>CM027853.1:47063603-47514536 GCA_016097595.1 Eucalyptus pumila
ATTTGGACTTTAGGAGATCAATGCAGGAGATGGTTGAGGCCAGGGATTTGAGGGATGTGAGGGGTGACTGGGAGTACTTGCACGAGCTGCTCTTGTGTTACCTCAGGCTCAACCCTCAGCACACCCACAGGTTCATCATTGATGCCTTCACCGACCTCATCATTAGCATGATGGCCCCACCGGAGGCCGATGGAAGCCGGAAACCGGGCCGGCGACGGAGGCAGCGTGGTGGTTCGATGGGGTAATAAAACACTGATAGCGTCGACAATGTTAAGGAGCGCGAAAAAAAAAATTGAGAAAAGGGTAAACTTTCGGTAGTTTTTGGTTTTTGGACGGTTTCTTCCATGGGTTGATCTTTTGTCTTTTGTGTAAAGTGATGCTTCATCCATGAAGACAAAAAAGAGAAAAAAATTACTTGGACATTAGCAGTCCAAGCAAGCGTGGGATGTTAATGTCTCGATGCAAGTCTTATCTCTGCGATTTTCCTATGTTATCTGCCCTATCTTTCTATGTAAAAAAATTGAATGTGTTGGAAAGACAAAACTGTAATTCCTCTCATTGTGTCCGGCGAAGCAACGGAGTTATCGTCTTGTCGTGCTTATTGCCTAATTGCAATCTATTTGCTTATTTTAATTTTGGCCTGGGTCTTAGGGATAGCACGTGGGTTTTCATTTCATGATGTTTTGTGTGTGGTCCTGGAGTGGACTTCTAAGCAACTTATCAAGTGACCATACATAATAAACATGATGGGGAGCCATGTGTGCACAATCACGAGGGTACTTCACACATACAATTATTTGGGGCTTTTGGTGTGGTGGGACATTGGAATCCTTACTCGAAAATGGGAACATTATTGACACCTTTTGGATTTGTTATTACTACAATATATTGGATAGCCATACCGGACATTTTCACAATTTAGACAACCCTTCTTCCCTAAAATTAGCACGAAAATTGATTCAAACATGTGTTCAAAGTTTGGATTTGATTGTACGAAATCAGAATCAGAAGGTGCTATTTCTGAAAATCGACGACAGTTTACGAGTTTTGGTTGAGCCCAAGTACATGGCCATTTGATGTTTTCGTGTGGTTTTACCTCACGGAGAAACAAAAGTTCAATTGGCAACTTGTGACCTAAGAAAAATGTCAACGAACATGAGATACGTAGGTAGCTTATTCTAACCTTCCGAACCACATAGTATAGAAGTGGGACATCTAGACTTTGGCCATCCTAAGATAAACGATATCGGAATGGTCAAAACGGATTTCTAGTTCTCGTTTGTTTCACTTGCTCACGATGTATTAGCAATCTCTACAGTAATAACTTCTACGTTGCATGCATAATGTGGAAGTTTGTGTTGAAAATTATGATGAAGGCGGGCTTAAATAGACCGTATAATATTTTAGTTCATGAAAAACCGGCCGTTATAAAATAAATAACATATACGAGACAATGCCAAATAGCCCGAATACGGTTGTTTGATCATATCATATTGGGTTTAACACAATGTGATTGGTCAGTTAGTGTTGATCGGTATTTTGTCTTTGATCATCCATGATGAATAGGCTTGTCAGAATTTACTTTATAAATAGACTACGGTCACTTCATATGCAATTATTGATTAGCCACATAATCTATTATATCAAATTTGTCATAGATGTGTGTTTTTTATATCCAAAATCATATTATCTAGATAAAGAGACTCATCTGACGAGTCCACTCAGTCCACGACATTTTTTTAGATAAAAAAGGCAGAAGGGTCGCTTTGCTTTTTCTCTTTCTTTTCCTTTTTCTATGAAGAACTGACAAACTTGGTGGACAAACCCGAGAGGATCCTAAGAAATTTGACATTTAATAAGTAGGGTTAAAGAATTGACGGATATATATATTTTTTTGTTTGCTTGTTTTTTTTTGCAATAGAATCCCAGCAAATTGGTCACAAGGTAGTTGCTTCAAGGTTAGGTCATCACCCGACCATTTGTCGGCATTTCATGTGTGTGTCTTCATTATTTAAATCTTTTCCATGCTTTTGCAAAAGTCTCCTGGCGTGGTAATGACATTTGGTTTGTCCTAAGGAGCCGTAGTTCCAGTGCAACAATTTTGGTTCATGTGTCTTCTTCTAGAACAAAGAGCTCTATAGGCTTTGATTCTATGTCAATTTGGGCATAATTTGTCTTAAACATAGTTTAAAATAACAAGAAATGATCTGTAAAATAAGGATACCGTACTAAAAGTCCCTTTCGGATTCCTACTTAACTACTCCAACATTTAGAAATTCATCAGCGATTTCATTTGCGTGATTCAAACAATGAAAATTGGTTAAAAAAGAAAACGTCAAAGTGAAAACAAAAGAAATGGTTGGTTTTCTCAAACGTGACATGTTAACACTAATTTGTTGAAATGCAATTGACTTGTAGCACCGTGAAAGCTGCGCCATTGGTACGTAAACGACTTACTCGTCTTAGTGGGTTTTGCAATGCCATACTCTACTACGGCATGATTCTTGATTGAAGTTAAACAAGCACAAGAAAGCGAATAAACCTGATTAAAGTTTATAGGGATGTGCTAAATTCATGGCCCGCTTGCCCAAAACTAGCTAGGGTGAGGGGGGAGAAGAAGCAAGAGAGGCCAAACGCAGAAGCTGGTTAAAAAAAGATACAAACGAATGAAACCAAATATTGTTCCCCGATTTAAAAACCATGCGTGCTGGTGTTAATATATTGAGCTATTAGACTATTACTACATATAAAAGCAATTAGAGATTCGGCTATGAGCATCTAACGAAAGATTGGCCTCCCCCAGATGAAAACTTATCTAATGAACAAGATTCATCTACACATGGGGAACAAATTGATTATGCTGCGAAAAAAAAAAAATGAACTGAGGATCTGTATCTCAATTATTGTAAGAGAACTCGACTGATGATAGCGTGAATCATCATTTCAGGCGGTGCATCGTGACTTTTGCACACGAGAGATTCTCAGAAGAAACAATATCTAGAAAGTGGGTCCAAAGCATGTGGAGATTAGTACACTAGATGAATAAGATATGGAGCCATAATCTTGTAGACAATGACTTGTGGATTTCAGTCGAGGGGTCGCTTTTGCCATTGTCAGACGATGATAAATCCTTCCTTGTCTTGCTCCATAGATCATGGTTTTCCATGAAGTGGTAAGGACCATATGAGCGAGAAAAACCTATAACTAATGCGTTCGGGTCATTGTCAGGGGGCACACCTAACGGGAAAATCTCGCCCTTGGTTTCTTGCTGAAGAAGAGGTTTTGGCATGTGGAATAGACGGAAGAGACGGCGAGAGTGAGGTCGACAATAACTCGATATTCAATGTGCGAGATGAGCTATTCCGTGAGGACAACGCAATCAAATCGAAACTCAGGAAGTCAAATTTGAAAGTGTAATTTGTTAAGTGAGCAAAGATGTTGCATTTATAAGCTCATCGAAACTGCACATGTAGAGAGCACGATTGTATATTCACTGACTAGGGTCGGATTGAAAACCTTGTTAGTCCGAACACAACGTCAACGGTGGAGTGAGTCTCTACAAACACTCATCCAAATAGATTTTCCCCAGCGATGAACAACACTCGTTTTAGATTTCATTTCAAAGCACCCCGCTTACGATCTATCCTGAAGATCACCCTCAAAGTGATTGGACATGCATGCTTTAGCAGAAACCGGAGATTCTTAAATTTGAAATGCCTCAGAGATAAAGAGGATCTTGGAATAGCTTCCATCATGTCGATATTATTGGAGATTCCGGTCGTCCATGATTGGGTCAAAATCCAGATTCGTCACATCAGGCCGGTCGGTCTGATGATGCTGGCGACGCACGACATGCATCACAAGCTCAAGACTGTTCATCATCAGATAGAAGAAAGAAACAGTCCCGCTTTCGTTGGGTTTCTTCTCTCCTCGGGAACGGTTAACTTTGCCTACAGACAGATTACTTTAAACTCTCGCTGCTCGCATGCACGACGACAAAAGGATTGCAAGAGCATGCCGAGTTTATATTCCTTCTGTACGTTTTTACCACATCCCACAATAAAAAAAGAAGAGAGAGATTAACATGCATGGGTTGCTGTTAACGATGAAGGGGCACACATGTCGTGAAAACTAATGCCAACATCCTTCTCGGGTGAAGATTTTGAGAATCATGTCCATATCATGAGGTTGCCTTTTTTCACTGTTTTGTATCTTTATTGGGAAACGGTGGTTACCGTCGTCCTGCGTTACTAGTTTAGATTAGATGTTTTGGCAGCAACTTGGGAGCTAAAGGGTAATTTCATGATGTTGGGAACATTACTAGGTTTGTCATATTTAACATTATGGGAGGGGATAAAAAGGTGAGATCGTTCAACGGGTTAATCGCATTACGAAGCATCAAAGTTGCTTTTTTATTTTTTTTTGTTTTCCCAGTAACGGCTTTTGCAAATGTAGTGTCGAAACTCTGCTGGAGGTATGGGAAAATAGTGTTCCCTTACTATGCTTCGCAGCATATTCCGAGAAAGTGAAAGAAGCTTGGTTTTTGGCTTAATCTACTCCCAGAGATCGGTCGGAGATATAGGAGCATAATTTCAAGCCCTTCTATGGTTCCTCGAGGGATTGATCACTTGTTATACCCATTAAATTTAAGTTCATTTTCTCAGTAAAGTACCGTACAATAATAATTTGTATAGAAAGTTACAACACGATGGATTTGGGCATGACAAGGTATGGCGGTAAGAGGGAGTGGTTTAATTCGCTCCAAAAGGAGAGTAACAAGAAGAAGCAAAATGCCACAGATTTGCATAACGACTGCAACCATGCTTACTGTCTATTTCCTGTACTTTTGAATTCTTTCCACATGCACTTCAGTTTTCTGAACACTTTCTTGTCCCCAAGCGATGTTGCCCAACAAGCCTAACGAGAAGAAGACAAAGGGAAGTAATAGCTTGTCTCGCCAGGACTCAGAGAGGTGTGGGAAACAAACAGGTGATAACTAATTGGTGAATCCAATTTGGCGCAGCTTGTTTGATATTACCAGACATTAATGGAAGGAATCCATTGAGTACAGTGACAAAACTGAAAGGTTCAATAATTCAATTTGTACAAACTGAAAAGTACCATCATCAAGGCCTACTTCTGTCACGATTCCTTCACTTTCGTTTCTTTCTCAAAAGCAACTCAAGTCCAAACTCGAAGTTAGACAGAGAGCTCCTCATCGGAGCCAGGTAACAGATCGAGCTGAGCTTAGGGAAGACTGACAAGCCGGTGCTGGAAAGAGACAATGAGGGTTAGATGGAAACCCTCAATGCCATCATAGACAAAAGTTGCCCGCAGAAATCTATGTATGTATCCAAAGATACTTCGCCTTCATATTGTATTTCGAGGCATCCCTTTTATAGACAAACTCCACCGGTTCTTATTTCTTTTTCGATGATAAACCATGAGCTACACTTGTGTTCCAAGAGGGCTGGTCGTCTAAAAATGGAGCTTATGCATTCACTTCACAAAGAACCGATAACGGAAGACAACTCTTCGTTAGACCATAAAAAGCTCTAACTATGATTTATGTGTCAAATCTAGCCACTCTGATAATGTAATTCATTGCGATAAGGAGTGGATAAATATGATTCAATCATATTAAACATGACTCATTACTGATGAGAACTAGCCAAGATTAGCCATGCGTGCTACAAAATCAAACTTTCGCAATTGCCTAATCTCTCTGCCTTTTGAAATTCCTTCGCAGGTTCCTTATTTTTCTGAAGGTCCAACTCAACATCATTCCAAAGTAAATCTTTAAAGTTACATCCAGGGATTAATTAAAACATACAGCAAGTAATTTCTATTAATAAAAATTTCTACTATAACAATTAGGGATAAGCATAGTTCTAAGATAAATCGGGGTATTGAAAAACAAAATTGATGGGTACTGATTCAGTTCCAGATTCTAAAGTATATATGGTAGGTTTCGGATTCTAAAATTAGGGAACCGATTTCAATAGATAAGTTCTAGATTCTTGAAACTTAGAACCTATAATAAGTTTTTGTGTTTTTCTTGTTCAATATTTTCGTATAATCCTATAGTACTCTATGACATTCGATGATGGGTATGTAATTTGAAATCATTAATCTAAGTTTCTATTTTCAAGGATATACATGATTATAATTTTCACTTTGTTAATGTTTCATATTCTTCGTATGTCTAATATATAAGTCATAATAAAAGAATTATAATAGCATATTGTGATCATTAGAGATGATTTATTGCAATCATTATATTAAGAATATATGTGAAACCTAAATAGACCTTAGGCGATGTGCTAATTGAGTTATAGATCCAAAAGTATGTAGAGTAGGTCCTGAATTTCAAAAACTAGGAAAACAATTCCAATAGTAGGTTCCCTTGAGTCAATCCTACAACCGTTCATCCCTAATGATGACATGACCAATGTCTAGGATGTGAGAATTCAATGGTTGATTGGACTTTTGCACCGTAGTATAAAAGCTAATGCCTCGATGAATAAATCACGAAAAAGGAAAAGCATAAGAACTCTTGAAGGCGCCTTATTTGGGATATGCAGGAAGAGCTAGCTAAGAAGAAATTTTATCTTTTGACATTGCCTCCGCCATCCGCACCATCAAGGCTGACCCTTCAACACGAGCGCTAACCCTTAATCAGTGCTTCACTTTTAAAAACCCAGCTGAAGAAGTAGAAAATAATTTCAAATCTGGCTCAATCAGACAAATCACAGTTTTTAGTTGTAAACGTTTGGATAAGATTACCTGAGGTGAGTCATCATGCTTGTGAAATAAAATAAGAAAAGGAGAACATTACCACATGTTCTAACCTTCGGCACTCCCAATCAAAGCACAGCACAAGACCAGATCACTACAGCATTGACTTCCAAAACACAGTAAAAGAAAATAAAAAGTTCATGCTTGTATAAAGAGAGAAAGTATAACTCGCAATGCTAAACAACAAGATTAAAAAGGGTAAGACATTATCCTGCTTTTCAACTAGCAGGGCCCACAAGTACACCCTGAGAAGAACCTTCCTTCCGGCCACCATCATCCTTCACCTCACCATCGGACTTCCGTATCCTGATCTTGTATTTGGCCTCGAGATCAGCAATTTCCTTCTTCTTCTTTTCGAGGGCCTCGTTCAACCTTCCGATTACCTCCTCAAGTCCCTCTTTATTGCGCTGAACTGCGGGCAGAACCTCTTTGATGGTTCTCTCGACCAGCACACCACCAATCATTCGGTAGCACCGTCTTGAAGGGTCGAGTGGCTGGATAGCACTTACGACCAAAGAATGCTCACTCACCTCCATCTCTAGCTCTGTGATCTTTGAGTAGATTTGGTTAAGTTCATTCCTTAAGGAACCATATATAGTTGCAACTGCTTGCTCATTTGCCGGTTCACCTTCAGGTCTAGTGGCCATATTTCACTGCAACAGAAGAAATCAGGAGTATTTTGGTAAGAGGTCACATGACGAAACTTTTTAGGTCTGAAAAATCAATTTTTGAGTGTAAAAGAATATAGATAATGGAAAAAGCAAACAGCTATGGTGCCTTGGACTATTCATGTAAGTAAGGTGAGTGGAACAATAGCACATGAAAAAGGGCCAAGTAAACAGTCCAACCTCAATCATTCGATGCTATTCACCAAATATAATCAGAAATTCACAAACATTAAACCAAGGAAAGTTCGAATCAAATGACGAAGCTCTCTGAAATCAAAGCTTACCATGCTTCTACCATGCAACCTTCTAATATCTGTTTCAGCTTTTCTGTATGGGATAAATAACACATGCTAAAATTTGAAATTACAAAACCAATCAGATATTCACAAACATTAAACCAAGGAAAGTTCCAACCAAATGATGAAACTTACCAGAATCAAAGCTTACTATACTTCTAACATGCAACCATACGATCTCTGTTTCAGCTTTTTTGTTTGGACCAAATAACAGATGCTAAGTGTGAAACACATTACCAATATGCAAAGCATTGGGGAAAAAAACTTGAGTACAATAATTGTGAAAGCAGTATCTACATTGTTATCTTCGAGGAAAAGAAACATCGCAATCTTACAAAAGGCATCACTTACCGATCAATCTGGATATCATCTAATAGGTAATGTTTTTTAAAAAAATAAGGTACCATTATCATCTAATAGGAAGTATGTTCTGTGACAAATAACAAGATCTCATGATGAGAAGAAAATGGCTGATGCATATCCAAAGAGAAGAATAATGACAGTCGTATTTTATAGTAGGAAAAGTTTAAGAGGAGATACGCACTCATGTCATCCAGTAAAAAGAATACCATAAACAGCCTCAATTCGAGATGGAGGGGAAAGAGAGTAGAAGGAAGGATTGGAAATGCGCAACCGGTTTTCCTTTTTTGGCAAGAACATGAGCAACCAGTTAGAAAAACAGGCATACAGCGCGTGATGATAGGAATGGTACACAAAACTAGTAGATCATCAATGTGTCATCCAGAAAATGTGCTTTCAGTGACAAAAACACAGATAGGAGCATAGGATGTGATCAGCCACAATAAACCATTACTGTCTGTTTATCCAAGAATCTCATTAAATACTGTGGCATCACACAAGAACGATTAAATAACATGTAAACAGTACAAAAGTTCAACAGAAAAGTTCCAAAGACAAACAAAAATCCCATTAACCAACAGTATACAAGGAATAAAAAAAGAGCAAGACTTGCCCAATCACCAACTACCCTCCCACCAACAACCCTGTTTGGGCTTGAAACTTCCTGTTTCTCTACCCAGTTTCCTGGTTCAGACTCAGATATACGTTCAATTCACAACAAAATTATCAAGAAGAAACTTCAGCAAAGGAAACTAGCGCAAGTGGCCTCTTTAGCTCTTTTTGAAGATTTCAAAAACAGAACAGAAAAGATAACCACCACCGAAACCATGCAATGCAATTGTCTCAGAACAGGTCAGGAGAGAGGCAGAGACTCCCTTAGAATTAAAGGCCAACAAAAAAAAATTAGAAAAATTAAGAGGAAAAGAAGAACAACGAAGCATCCGCTATCAATTGTAAAAATTTAAAGGTGCCCATGGCTACATACTCGCACCACACTATCCCACTCATCATCCATATAAAAAATCAACCTTTTCTCACACAGGGCCGATCAAAAACCACCTCAAGCATAATCAGTTCGATCAGCTCTCTCACTGGCTATCGCGACAATTTTCGAATAATTTCGGGCAATCCTTGCACTTCATGACTGCCTCATTTGCCCCTCTTTCAGTGGCTTATTCCTACCAATCCACCCCGACTGAATACAAAACCACCACGAACATCATCACCCACGAAACATCCTCATCACCTACTCCTAAAGAACCGTTCTTTTTCCTCCCACACACGCATAAACCACACCCACCGCCGGCTTCAAATCCCACACTACTAGAGTACAACTACCGAAAGATCAAGCACCGAGGAGTTAAAAAGAAGACCGTACGGCACCTGCACCTCACCTTCGCTTCACTCGAGGACTCGCGAGGCGATCAAGATCCGATCTTGGCTGGGTTAGAGTCGCAAAGAATGGAAATTTCCGTTCTGGGTTGCACCGAAACGCCTCGACCGGCGATGTGGTCAGAGCACGGAAGCTGGAGTTCAGCAGTTCGCGCTCTTCGCGATTGAAGTCGTGCAGAGAGAGAGAGAGAGAGAGAACCCTAAACCCCCAAATCGGTCGGTTCTGGTGCTTCGGGGAGACCGCGGTAAGAACGCCCTCGGGCCGGGCCGAGCTCTGCCACGTGGCATGTCGGCCCGCCCGAAGTTTGTACGGGCTCGGGCCGGGTCATCGTCTAGACGGGTTTGGGCCCCCCGAGCCCGCTCTCTTTAAGCCCGCCTATCCTTTCTGTTTTGAGGTAATTTTTGCCGGCGGTCCATGTATATTTAGCCGAATATCGAAAGTCACCCGTCTACTTCTCTTTTATTCGAAAGCGACCCTTAAATTTTCAAATGTCTCACATTAGTCCTCCTGTTGCACTCTTGTTTTACATTGTCGGTCGGTTTTTGCTAACATAAACTATTGAAATTGTTGAGTTAGAGTTTGAAGTATAAGTATTGTGTCATGATTTTTTTCAAAAATATCACGTGGCACCAAGGCTCCACCACATTGGGCGACATGTAAAAATTTAAAAAAGAATAGAGAGAGACCCTAATATGAGCGCTTGAAGTCACGGTAGCCATGGTTCCTTGAGTTCTCGGCTCTTGGCCATCGCCACCAATTCTCAAGGTCATTGCATTAGCTCTCAAGCTTTCAGCTTAGCGATTGCCATGATTGCTCAAGCTCGAAGATTGTGGCTCTGCTCATTATTGCCATGTTAGGAAATTCCGAAAAATTGAAGGATGATTGCTAGTACCCTTTTAATGTAAAGGGATTCTTTCAAAACGATTTTGATTTTCAGGAATAAAACATATGAGTCAATGATGAGAGTGCACCTTCCTACCCACCTTTTCGAGAAACTAAATTTTTGGCTCTTAAACTTTGTTTTTAAATTCATTTGTCCAGTGAAATTTATTTTGCCACGCTGCCATCTATGGTGCAGTTTCACAACTTAGGTCAGCTGTGGCTTTTTTTTTTGGGCATGAATGCAATTATATTGTCAGGATCGATTCAATTTTGGCTAAAACATTGAAAATAAGGATAAGGGTTTGAGTCTAATTGATGCAGCTCTTGAAATTGTAAGGAGCGAAGTGAAAATTAATAAACATTGAGGAGCCAACTGGAAAGAGGGGGGGGGGGGGGGGGGGGGCGCAAATTGTGATTTTTCCTATCGTTCCTGTTTCTTCTCTTTGCCTTTAAGTAACACGTCATTTCAATTCTGATAACATCCATAAAAGAGCTTGAGGCAAAGAGAAAGATAATATAAAGCTTGATGACACTACTTAATGGCTGTTATCTACAAAGATCTTAACAAAAATGGTCCTGGTCCTCGAAACCAGAACGATGCCGCGAAACGTAAATTGAACTTCAGGGTATTCTTACTCAATCAGATCAAAAGAAGTCACCCTCAAATCGAGGCTGAGTTTTTCGTAAAATACAATTAAACGGGTCGATGAAGGTTTAAGCATTCCTTCTGTTTTTTTTTTTTTTTTTTGCCCCTTTCTTTAAAGAACAAACTCGTGGTATAATTCGTTACTGGGATGAAATAAAGAAGCACTTTGCATTCATTCTATAAAAGCATGGAGGATGCCATAAGCATAGACATTGATAGGTCACTCATGCTTTATGAGTGAGCCACAAAGTTAAGGCAGCAAAGTTGGGCGAAAATCCCGACACTGCATAACTTTATATCGATGAAATCAAAAGGTGGTCCGCAATTCTAATCCCCAAACAGTACATGAGAAAGCAAAAGAGAAGCTCGATGATTCATCTGCACATCTTAATGCCCCAGAAAAGACTAGATGCTTGTGTAGTCTGGAAAAAGAACATCAGTCCAGAAATGCTCAGGGCTCAAAGGTCATGTTCTCTGCCTCCTTTCTCACCGACTCGAACAGCACAGAAGAGAGATATCTCTCTCCAAAGCTCGGAAACACAACCTGCACCAATTATTTCATTCTATCAACCAGTAATTCATACCCATTATCAGTTCAAGCACCTCGTATTAAGCCCCACAAGTAAGTTGAGGCTAAAAGCGGAGCCTGGAGCTATTGTCTAAGCAGCGGGGGTCAAGGGCCTAAGAGAACCCTGATCATGGACTACAACTATCCATCCCCTGGCTATTTCGCTCTAAGGGGAAGACCAGTGAAATTTTTTTTGACTTGTACATGATAAGTCAGGCAGCGCAAAGAAAACCCTACATCATTATTCATTTCTAAGGAATGATCAATGAAGAAGAGAGGACTTACCACTATTAATTTTCCAGCATTCTCTGGCTTCTTGGCGACTCTAATTGCTGCTGCTGCCGCCGCACCGGAGGAAATTCCCACCTACATTTTAAGAATTGTAACATCAGAACAAAAGACAAGACACGACTTCTACTATAACCCTCAAACGTAGTTGAAGAGATTTGCTGTGGGCCATAAATATAAGTAAGAGGGACAATCAGGAATGATAGGTGATGGGCACTTACAAGCAAACCTTCTTTCACTGCAAGAAGCTTTGCAGTTTCAATTGCTTCATCACTTGATATCTGCAGGAAAGAATACATATTTGGTCTCAGGGATTACTCATGAAACTGATGAAATGGATTAAAGTTGATACGAAAAGTTGAAGTAAAGCTTGGCAATGACAGCAAGTAATCTCAACCGGTTCAAAAGCATGGCCTTTGAAACTTTGCCGCGTGCCCAGTAATCATCAGAGATAAGGGTTACTTTGTTCAACCAACATAATTCTGTGACTATGTACGACCTTTAGATTGTGAAGGTGGAAAATTGGACAGTTTACAGTATGAGATTGCAGCCTAATATCCGTATGTTGAATATGAATATTGATTATTGTCTATCACAATTTCTAAGTACCCATTGCAAAATAAAGGTTGCAACAATACATCAACAATGACATAAAACGGTAAGTTAGTGAAAACACATTTTGTGGAGGTCAGCATTGTGATGGCATTTGTTTGCGATTGCTTGATTTAGAAAATACTTCTAAACCTCAGGAACATCTTAGGTCTAATCGTTTTCATATCTGACCAGTGACCAATAGCAGATGAGAAATCAAAGATACAGGTTCCACCACCTGATGTCAGCATGACTAAAGCTCTCAGTGACACGTAAAAGAGCCTATCACATCACTTCAAAAGCCTGTTGTTACCATGAAAGGATTGCATTTCATAGAATCTCATAGATTAAGAGAAGAATTCTTACTTGAATAACTTCATTAATAAGGTCAACTTCCAAGACACCTGGAATGAAACCAGCACCTATCCCTTGGATCTTGTGAGGACCTATTAGAACCAGTCAGCAGCAATCGATGAGACAACATAAATCATCTAAACAAGAAAAGTTTAAATCTGCCACTTATTATATAAGAGAGATTAGTGCTTGTTTTTCAAACAACCATAGAAGATAGGTGCTATTATTTACTTTTTCTGAAACTGTTTAATATGGCTACAGATGCAGCAGAGATGGATGTAGATGAAACCTTTAGAATTTTCAAAGTTAATAGAAACTCCACATGCCCCAGAAGTTATAAGGCCTTGAATCAAGAAGCTCCATTGACAACATATCAGAATGTAAATTGAAATATGGAAATGAGAACACCACTTCAAATCCAGAACTTCTGCTAAAAACATTGGCAACGCGCCATATATAAATCTTGGGAGTCATACCCTTTATATTTAACCCCATTTTATATATGAAAGAATTGCAGCTCTTTTCATTTTTGATCAGCTTACATCAACAATTTATCATCTCATATTTCATCTTTCCGCAGAGACTGCTTCTCTCTCTTCCCATGCATTGATGCGAAACCATGAGCCTTGAACTATAAGGACTAGAAATGAGACCCCATCATATCAATCTCTCATAAGTCATCAACCAATCTTAATGAAACAGAATTGGATGATTAACTAGATTGTGCATGGAGATTTAATAATCGTGAAAGGTATAATATGTTCAAGGGAACTAACCAGGCTTCCCTCCAGATAATACAGGGCTTTCAACAGGTTCAACACCATAGAGCTGATAAATAAGAGAGAACCAGTAAGGAACTTAGACTAAAGGGAGAAAAAGAATAACATGGAGCTGATGCAGTGCTCTCAACACAAAATGAATGTTCAGGCATGAGGTTTTGTTATTTAAGGAATCCAAGGTTGATAATCACCCAAAATTGATTATATTTTGTCTGAGTTCAACACATGACAAACAATATCATAAAACAATCTACCTTTATGTCTGGGTTTTGCTCTTTAAGAAACTTTCCAGCACCAGTTATAGTACCACCAGTTCCGATCCCAGAAACAAAGGCATCTATTTTGCCTCCCGAGCCTTTCCATATCTCTGGTCCAGTTGTTTCATAATGTATCTAAATAGAACAATGACAGCCAGGCTCAAGTTATTGTCATCACCTGCATATACAACCGACAAGACATGACAGTTGACCACACATGTACCTTTGGGTTAGCAGGATTCTCGAACTGCTGAAGAATGTAAGAGTTAGGTGTCTTTGCCCGTATCTCCTCCGCCTTCTGAACAGCCCCCTTCATGCCCTTGGCAGGATCGGTGAGGACCAACTCAGCTCCAAAAGCACGGAGGATGATCCTTCTTTCCAAACTCATAGACGCTGGCATTGTAATGATTAGCTTGTAGCCCTTTGCTGCTGCCATGAATGCCAACCCAATGCCAGTATTGCCACTTGTAGGCTCAATCAGTACACTCTTCAGCAATTTGGAATGAAATAGTCAAAATGAAAAATCCATCAGCACAAGAGCTTCATTTCTATATAAATTCATTTGCAACTGTGCATAACAGCAGTATATCGAACATCACTACACTCGGCTAAGGGTCATAAAACGAACAAATAAACCAAGCGTTTGCTTTCTATCATTAAGACTATGAATCAATTCGTTGTGAGAAAACAGACCAGTGTAGTTCGTAAATATTGCACATGTCAAGAATCAACACTATTACAGAGTTCTGGTCATCCGCCATATAAAAACAAGAGATTGGAAGTATTTTGCAATCCACTAACCTGACCAGGTGTGATAAGCCCCTCGTCCTCAGCATCTTTAATCATACTATAGCCAATCCTGTAGGAATCATGCAGCAAAAAAGTTGCAGAAGTCAAGACTCAAATCAAAAATCACTTTGCTCTACAAAGTCATAAATAATCTCTCCATTTCAGAGCAATCAATAAGTTCTAAAAACACAATCCTAAACTAAAGATAACATTTTGATCCGAAACTCGTGACAGCAGAAGCTATACCTGTCCTTGACACTAGAGCATGGCTCCATCAGTTCAAGCTTCGCCGCCACACGAGCAACGCATCCATCAACTACATTGTTGAGGTACACCAACGGAGTATTACCTATCAACTGTCACCCCAGACAGAATCATGAGCAAAAAAATATGGATCCAACGCGCGCGCGAAATCACACAAACAGCACCAAGGCACCATAACCAATTGGGCATACGCACCTCAGTGACGTCTTTAGCGATTCCAGACTTCTCATCGGCCATGTTTCCAGATCACTGCAAGCAAACAGCAAACTCAAGCCTTGAGAAACAAAGACCACCCGTAATCCTCAGCTCTTAAAGCAATGAAGAACGAGCGAAAGGGTTAGAAAGACCTCCTCGAAATCACCGAACGAGCGATATAACCTAAACAATCGAAACCTCAGCTCTATGTGGGTTCACGAGTTCGATGATGTAATGGCCGTTTCTTGTCCTCTGGCAATATAATACACTAGATAATATATAAATAACAAAACACCCATTTCACGCTGAACACCATTGATAACCGACACCTATGCAGCGTTGGCACCTGGGTGATTTTTTTAAGCCCCAAACAGCAGGCCCGTGGAACATGCTTCGAATCGATAACAACGACGGCGACGGTGTTCCCACAACTAACATTAAACTAAGCTCACGGTGCCCACGCAGCAGTGACGAAGAGCAGATTAGCATTGACCGTAGGATCGCAGGGAGCGAAAATCACCTTGAAAATAACCCAGAAACGAGCTGGAAAGGATTTGACTCGCCCCTGAATGAATCTCGCGCAGGCCTCTGTCAGAGCCACGAACCCACGAGAGAATTTAAAGGCATTAATTATATGGGATTCACGGGGTTTACGCTAATCTGGGAAAAGGGTCCTCGAATTTCCTAAAAATTTCGCTCCTTTTAGAGGAGATGACAACTGGGTCGTTTTCGGAATTTTTGGGCTCTTTCTAATTTTTGCCATGGAAGCAAGGCCAATCAGAAGATTACATGGATGGCTAGGAAGCGTGAACCTGACCTGATTTCAAGGCTACGTTAACAAGGAATCGATCGTCACCCGCGGAAGAAGATGCCGAACGAATCAACACCATTCATTGAAGGGATAATCTCTCTCGAAATTTCCTTTCATTGACCTCCACAATATAAGGATATAAAAATTTCTTTCCCTTTCATAAGACGTGCGATGTTCGAAGATGCTATCGTGGTCATTTACATCGCGAGATCACAGATCGATGGAAAGTGATGTTGGAGGCATGCCAGTGGATGTTTCCACGCTGTTGACGTGGTGAGCATCGTTTTTTAAATGGGCGGTGTTTCATTTCTTTCCCCTTTTTGGCTAGGAAAATTGATTACGTTACTATATATAGGTTTGGAATAATGTTATCTTTGGATCAAAGAGATAGGGACCAAGATGACAATCGATATAAATCTTTAAATTTGGGGATGAGGGGATATAACTTTTAAAGTCGGACCAAAATGATAAAAGGAAGGGTCGGATATTTTATTTTAAAAACCTGTTACAAAACCTACCCCACGATCTAATTAAGTCCGCTTGAGGCTTTTGACCAATTTATATAATCTTATTATAAAATAGTATGCATACGATAAACTTAAACAGGTGATCTCCATGTCCTTACTTAAAATGGACGGATGCCACCTTGGGATTACGACAAAAGAGAAAACTTTCGGATTAAGTTTGGTTATACTTGGTCTTGGAAAGCTCACGAGCAAATGAATGGATGACGTCTTCATTTAAGCACTGAAAGTTGATTTTTCAAAAGTCAAGGATTTTGCAATGCTCGTTTTCACTCAAACCAATGACCAGAGTTGGGCTTTTATTACCATTTTGAACAAATCCTTCACATATTGAAATAACAGAGGGAAAAGAAAAACAAGAAAGTGAAGAAAATGAAAAAAAGTGACCAAAAGGAGTGGGAGCTTTCTTCTTCTTTTTTTTCTTTTCAAGAGAATTTTATAATCATTGCCAAAATGATAGATGAAAGTATTAGGAAATCATAAAAGTCATCATAACAAGACAAGTCCGTAGAGCTCCAAAACAAAAACCATAAATGAATGTATATTATCAGAGTATGATTGATAGAGCTAATCAAATGCTTATCCTTCAAGAACAGATATCGATAACCAATCACTGAATCACATATCATCATTAGTGATAAGCATATATTGACATCTATATCTATAGTTACAGCTTTGCCTTTCGGTGTTGTGCGCTTGGGTTTGGTGTCCCAAACACTATTATTGTATCGAGACAACTTAAACTTGAATAAGCTTAAATTCGACACCTATGAAAGCAAACCCTTTAATTTGTGCAAGGTGCCAAAACTTTTAACAAAACACATTAAACAAGCACAAATTTAATGCCAAAACTATTGTAAATACCATTGAAATCGAAGACGGAGTACTTATTCATTAAAATTTCTAAATACAAAATTAAATCGGACAAAAAAGTTCCCAGAACTAAGATTGGGAGAGCAAAGTTCCTAGATTTAAAGCTAAATCGGGAGAGTAAGGAAATAAATAATTGAAAATAATAGGAAAAGTGATGAGGGAGAAGAGAGAGAAATGTAGGTCAAATCCCTCCTCTTCAAAAGTTGAAGAAATAAAGAAACTATTTAGGTACCGTTAAGCGTGCAAGGTGTTATTGTACCCGAGATATGTACGGTCGAGAGAGGTTATGAATCTTGGAGTTAGTTAATTGAATTTTAGGCACCGTCAAGCGCGCAAGGTGTTATTGTCTCTATTTACTATCTCCACTCAGTTAGTCTATAAATCTTCGCCATGTGTCAATCTAAAACAACCTCAAAAAATAAATAGAAAAAAAAAACCAGTTTCTCTCTCTCCTCTCTCCCTTCCTTTCTCAGCCCTATTGAGGTCACTCCCAACCCCTTCGACGCACGTTTCCACCAATGTCAACCGTCGCACGACATTGCCGATACTTGTGCTGTCACACTGCGGCCCGCCCCTGCCGTGACAACCATCGTTTGCCTCAAATTTGGTCTGACTCAACTCGGCAGATGCGAGAACTTCCCCCTCTCTCACCGTTGCCTTCTGCCGACTGCATCCCCTCCCACCCTCAATCTCTCTCCTTCGCGTTGCTGCCATCATCGATCAAGACCAGACAGTGGGACACCGAGGGCGAGCCGAGACCGAGGCTTGGGTCGTGCGCGAATCTAAAATCTCAGCCTCAACACAGCCCTCGATCCAAGGTCGAGGACCTCCTATCATCCTTATTGAGGTTTGTCGGAATTAGCGATTGTCCTAGATGGACGTTCGCAGGTCCGATGCCCCAGCTAACCATGGGAAAAGTCGGGTTTGCAAAAATAATGCTGAAATCAAATCCACATGTATTATTGAAGATATCCTATATATCATATATCAATTGCATATATTCGAGAATGCACATCGTCAATGTCTTTTCCTAATGGACTTACCTAATCAAGCAATTGAAACATTACTGGATTAACTCAAATGGCAATGAGACATTTTAGTCTTTGTTTTGAAAATTTTCATCTCACTATTTCTTCTAAGGTTGTAATTTATATATGATTGAGATGAGTGTTCTGAAAATTTTACATAAAAAACCTAAGTAAGAAATATCCTAAATTTATACTATATCAGTTTGTACCAACTTTGAAGAAAATCCGTTCAAAGCATGGGCAAGAACACTAGCTTCATTCTGAGATAAAATCATTTTACTTACTTTCAATAACTTTTCAACTTCATATCCCATATTTTTTTGGTCTTATGTGTTCAATCTCTCATGTTCACCGGATTTTAGGAACAGCGCCTGACGGGAAATGCTGGAAAAAGTACGTTTGTTATGCAGTAAAATTTTGAGAAAGGTTGCCCTTTCGGCTAACGCGAGCATGTTGTCTTCTTTCCTGCAGGAAGCTCCACGGACATCGACAGTTGCTATGAATTTGAGAAGTCTGGGCTGAGGCTGGAATCTGACACTGCCATGGCGGGGCCACAGACGAATCCTTGCGAGGACGAGCGTAGCTGGAGTATGAAATAATGGATGTTTACATGTGCGCATAGAGAAAAAGATCAGTGAATGTTTAAAGCAAATTTCCAAGATAATTGTTTAAGTGAGGGTGATGTTATTTGTTGCGTGTGAAGCTGAGAGATTAATCGGCAAGAAGGGATATGTGGCAGAGACTAGTTCCTGTAATGTGTACGAATTCAATTTGAAAGCGAAAACCCGTGCATTGACTAGTGATGGAGCAAAAGTTGGCTTATCCATGACAAAATGAGTGTGATTGGAAGAGCCATTAACTGAATGAGGAGTCACTTTCCTTTCAATATTCCAGGAGTAGAACAACCCACATCATGGCTTCCCACTTAAATATGAGTTCTCCATAACAAGAATTGCACCGTAACTATTGATTCCTGCGTTGAAGTATGATAATGCTTTTGCCACAATGTCAAATCCCAAGATATGTTAAGGGTCTCCTTTGCAAAACCTGAGTTTAACCATATCTAAGATAGGGAGAGAAAAAGAAATTTACAGTCATTCTTATCATATCACTCGATTCTATATACAAAAATGGCATGATCAATTGGACTTACTGGAGTTAGAATAATTAAATATTAAATCACGCATTCATATAATAACTTAAACTTTTAGAACAAGTATCAATGATTTCATAAAATCTCACATAACATCAAAATTAGAAGTCTTAAGTTCAAAATTTTCCAAGCCCTAATTACTTCTTCAATTAAATATATTCACGCTTAATACTACGCAAAAAAAAAAAAATACCTAATTAAACATAGGGGGAGCATTATAATAATTAAATATTAAATCATTCTTTCATTTAATAACTTAATCTCACAGTTAGAAAAGATTTGCATTATTCAATTGTTGGAGGAAGATAAATATATAATAAGTCAAATTAAGCTATACAGGAGGTCTGTAGGGTGACCAGTTACCATGCCTGCGCAAATATGTGCTTTATCTGCATATATTGGTATTTTACAGTTATTTTTAAATCTGTGTTAGCACATAGTTATTGTTGCTTATCATTTCGATTAATGTGTTGGATCTATATTTGTGTATGATAATTTTTTTTTAATATAAAAGATAGACATACACAAAAGAAAAATGCTTAAAAATAAGGGTTAATACTACGAAAAATCCTAAATTGGTACATTTGTAACAAATTTACCAAAAACTAATTTTTTGATCACTAAAATACTCGAACTAATACACCATTGACAAATTCACTACAAACAAATTTGTTGACCGCCAAAAACTTTAAAACCGGTACACTTGTTAGAATTTACTGTCTTTTAGTTTTCGTTAAACCACACATCACAGAAACAAGACCAATGTATTCTAGTCTTAGGCCGTGAATAATGATTATCCTCGTTCTTGTGTAGGTGATAGGATTTTGACGACCCAATTTCATAATTCGGCCGCGAAGATTCTAGTCTTAGGCCGTGAATAATGATTATCCTCGTTCTTGTGTAGGTGACAGGATTTTGACGACCCAATTTCATAATTCGGCTGCGAAGATTTCTTACCTTTGTAAAAAATTGACTCACATACAAGTCTTGTTGAGCAACGGACAAAAGGTCGTCCTCCAGCTTTTCGAACTTTGCGTCATTCGTCTTTGCGAAGAGAGACTCTTTGCATCCTTTATGTAACATCTCGGGCCCCACTGTGTAATATTGTCCGCGCGGACGAACCGCCATCCTAGTCACAGTCTTTTTCCCTCACGGCTTTAAAACGCGTTACACAGGTTAGAGGGACCAAAGCCTTATAAGCTAACCAAGACATCCCTCCCTAGGCGATGTGGGACAAGAGAAGAGGTTATCACACTCTCCACCTCTTAACAGAATAGCGTCCTCGCTATGGCCTCACGGGCATCAGAACAGCATTCGAGCTGTGGTCCCACACGCGATAGGGAGTCGACTCTGATACCACTTGTAACATTCCGGGCCCCATTGTGTAATATTGTCCGCTTTGGGTCACCCGCTCTGGCGCGGACGAACCGCCATCCCAGCCACGGTCTTTTTTCTCACGGCTTTAAAACGCGTTACACAGGTTAGAGGGACCCAAACCTTATAAGCTAACCAAGATCTCCCTCCCTAGGTGATGTGGGACAAGAGTTGTTACACTCTCCACCTCTTAACTTAGATCTCCCTCCCTAGGCGATGTGGGACAAGAGTTGTTACACTCTCCACCTCTTAACTGAATAGCGTTCTCACTATGGCCCCACGGGCATCAGAACAGCATTCGAGCTGTGGTCCCACATGTAGTCGGGAATAGCATTCTCGCTATGGCCCCACGGTCCCGACCGATGGTCCCACATGCGGTTGGGAATAGCGTTCTGTGGTCCCACATGCCAGAACAGCATTCGAGTTGTGGTCCCACATGCGGTCGGGAGTCGGCTCTGATACCACTTGTAACATCCCGGGCCCCACTGTGTAATATTGTTCGCTTTAGTCACCCGCCCTGGCGCGGACGCATCGCCATCCCAGCCACAGTCTTTTCCCTCACGGCTTTAAAATGCGTTACACAGATTAGAGGGACCCAAGCCTTATAAGCTAACCAAGACCTCTCTCCCTAGGTAATGTGGGACAAGAGTGGAAGCTGTCACATTGCACGAACTCATCATCAACTATTGCTGCAACCACAAATGTGATTTTCATTTCTTCAGTTTGGTGTCGTTGTTTAGAGGTGTAGTTTCATCTCCTTTAACGATGTTCAGAATCCCAGCCAAGAAAATATAGCTAGAACGCAAACGCTCCAATTGTCGTGTAGAATGGTTGAGCTTCTCGATATTGCTACCCACCATGGTGACTTGGTGACAACTTGTGACTTCTCATTTAAATCCCATCTCATTTTTTCTACTTCTCCCCAGGGTTCTCTCCTCTCCCTCTCATCTTCCACAACCCTCTTCTTCAATTTCCATGGAAAAGAGGATTTGATTTGAGTTAGATCTCTCCCTCCCCTCCCTTTCCCTTTTTTATTAGTTGATTTGGTTCTCTGTTTTCTTTTTTGTGGTTTTCTCCCGTTTTCTAGAGCTTTTTCTTTTTTAACCTAGTCTAGATTTAGAGATTCTTCTCTCGTTTTTGGAAGGTTTCTAACCTTACCTAGTTTAATTTTTTTTAATTTTTTAATTTTTTTTTTCGTATGTATGATTTTGAGATTTTCCTTCTTTTAGATTTCGATGGTGAACAAGTCCAGTTTCAAAAGAAATCAAATGAGTTTCATGAGGGTTTTCACTCTCATATGTGTCGGATTTGTGCGCGTTCAACTTTGTTACCTTGAATTGAGATGATGTTAGGGGCTCTGAACCTAGACAAGCATCAATGGGCAAAGTCGTAGTAGCAGTTGGATATCTTGATAGGTTAATCATGAGATGCTTCTTGAGCGAGCACAAAGATGAGGTAGTGAAGTCAGGCGAAAATCCGGATACTGCATAACTTAATAATGATGAAATCAAAATGTGGTCTGTAATTCTAGTCCCCACACAGTACATGAGAAAGCAAAAGAGAAGTTCATTGAGACATTCATCAGTACATCTTAATGCCCCAGCAAAGACTAGATGCTGGTCTAGTCTGGAAAAAGAACATCGACCCGGAAATGCTCAGGGCTCAAAGGTCAAATTCTGTGCCTCGTTTCTCACCAACTCGAACGGCACAGAGGAGAGGTATCTCTCTCCGAAGCTCGGAAAGAAAACCTGCATCAATTATTCTATCAACCAGTAATTCAAAGCCATTATCTGTTCAAGCAACTTGTTTTAAGCCCAAAAAATAAGTTAAAGGCCAAAAGTGGAGCCTGAAGCTATTATCCAAGCAGAGGGGTCAACGGCCTGGGAGGCCCCTGATCATTGACTACGATTATCCAGTTCCTTAGCCATTTCGCTCTAACAGGAAGACCGGTGAAAACAATCTTGAGCGCAAAGAGAACCTCACATCATTGTTCGTTTCAGAGGAAAGATCAATGAAGAACGGACTTACCACTATTAGTTTTCCAGCATTCTCTGGCCTCTTTGCGATTTCAATTCCCACCTGCATTTTTCAATTGTAACATCAGAACAAAGACAAGACACAGCTACTTCTATTACTCTGAAATGCAAATGCAGGGATTGCTACTACTTCTATAACTGTCAAATGTAATTGAGATTTGCTGTGGGCCATAAACATGAGAGGGACGGTCAGGAATGATAGGTGACGGGAACTTACAAGCAAACCTTCTTTCACTGCAAGAAGCTTTGCAGTTTCAATTGCTTCATCGCTTGATATCTGCAGGAAGGAATACATATTTGTTCTCAGGAATTGCCAATGAAACTGATGAAAGGGATCCAAGCTGATGCAAAAGGTCAAAGTAGAGCTTGGCAGTGACCGCCAATAATCACAACTGGTTAGAAAGCATGGAACTTTGCCGCATGCCCAGTTATCACCAGAGTTAAGGTTACTTTGTTCAACCGACATAACTGTCTATGTATGACCTTCAGATGGTGAAGTGGAAAATTGAACAGCTTAAACTGCGAGACTGCAGCCTGCTATCCATGTTTCGAATATCAATATGATTATTGTCTATCACATTTCCCAAGTACCCAGTGCAAAATAACGATTACAATAATACATCGACATCTACATAAAACCACAAGCTAGCAAAAACACATTTTGTGGAGATCAGCACAGCGGTGGCATTTGTTTGCAATTGCCTGATTTAGGAAATACTTCTAAACCTCAAGAACTTCTTAAGTCAAATCGTTTTCATATGTAACCAGAAACCAGTAGCAGATGAGAAATCAAACATACTGGTTCCACCAGAGGTCAGAATGACTAAAGCTCTCGGTGACACGTGAAAGAGCCTGTCACATCACTTCAAAAGCCTGTTGTCGCCATAAAAGGTTTACTTTTCATCGAAATTATTAAACGAAGGGAAGAATTCTTACTTGAATAACGTCATCAAAAGTTCGACTTCCAAGACGCCTGGAACGAAACCAGCACTTATCCCTCGGATCTGGTGAGGAGCTACCAGAAGCAGTCACCAGCAACCTATGAGACAACGTAAATCAACTAAACCAGAAAAGATTAAATCTGCAACTGCAATATCCAAGAGAGATTACCAGTTGTTTTTCAAACAACTATCGAAGAGAGAGAGGTGCAAATATTTACTCATTCCAAAACCGTATAATAAGGCCATAGATGTGGCAAACATGGATGTACACGAGACCTTTACAAATTTCAAAGTTCATAGAAACCGCCTTGAAGTCCACATGCCCCAGAAGTTACAAGGCCTTGAATCAAGAAGCTCCATCAACACATCACAATAGTGCCGCAAATTGAAATGTGGAAATGGAAAACCACTTCAAATGCAGAACTTCTGTTAGAAAAGTTGGCAATGTGCTATACAGTAAATCTTGGGAGTCATAACCTTTATATTTAGCCCCGTCATTATTCGAAAGAATTGCAGTTCTTTTCTTTTTTGATCAGCCTATTTATATCGACAATTTATCATCTCATATTTCAGCTTTCTGCATAGACCGCTTCTCTCTCTTTCCGTACATTGATGCGAAACTATGAGCCTTGAACTCTAAGGACTAAAAATGAGACCCCATCTTATCAATCTTTCACAAGTCATTGACCAATCTTAATGAAACAAAATTGGATGATAAACTAGATTGTGCATGGAGATTTAATAATCGCAAATGGAATAACAAGTTGAAGGAACTAACCAGGCTTGCCTCCAGATACTACAGGGCTTTCAATGGGTTCAACACCATAGAGCTGACAAATAGAAGAGAATCAGTAAAGAACTTAGACTAAAGGGAAGAAAAAGCATAGCATGAAGCTGATGCAGCGCTCTCAACACAAAAAGAATGTTCAGACACAAGGTTTTTTATTCAAGGCATCCATAGATGATAATTACCCAAAATTGACTATATTTTGTCCGAGTTCAACACATGACAAACAATATCATAAAAACAATTTACCTTAATGTCAGGGTTTTGCTCTTTCAAGACTTTCCAGCACCAGTTATAGTACCCCCAGTTCAGATCCCGGAAAAAAAAGGCATCCTTTTTTGCTCCCGAGCCTTTCCATATCGCAGGTCCGGTTGTTTCATAATGTATCTAAACAGAACAATGATAGCCAAGCTCAAGTTCATGTCGTCACCTGCGTATACAACCGACAAGACATGACAGTTGACCACACATGTACCTTTGGGTTAGCAGGATTCTCGAACTGCTGAAGAATGTGAGAGTTTGGTGTCTTTGCCATTATCTCCTCCGCCTTCTGAATGGCCCCCTTACAGCCCTTGGCAGGATCGGTAAGGACCAACTCAGCTCCAAAAGCACGGAGGATGATCCTTCTTTCCAAACTCATAGATGCTGGCATTGTAATGATTAGCCTGTAGCCCTTTGTTGCTGCCATGAATGCCAAGGCAATGCCAGTATTGCCACTTGTAGGCTCAATCAGTACACTCTTCGGCAATTTGGAATTAAAAAGTCAAAATGAAAAATCCATCGGCATAATACCAATACATTGAATATCACTACACAAGGCTAAGAGTCATACACGAACAAATAAACCAATTGTTTGCTTCCAACCATTAAGACTGAATAAATTCGTTGTGAGAAAACAGACCAGTGTAGTTCGTAAAATATTGTACGATGTAAAAAAACAACACCGTTACAGAGTTCTGGTCATCCGCCATATAAAAACAAGAGATTGGGAGTATTTTGCAATCCACTAACCTGACCAGGTTTGATAAGCCCCTGGGCCTCAGCATCCACGAAATAGATGCAGAAGTCAAGACTCAAACAAAAAATCACTTTGCTCTACAAACTCATGAAGAATCTCTCCATTCCAGAGCAATCAATAAGCTCTAAAAACGCAATCCTAAACTAAAGAAAACATTTTGATCCAAAACTCGTGATAGCAGAAGCTATGCCTGTCCTTGACACTAGAGCATGGCTCCATCAGTTCAAGCTTTGCCGCCACACGAGCAACGCAGCCGTCTACTACATTGTTGAGGTACACCAACGGAGTTTTACCTGTCACCTGTCACCCCAGAGAATCATAAGCAAAAAATATGGATCCAACACGCGCGAAATCACAAAAATGGCACCAAGGCTATATAATCAATTGGGCATACGCACCTCGGTGACGTCTTTAGCAATTCCAGACTTCTCAGAGGCCATGTTTCCAGATCATTGCAAACAAATGGCAAACTCAACCCTTGAGGAACAAAGGCCTGGCATATTAACTAACTTAGTTTCTTTTATATATCTTGTTGTAATTATAAGAAATCTCTTGTTAATTATTTAAATGTAATATTGATACATAAAAATGTGAATCCTTCTTCTTTTCATAGTTGATCGATTTATATGAGAAAATGTCATATCCCTAGTATTTTGAAG
The DNA here is from genome assembly GCA_016097595.1 of Eucalyptus pumila. Classification (NCBI taxonomy): domain Eukaryota; kingdom Viridiplantae; phylum Streptophyta; class Magnoliopsida; order Myrtales; family Myrtaceae; genus Eucalyptus; species Eucalyptus pumila. The sequence goes on from CM027853.1 coordinate 47,089,936, forward strand.
GTTATATTTTGAATTTGTAACGTTAAAACTCTTGAAGCAATGAAGAATGAGCAAAAGAGTTCTCAAAACTAGGGGCGAGCATGGTTTTAAGGTTGGAGCTGGAATCGAAGAACCTGTCAAGTTTTAAGTTCCAAAGTATGCAGGATAAATTCTAGATTCCAAAAATTGATAAAACCATTTTGATGAGCATATTTCAGGTTTTAGGTAAGTGGAATATGAAACTTGGAACCTCAAACTTGAAATCTAGAACCTAGAATAAATTTTTGTTTTCTGCTTGGTCTATGTCTTTGTGTGCTTTTACGGTATTTCATGGTGTCCAATGACGAGTACAAAATCTGGAACTATTAGTCCGAGTTTCCATTTTATGATTGAGATTTTTACTTTGCTAATATTTCATTTCGTATGTCTAAATATAAGTTATGATTAATTGATTTTAACAATAAGTAATGGTCATTAAAAACGATGATTCATTGCAATCATTGAATTAATAATCTAGGTGTAACCTAAGTAGAACCCGGAATAGATTCTAGAACTTGTGACAAGTTAGGTTCCAAGCTTCAAGATATATAGGGTAGGTTTCAAGTTCCAAAAAGTAATAAATTATTCTAGCGAGTTCCAAGTAGAACTTGGAATTGATTCTAGATCGGCGAGGCCGAGCTTGCCTAGCCACCGGAGAGGCTCTTGACGAGCCTTGCCATGGTGCGGTGTCTCCGGGGGCCGGTGACCGGCCAAAAGGAAGAAGAAGAAGAAGAAAGAGAAAGAGAAGAAGAAAAGAGAAGAAAAAAAGAAAGAGAGAGAAAAATTGTTTCCAAAAATTGTTCCCGTGAACAAGAAATTATTTTTTTCTACTTTTTGTTTTTGTTCCAAATTTATTCTTGGGAATAAAAAATATATATTTTTTGTTCCCAAAAACAAAATTTTTACTAAATACGTTTTATTCTCTTTTTGTTCCCTGGAACAAAAGAATATAAATTTTTATTCCGGGGAACAGAAATTGTTTTTAACAAGCAGGCCCTAATTCTCATTCCATAATAACAAACAATATTAAAATTGTGGTCTTGAATCATTTATCAAATGCTGCTGGCCAAAAAGAAAATTATTTTTCTAACGGTGGCCAGAAGAATTATTTATAAAGCAATTATCAAAATAATTAACCCATCATTTCAATTGCTTGCAGGTGGAAAGCCATTTCTTGTGGTCCAGCACGCGCAGTTACCATTATTGGGGTACGGTTTGTTAATATAATTATATACATGTTTGGAAAAGAAAAACTCTGAAGTTCAAGTCTTCGGTAACTTTGGCCATTCAAAGCCAAATACTTTTAAAGATAATGCACGAGTATGATGAGTTAAATTCAGATTTTGAGGAAGAAAGAATTTCGATGTTCAGTTGCTGCTGGAATATAAAAGCTAATAACTTATGGTCTTGGTAATGAGGAATGAATACGTGATGTGAATACTATAGTGGAAAATATACTGAAAGAGAGAGAGAGAGAGAGGAAAAAGATGTCTTCGAATTTAGAGTAGAATTGAGAATGTTAGTTCTTAAACTAAAAACATAAGTTTTTGGTAGTCGAAGATATTGCTTTCAGAATAATGGTGAACTAGCATTTTTCCCTTGCCAAAAAGAAAAAGAAAGAAGAAGGTGATGTGAGTACTATAGTGGAAAATAAACAAAAAATAAGGCTTTGTTTATTTAACGGAAAATGACTTAGGAAAACATTTTTAGATTTTCCAGTATTTGTTTCATGGAAAATGAACTAATCAAGGAAAATATTTTCCATCATTGGAAAAAACAACCTTTAAAGATGAGGAAAATGTATTACACTTTTCAAAAGTGGAAAACATTTTCCATAACTTTTTTCACCTTGTTTCTTTACGCCAACACATTTCCGTTTTATTTTTATGCTTTCATTCTCATTTTTTGTTTTTTTTTTTAAATTTTTTTTTAAATTTTTTTAATTTTATTTTTTCCTTTTCTTCCTTTCCATTTCATCTTCTTCCTTGACCTTGGTCGGTCGCCGACCACGGCGGGGGGCCGACAATCGACCGTGAGCCAACTCGAGCCTCGCTAGATCCGGCAAGCTAGGCGGGGCTCGAGCCTCGGCGAGCTTGTCGAATCTAGCGGCGGAGCTCGGGCTCTCGATCTAGGCAAGCGCGAGCTCGCCGCCAGATTCGACAAGCTTGCGGCTCGCCAAAGCTCAGCAAAACTTTGGGGAGCTTAGGCGAGATTGGTCGAGCCTCGAGCTCATTGGCTCCGGTGATCGCGTCTTGGTTTGTCGTTGGACGGCTAGCCATCGTTAGGCTGCGATGGCGGAGGAAGGAGGAAGGAGGAGGAAGAAGGAGGAGGAAGGAGGAAGGAGGAAGGAAAAGAAAAAAGGAAAAAGAAAAAGAAAAAGAAATAAATAAATAAAAATTTCGATTTTTTAAAATACAAGTAATTAAAAATTCATTTTTTTAAAATATAAAAAATAAAACTATTTTTTTGGTCAATTAAAAATATTTAAATTCAATTCTTTGATAATTTTTCTCAAACAATTAAATTAGCTAACTAACGGTGGAAAATATTTTTCACTCAAAGTTCAAGTTTTTTGACAGAACACATGAAAATATAGTCATTTTTCAAGAAAATGACTTTTTTTGAAAAATATTTTTTGAAAACGTGATATTTTCCGTGAAATGAACGGGACCCTAAGAAAAAAAGATATCTCAAAATCTAGATTAGAATTAAGAATATTAGTTCTTTTTTTTTTTTTTTTTTTTTGGTGTAGAGAAGAATGATAGTTCACTATTATTCTGAAAGCAATGTCTTCGACTACCAGAAACTTATATTTTTAGTTTAAGTATATACATTATCTAGAATAGAGAAAAATGACCTAGCTTATAATATCAAATCAAGTGAATAAAATTATTATTCCTCAAAGCTTTTTTGGCGAATAAAACTATTATTTCCCTTTTCATAAAAAAAAAGAAGTTCTTTTTGTTGCTCTCTTTGCTTCTTTGTACTCAATTCCTTTGAGTGTACTAGTACATAATCTTTATGATTAATAATAAGGCTCCTTTCTAGTATTACCAGCTAAAGCGCATGTATGCATGCAAAAACAGATGTTTTACAATTCCCTTATTACAGAAATAATTATAACTATTAATGACACTTGGAAAGAGATTACTAGTTCAATATGAAGATATCATATACATGTAGAAAGACAAAATTATTTCAGGATTTGAACTTTTCTTGTAAAATTACTCATAACTTATAAGATAAAAAGATTCAAACTTTAATTTTATAAATGTGATAGATAAAGTAAAATTATTAATTATGCATTTGTCCATTGATAGGGCTATTTACAAAAATAAAGATTGAATATAAATTAGGGAAGAAAATAATTGGGATTCATAAAAGTATAGATACTAATCTTTAGAGTGTGAAAGAGTTTTAGATATTCACAACTATTTTAAAAGTATAACTTGTTAGATGAAAGTGTGATTTAATATTAAATGTTTTAATATAAAGCGCTAGGCGTACTTGTAAGTACCATGTTGAAAAAAACGAATTTAAAAGGAAAAATACTATGTTTACTAAGATCAATTTACACAAAGGGCGTTGCAAGTGCGATGTTTCGTTATTTTCGATTACTCATGCCAGAAATTAGGTTATCTAGACATGTCGAGTCGTATACTAAACATGGCATTTTTCTTTTTATTATTCAATGGGACAACCTAATCTGCAAAAGCAACTCTTTCTGAAAAAAATTCAAAAAAAGGAAAAAATCCCGTTGTTGGGCTGTCCGTGTACTAATAGATCAGCTAGACCCACGAGTTTTAAGTTAAGCACATTGTTTTGTAGTGTGTCTATTTGTAAGAGTGCTTCTTGCTAGTCTAATGGAAACTCGAAGCGGTTAATAAATCGTGCAAATAAAAGTTGATAAGTTAGTATAAATTGGTAAATTGGATATTATAAAGAAATTTGTGATTTCATATAAGTGTCGGTGAGTTACCCACAATTACCTAAAAAAAAAGATCATCAAACATTTTTTTTTTTTACTAGCAGTTTTTTTAACACTTGCCAACTAGACTAGCAATTCATGTTATTGTTGCATAACTGTGCCATGTCAGTTTTTAGGTCTAACCCGAACACAATACTTTTATTCGATGGGTTACACAACACGAGACGTTGAACATTTTACAACGTAAATCCTCATGTAAACGTGTAAACAAAATTTTAAGCATCTATCAACGTGTTTAAATGCATTTAAATGAGTTGCTTTGACACGGATAACATGTTGATCTGTCTAATTAAACGTCTCTTCGCATGTAATAAATGGTTTAAAGGGTCAACTCACGAACGACACATCTATTACATGAAACCCGTTCTTTATAAGGGAGTGAACGCAGTTCTTATAAGAGTCATGGCACGTTCGGCCTCTGGAATTGATTCGTTATTTTAAGCGGTATGATTGATTATTTTGGCTACCTATCCCATTCATACTAACGACACATCAAACATACATTTTTGTAAAAATAAATAAGTAAGTAAAAATAAGTAACAGATAAGAAAATAATTGAAACACCAATCCCATCAGATCGGCCCAACACTCTCCAGCGCATTCATAAAACCAGACCACTTCAGCTTCATTGGGCTCGGCCCGTCAAGCTCACCAGATCACAAGCACAGCCCAGACCTTTAGATTGCCCCAACCAAGCCCATGATGCAGGACCTCAGCCATCAGCCCCGTCCACTTAGCTGGGTAATTGAGCCCACCAGAGAAAGCCCTCTCTCTCTCTCTCTATGAGGACAATCAAAGACAAACGCCATAGACAAACGTCGCCCTCGCGCATATGGGGAAGCAGAGCACGGACGCTCAGGAACCACACCACCACCACCACCACCACCACCATTATCACCACCAGCAGAAGCTTCTCCACCTTGATTTCCACTCAATCGTACCACCTCCAACGCTGCCGTTCATTCTCCATCGCCGACCCCCACCCGCGGACGTAACATACATATACGCAGAAAACAGAGCATACTAAGAGATACAGAGAGCTGAGAAAAATCCTCTCCGTTCAGAGACTTAATTCACTTTCGTTCCTCTCTTCCACCTCCAGTCCATTCATAACAGTCATCTCCGTCGCCGTTTATTACTCTCACGGCCACGCTGGAGCTCCTCTGTTTGCTCGCCCGTTTCCGAGTCGATGTGCCAGTAGTACCCAGAACTCGATTGTTCTACCATCTCCAGCTGTGATGTTCGACACCGTTTCCAAGACCATCTAGTACCAACCTAACAGCCGATCGTGACCAGAACTCCTCATCAAGGTATTCTTCTTCTATGCTCTGTTTTTATTTCAACCGAGCATGTTTCTATGCATGTTGTCTATCGACCGGCCTCAGATTCATTGATTCACCTTTGTCAAGGCTTATCTAGGCCTCTCTGACCTTGTCGTTCACCGATCGTTAGATGTTTTTTTATCTGGTCTAAGAGCTTAGCACAATTTTTTCATGCCCTGAAAGTTTATTTGGACTGTGGCTCTATTTCTTTAGTACTTTGTTTGCGCGAGATGGGCGGTGATGCTAAAATATTATCACCGCATTTGTCATATTTTTCCTAGGGTATTTTGTATATCTTAGATATATGTTTGAAATTGGCATGAGATTCTTAAGATATCTTTAGAGCTATGTAGTGTACTAAAAGTCAACAATGATTACTCGATTCCTTCAATAAGTACAGACTAAGACGAGAAAATCATGAAATTCCTATATGGTGATTATAAGAAAAAAAAACAATGATTATTCATTGTAGACGATTAATTCTGCTAATCAATGTCTCTACATTATTTAATAATTCCAAAATCATTTTCTCATCTACTGGTATTAGAATGGGCACCAAATGTTGCGTATAAATAACCAAAACATGAGTTATCATCACATAATATATTTAAACACCTTCGATGATAAAATCATTACATTGGCATTACATCACTGACTTTTTCACCATCAATGACATCAAAACCTAGTATTTGCTAAAAATAGGATATGCAATCAAGCCACGTCCAACAAGTTGGAAGAGTCATCAGCTAGTTAGCGAATGAGGGTCTTCGTGATTTGGTGGTTTTATTGTATGCTAGAAGCGACTTTGCTTAACCTGCGGGCAATATAGCGGGGGGAAAATATCACTTTAAGAAAAGTCATCACACACCTCAAATCGAGTTTCTACGGGGGCAGAGCGGTTCTGGATCGAGTGGAGGATAATCGGGTGGATAGGGTGAAGCAGGTGCATAGCATACAGCGGGTGCATACTTGGAAGTTCCTCCGGGCCCACTCTCCCTTCTTGAAAATGATATAGCAGCTCTAATGATGAAGTCGGCAAAGAACTGTACAAGAGGACACTTGTACCCAAGCGGAACGAACAAGGCAATGTAAAGAATCAATATAATGAAGAGGGCAGTGATTCCGATAACCAATGCGACGACCGCGAGCCAAGTGCGTTTGCTTATGGTCACATAGACCCCTGCCATGAAAGCCACGGACATTGTGGCAAGAGCTATGAGTAGCGGTAGCCTTGTCATTCCAAGAGCACGAAACATCGCATGTGAATCATCAATCTGTGTCCAAAGAAGGATCACAACTGCAATTATGGAGTTGTACATGGCAATGGAGTTGCAAATCACGAAGACATCGTACATGGGCTTGTTCAATAGTGTAGCAATTCCAACATCTGGTTCAGAGCTATTATATCCTCCAGGAATAGAAAAGCCAGCGGCAAATGCCATAGTAGCAATGAGCGTTGCCACGACCATGCGGACTTCGGCACGCGTCTTTAGTGTTTCTGGTTCTGGAGGCTCTCTCTGCGCGTGTAAGCTCGTCTGTAAAATTGCTTTGTCTTTACTTTTGAGTGCCTTGGCGGATACTAAGATTGTCCGTGTTAAGCTCTAGATACAAGTAATAGGGAAAAAAAAAAGGACCGTCATTATCTATGAAGATGGACTCACAATCATAGATTTATGATTCAAAAACACAAAACCTTCTCAAGCGATAGACAGACTTGCAAATGCAATCTTTCTGAGCTTATGGTAGAAACTTAATTCCACTTGGTGACTTTGGGGGAGTTCAACAGGTCAAAATAAACTTTAGTTCCTTTCGTCTCTCCAAAAAGGAAGTAACCAAAATAACAATGAAAAACAAAAATCGATAACATGTTAATGTTATTTTTGTCGATATCATTACCTGGTGAAGGGGACCTTCGATTCTTTCAAATTGCTCATCTACAATGTCGAGAGCTGAGGAGTTGTCATGGTTCACAAGCCCAAGATTGACTCTGGAGTCTCGAGTGAGAGAGAGCAGCACCCCGGGTTGCCAATTCTTTGTGGCTACATGGAGTGGCGTATCTCCTTTCTCGTCTTTCATATTTATAAGCTTCTCAAGCTTGGGATCGCCAAGTATGTACTTCACTACGGAAACCCTTCCGTACTTTGCTGCAACATGAAGTATATTTTGCTCTTCATCAAAAGTAAGCAACTCTTTTGGTTCTAACCAATCTTGCTCATGTTGACACAGCACCTTAATTGTTTCAAGATGACCCATCTGACATGCGACGTGAATTGGAAAATAGCCATCCATATTGCGCTTGAAGGCGCTCAAAGCGAATTCTTAGATCAAGAATTTGACTTCATCAATATAATTCTCACGTGCTGCTAGATGGAGGGGCGTATCTTCTCTATCATTTTTTAAATCAAATAGCCCTGTCTTCATCTTTGACATCTCTATCAGCATATCTACATCATTAGAGAGCAGGAAATGAAGTCATGCTTATGATCAAGGGTTTGGTAATTTTGCCCTCTATCCATTATATATATATATATATATATATATATATATTTTATATTACGTGGAATACATAACCGAATTCTATACTTTTGGGGGATAATTTTAGTACAGACGTTGGAGATTGCTTCAAAGCATAGAGACATTCATCTCCAAGTAGTGATTTACCATATGGGAGTAATTAAAGGCAACCATGACATGAGTCCCTGTTTTTCAAAAGGTCCTTGGACAATAATATAAGCAGTGTAATATCTACAATGGCTTACACTATGACTATCGACTGCTGAAGTATTGAAGTGATGACAACCTTCAGGGGGTAAGTCTTGCCAGGTTCCAAGTCCAAAATTTATGGGAAATCTTCTATAAGTGATGCAGGCTCTAGGAAAAGGTTGAACCAATTTAGGAGAAGAATAAAAAATGTGAGATTGGCTGCTTTATGAATAAGATTTATAGGTTCAACGGTCTCATATGGATCCAAACTAGACACGCATAAATGGTCTGGCTAATAAATTTACCCAAGTGCGAACCGTAAGTACGATCACTGACCTTTCCTTCGATGCATCACGGCTCCGTGAACTGGGGACATGCCTTCAATCCAGGACGAAAGGTCTTCATTTTCATCCACCGCTTGCAACAAAAGCGAGAGAATCTCCAAGTTCCCCGTCTCAACTGCCAAGTATAGTGGGCACTTTCGCTCTTCGTTCTCCTTATTCACCGATTTTGAACCTCGATTTAGGAGCAGTTCGGTAAACTCGTAGTCACCGTTCTTTACAGCCTCATGCAAAGGCCAGTCTCTTGCCTTGTTCGGTTGGTCCACATCACTGCAGAAGTTAAGGAGGAGCTCGGCCGTGCCAATCCTTCTTGCTGTTGCCGCGAAGTGGAGGACTGTATCCTCTCTGTAGTTTTTCTGGGCGGCGAGCTGCGGGTCACGGATGACCTCAAGGAGGGCTCGGAGGATGTCGGCATTCTCGATACCTGCTGCGACGTGGAGCAACGAGTTCCCACAAGGCCCCTTTGTGCTGATAATGTCGGACAAAGAGGCCTTTTCTGTAGCCGAAGACTCTTCGAGGGCTCTGATGAACTCATCCAAGTCGCCTCCTTTTGTGGCGGTGTATACAGGTGCAAGACATATGAATTCTATTTGACGTTCTCGTCCTTCTACCAACTCTAGGTCTTTCAGTCTGCCTATTTTCTGCTCCCATTCAATATCAGGAATATTTATCCTCATATGTAGACTCTGAACATTGAATATGGTCTCCTCCAAAGTCAAGACTTCTGCGGGGCCTCTTCTCCAATATTCATTGCACAACCACAAGTTGGAGAGTTTTTCTTCTCTAGCTGTCAGTGCACAGCACGAGTGATTCTTCGAAAAAAACATCCACCCCACAAATAGGAAGATTTCAAAATTGAAATATCATGTATAGAGATTCAAAATGAAATATCTTATTGGATTTTCTTCGTTGGTATTGCCTGCTGCAATATGTAACGACATACACATACTCTTCTTATTCAACTCTTAAAAGCTGGTATATTCCAATTTCGAAATTAAGAAAAAGAAGTTGAATACATTAGATCGATTTAAATTCACAAAGTCCTTTTAAAATTTAGATTCTCATTTATTCTGTTTTATTTGGAAAATAAATCACAAAAGTCCAAAGAAAAACAATGAAGATTTAATGACAATAATTAGATTAGATGTTTAATCATGGAACACTAGTTGTTTACTAATTAACATGAATAAATTGTTCATGCAAGATATTACCTTTGTGTCTTCACTTTGACAATAAAATAAAACAAAAAATTAGCATAACCTTCGATGTAAAAAGAGCATGTAGACCAAGGATTCTCGGTCATAGCCTCTGCTAATTTAGGGCATGACATGGGGATGTAACTTGAAAGCAAAGATAAAGGATGGACCTTAATATCCGATCAACAGAAGGTATCTTTTATTTCTTATCTTTTTTGCCTCTTTATGTATTTATTCTTGTGTCTTGTTCTTGTAAATGCTTTTTACATATTCAGATACACTTTTAAATTGCATAGATGTTTTGCAGGAATTAGTTCTAGCTATTTAAGAACTCTTACCGTTGGTAGAACATAGAATGAGCGCTAGACATATTTATGATGTATATCCATGCTCGAGGACATAAGAATCCATGGGATAAAAAGAAATCGAGAAAAGATGTCAGTTGCTGCGAGATAGATGGAATGGGGAGTATTGCCCACAATATGCTTTTTGAAATTAGAGGAAAACAAGCTTTCATAGCAATTATTGCCATGTGAAGTGAAGCACAAAACAGAAAGCGTGTGGTTAGCATGTAAAAGCAAACTTGATCTTGTAGATCATGGGACATACCTGGTATACGATGTCGTCATGCGATATGCGCCACAAATTACAAGTGAGAGAAGCCTGACAAACAATTTATGTAACTGGTACAAGAAGGAGAAGTACATACAAACATATTTGTTCACCTTAGAGCCTATGTTGGTAAGGTTTATGTGCATTGTAATTTATATATATATAGAAGTGCATCGAAAGTCTTAAATTATGTTGCGAAAGTGTATTAAGTCCTAAAACTTACGATTAAATCCTAAAGAAATTTATCCAATGAAAAGTCGGTACTTTTGGCACAAAACAATAGATTTCTGTCCTTTAATTTTTTAATTCTTCATGCAGGTAGGTAGCTACTTATTTCTCGACTAGGTAGACGTAAGCAATGACGAATTCGCAAAGGAAACGTCTACCGCTTCGAGTCTCCCGATAAGTTAAAAGAAGATGTCCCTAGCTGCGACAAAGCCATTGCCGACTTTCTTTATTTCACACGTAAAATTTAATCAAAAGAGCACGCAGTTCCGAAGGGTAGGACAAACGACGAAAGAAGGTTCATCCATTATTATTATTATTATTTTTTGACGCAAGGTTCATCCATTATTGAATAGTCTAATAATGCAGATGTTTATTTAGTTAGACGATGACCGAGAGCACTCGGGACATGCTTGGGGTCGTTGCCTTCTTTGTGCGTTGAAGTTTTTCAAAATCTTAAGGAATTCTTATGCAATTAGGAGACTCGTTCTCGTTATAAACCCATCCCATATGTGATGACATGTTCTTCGTATTGGCTAATTTTTTGTTTTTTCTTGTGACCAAGGATTTGCCGAAGCCTGCCTTTATCGGCTTACGCTGATTTGGGGTCTCACGGGCCTCCGCGATGGAGACCCAACAACGACTATACCTTGGAAGAAACTGATCAGCAACCCACCGCCGGGGCCCCCACTTTAATTACTAATAACGCAGAGTTTCGAACCCTTGACCTCTTTCGCTAGAGGAGAAATCTCAATCAACTGCGCTGCCCACGGATGGGTATCTAAAGTTAATGTATATGCGTGGTAAAAAAGATTATCAGCCTAATCAAGATCATGATTGATTCATTAATTATCAGTAGAGAATGCTTATTATGCATTGTAAAGAAGATACTAGAAAAGCATGAAGAAGTATCGACGAAGATACTCCTTAAGAAGGCCCGCAAATAATATGATGCATTTCCTTTTTCATCTGGTTTTTCCCTTCCTCCTTTTGAAGCATGAACGGTTTGGGACTTTTGATTCCTGAAAATGCAACATGGTGGCTGATCTCGTACTGTAAACTTTTGTTATTTTAATGTTTGGTCTCTACACTCGAGTGCGGAAGTATCGTGTGTATTAGCTTCATAAGAAGTCTCCAATAAGAGTAGAAAATACTATGTATTCAAGAACTGATTTGCAATAGTTGCAACACAATGTTATGCATTCACTTTGAGGATGTTAAAGAAACAATCTCCCATATCAGATAAATAATGTGAGCCAATTAATATCTCTATTGGCTTTATAACTTACTAGTTTAAAATTTTGAGTGGACGTGAATTTTTAAGGCATAGCATGCCATAATAAGTGATAGTAAAAGGATGATGGACTTAATCATTCAATTAACGAGACTCATATCCGAGAAAAACTCCAAGTGGCCACAATGAGAATTACGTCTTAGACAATCTCGTGGGCTGTAGCTTATGATGACTGATGGATTTTTTCTTTATTGATGGGCCTGAGTTGGCCCGTCCGCCCAAGTTGGGCCCTAAAAGCCCGGCCCACGGGAATAGGGCCCGTGGATGGGGGAATGTATAAAAGGGAGGAGAGAGAGGGAGAACGCACCTCTTGGGATTATTAACGTACGTACCTCTCCCTCTCTTTCAACGTTCTCTCTCTCCCTAAGAAAGGACAGTACGCTTAAGGCGACGCCGTTTCCCTCTTCAAGGCAAATTGACATCATCGGATTAGAATTTCTTCCTCGATCTTCAGCATTGGTGTCTAATCTGTGGCTAACAAGGTACGCTCGAATCCGTGGTGTGCTTTACGATCGGTGATACGTGTAATTCCCGGGCTTCGCTTCCGCATTCGTTTTAGGGGTTCGATTTAGTGTCGAATCCGATTTTCGGGGATCAGTCATTCCCAACATTGGTATCAGAGCCAGGTTCACGTTTTTCCCGACTTGTTTGACCTTTTTTGATTGATTTTTTTGCGAAAACCTTCGGCCGTACGGATCGGGGAGAAAATCCCGACACCCGAGCGCTGTTCGGACATTTTTCTGAGTTTTCGTAAGTCGAAATAGAATTCTGAAGGCACTGGGAGAAAGGGCTCGTTGAGACGAGTCCGGCGACATGTCGTGCGTCGCCGGACGACGCCGCACGCGCCCACACGCGCGGCCACAAGCCGCTGCGTGTGGGCGCCACGCACCCGAAGCGTTGGCATCGGCCAGCGCGTGCGCCACACGCGCCGGCGGCGACTGATAGATTAGAAGGGACTTTCCCCATTTATTTCTTAGATTAGTTTGAGATTTTTCTGTGTGAATATCTCTTTATATGTTGATATTTCTTTTTGGACATATTACTTAGTGTAATGAATTGTTGTATTAGTTGAAAGCATCATTATTTTATTGGATGTCAATTATCTGTTGCTTTACGTTAATTGCTGATTCTTTGTGGGTAGTTAGCCGTGGGTAGTTCATAGAAGTTTTTGTAACTTCATAGAATTTATTTTGTATAAGACAATTATATTAATGATAGTTTTAAGTTAGGATTTTTGGAGGATGATTAGAAACGTAGTGACCTTTTGATTCTAAAACCTTACTTGAAATTATTCATTGATATGATGGGTCTGTGCAAATAGGGATGCATAAATGATAGGCATTAATAATTCGTGCATATTTGTCTGATTTGTTCAGATCAATGGCTTCAGCCACAAAGAGCATAGTTGCCGAGCTGAACAAAGGTGAAAAGCTCAATGGTGACAACTATGAAATTTGGCAAATGAAAATCCAGTATGTGTTGGAAGAGCAAGAAACACTTGAGGCTCTTAACCTAACCATGGTAGAACCTGAAGATGGAACCACTGCACAGCACAAAAGAGACAAGAAAGCTTTTTCTGCGTGGAAAAGAAAGAACTCTCTAGCTCGCATCACGTTGCTAAGCAGCATGGAAAATGACGTCATGCGAGAGTTTATGCGTTTTGACAATGCCAAGGAAATGTGGGAGGCATTGGCAGCTAGATTTGGTCATACTTCGGTGACCAGACTGAGACAGCTCACTATTAGGTTTGACTCCTATAAGAAGCCTCATGGTCAGACCATGAAGCAACATCTTAGAAAGATGTCAAACATGATAAATGAGCTGAAAGATGCTGGCCATGTCCTCACAGATGAGCAGCAAGTGCAAGCAGTGATTCGTTCCTTGCCTCAGAGTTGGGAGCATATGAAGGTGCACCTGACTCATAATGAAAATATCAAAACCTTCGAGGATGCAATGCACCATCTTGAGCTGGAAGAGGACCGCCTCTTGGAGGCTAAGCCGGATGCTGATCTCTATCATGCTAGTTCTAGCTCAAATGGAGCTTCGAGCTCCAAGCGCAAACACCCTAACTAGTTTGATAAAGGGAAAGGCAAGGAAGAAGGTCCTTCAGGGAAGAAACCCAAGTTTAACCAACCTGGAAGAGGAAAGCGTCCTCGCATGAAGAAGCTAGCAAGAATGAAATGCTACAACTGTGACAAAAAGGGTCACTATGTTCGCGACTGTCGTGAACCAAAGAAATGCACCCCTTGTACTTTTAAGAACTTTGCTTTTGTGTCGAGTTCTGTGTTCTTAACTGAGTCTAATCCTTTGTGGACTGTGGATTCAGGAGCGACGAACCATGTAGCGAAGGATAGAGGATCCTTCGTGGAATTCCGACGAGTGCCAACTGGAACTAAGTGGATCTATGTGGGGAACAACTCCAGAGCTGAAGTGAAAGGAATTGGCACATGCCAATTGAATATGCGTGGTGGACGCACCTTGTTCCTACATGATATTCTAAATGCTCCGAAGATTCGTCGAAATTTAATGTCTGTTTTTTTTAATGTTGGTTAAGCTTGGTTTTAGTGTGAACTTCCGTAATAGCGATGTAGATTTGTATTTGGATACAAACTACTATGGTTGTGGTCACTTTCTGGATGGTTTTATTGTACTAAATATTGACTGTAGTGATGTCAATATATGTTATTCGCTTGTTTCACGTCTTCTACTTCATATGATAATGATGTGAATGTGTGGCATGCTAGACTTGGTCATATTGGCCAACAACATATGAATAAACTAGTCAAAGAGGGCTTGTTGGGCAACATTGAAAAAGTCGATTTGCCAATATGTAAGCATTGCCTAGTAGGGAAAACGACAAGGAAACCATTTGGAAAAGATAAAAGAGCTGAATTTCTTCTGCATTTAATCCATTCGGCGTACGTGGTTCAATGAATGTGAGAGGAAGGCATGGGGCTGTTTATTTCATCACTTTTATAGATGATTATACTCGATTCGAATATGTCTATTTGATTTCTCATAAATCTGAAGCAATAAGTTGTTTCAAAAGGTTTATGAACCTGGTAGAGAATCAATTAGACAAGAAAATAAAAACATTGAGATCCGATCGAGGTCGAGAATATTTATTTTATGAGTTCAGAAAATTATGTGATGAAAAAGGAATAGAAAGACAGTTGTCTATTCCATATACTCCTCAACAAAATGGTGTTGCGGAAAGAAGAAACAAAACCCTATTGGAAATGGTTAGGTCCATGATGGCGCATGCTAACTTACCTATTACCTTTTGGAGTGATGCGTTGTTAACTGCTGCCTATATAGTTAACCGTGTGCCTTCCAAATCAGTTACTTCCACTCCATATGAGTTATGGACAGGTAGAAAACCGGACTTTTCTTAAGCCATGGGGTTGTGCTGCCTATACACATGAGTCCTCTCACAAGTTTGGGAAACTGAGTCCCAGATAAAAGTAGAGTATTTTAATGAGATACTCCGAACACTCAAAATGGTATGTGTTCATAGGTGAGCAGGAAAGTGGGAGAATAACTGAATTTGAATCACGGGATGTCACATTCTTAGTGGATGAATTTTCCTAAGAAGGGCGAAATAGGAGAAGATCACTCCCTATTTGAAACCTTGGATCTAGATAATGATATTGGTTGAGTTCATCCAAGTGGGAGTAATATGAGAAGTGATGAATTGAATTCAACTCATTCTCAATTACAACCACATGATGAGATGATATCATCATTATCTAATCCGAGTGGGAGCATAATGGGGAATGATGTGCTAAGTGTACAATCTCCCATACGGCGAAAAAGTCGCCAAAGTATTCCCCGTCGATGTTTTGAAATGAAAGGGAAAACTTTTATGATTGCTCCACAAGATGAGGATGAGCCAAGAAATATTAATGAGGCTCTGAATTGCCCTAGTAAGGAAAAATGGATTCATGCAATGGAAGAGGAAATGAAGTCAATGAAATCAAACCAAGTTTGGGAACTAGTTGATCTTCCAAAGGGACGCAGAGCTATTGGGAACAAGTGGGTTCTCAAAATAAAGCGAAAGGCTGATGGCTCGATTGAAAGGCATAAGGCTTGCCTTGTGGCGAAGGGGTATAATCAACAGGAAGGAATTGATTATGAAGATACGTTTTCTCTTGTAGTGAGATTTACCTCAATTCGCATTATTCTGGCAATAGTGGCTAGTCTGGATCTTGAATTACATCAAATGGATGTAAAGACTGCTTTCCTCAATGGAGAATTAGAGGAAGAAATATATATGGAACAACCTGCTGGTTTCATAGTGAAAGGCCAAGAAGAAAAAGTATGTCGACTTTTGAGGTCGATATATGGTCTTAAGCAGTCATCAAGACAATGGTATATACGTTTTCATAATGCTATAATGGCATATGATTTTACAATGATTGATGAGGATCATTGTGTATATATCAAAAGATCAAAGGATCAATTTGTGATTATATCATTATATGTTGATGATATACTAATTGCCGTAAGTAATATGGAGTTTGTTCATACTGTTAAGAGTTGGTTGTCTTCCAACTTTGAGATGAACGATATGGGTGAGGCTGTATACATTCTTGGAGTTAAGATTTCAAGAGATCGTTCGAAGAGATCGTTGTCTCTTTCGCAAGAAACCTATATAAATAAGGTTCTTGAACGATTCCGTATGCAAGATTGTAAACCCATAGACACTCTTATTGCAAAAGGTGAAGGATTGAGCCATAGACTGTGTCCAATGACTCCACAAGAGAAGGAACAAATGAAACATGTTCCTTATGCGAGTGCTGTTGGGAGCTTGATGTACGCTATGATGTGTACAAGACCCGACATATGTTTTGCAGTTGGAATGGTAAGTAGATACCAATCCAATCCAGGTCCAAAGACATTGGAAAGCCGTTAAGAGAATGCGAGGTATCCGAAGGAAGCTGCTGATTACAAGTTGAATTACCAAGGAAAGGATCTGCGACTTGAAGGCTATTCAGATGTTGATTGGGAGGAGATTTGGATGAAAGGAAATCTACCTCAGGATTTGCTTTCTTGCGAGCAATGGCGCCATATCATGGAGTAGTAAGAAGCAAACGTGCATAGCCTTATCCACGATGGAAGCTGAGTTCGTGGCGTTATCGGCGAGTACAAGAAGGAGTTTGGCTTAAGAGATTTTTGGATCATTTAGGTGTTATTGAGAAAGCTGCAAATCCATTGTTGGTTAACTGTGATAGCCAAGAAGCTATAGCGTACACCAAAGATCCAAAATATCATGGTAAGACCAAACATAGAGATACCAAGTATAACTTTGTCAAGGATATGGTTGCACGAAAGGATGTGAACTTACAGTACATATCTACGCATAGAATGGTAGCAGATCCTATGACAAAGCCAATACCTAGAGATGTGTTTTGTGATCATATGAAATCTCTAGGACTGCGTAGAGGCTAATGTACTGAATATTGTAATTTTCCCTAAGTGTTCACATATGATGAATTTGTGTTTTTCATCATTAATGCCTATGAATCTTTATTTGATCTTTATGCATCTTAATGCTCGTGCATTACTTTAAGTTAGGAAAGTATGTCGGACAGATATGAGATTAGCCCACTCACACGGGTAATCGCTTCTATTTGCTGTGTGATAAATAGAGATGAGACTGTTTTTAAGCTTATTATCTAGGTGATAATCGAGAGCTCAAGCTTAAAACACGTATGTCGCCTTAACTGGGTGTTAAGATGAGGACATAATACTTACTATGTCTAAAAGTAAAATACCCCACATATTTTACTTTATCTGTCTAAGATGCCAGATGTGAGTTCTGATGAGTTTTGTAAATGAGTAGATACGTGAACTCAAGTTAGACACTGGGTATGTCTGAACTATCATCTGTACGGTATTGAAAGGTGTAGACATACGCTCCATGGGAAAGGAGTTAATACCGTAATATGTATTTCATACTACGTATGTATGAGACGACCAATAAGAGTGGCAAAAGTTTGATCTCAACTTTTTATGTCGTGTGACACTCTTGAGGAAAAGAGTTCCTCAATTTTTAGTCCCCTCATGACTCTTACTTATTCTCAAGATTTCTATTTAGTGTTTGCTATCTTAGGATGTTGCCAATGGTCATGAGTTTGATTCGATCTAATGGGGCATTTCTAGAAAAGCAAGTTGAACTGAAATTGAGAGTTTGAAGGAAAGAGGAAGATCGGTTTTGGAGAATCACATTGTAGTTTTGTATTCACCGGTTAACCAATTATGACTGTCTTTGGGATAATCATAATTGTGAATACAATATATATATATATATATATATATATATATATATATATATATATATATATATATCATTGTTTAAAAATAGATCAAGAGAGATATAAATTTGATCAATCGATCTAGGGTACTGCATATTAAATCTACTCAGGATGTGATGCCCATTATGAGCTGCTATATATTCCTAACAGATGTATAGCAACGAGCTCTCAAAGTATGCTGGTCGCACGGATTATTCACCGGTATGAATGTTGAAGAGAGGAAAAGAGGATTCTCTTCGGCCCACCATGTTAAGTGAGAGTCTATGATGGATTTTTCTCTGATGGGGATGAGTAGGGCTTGTTTGCCCATGTTGGTTTTTAACCACCATGTGCGAGTGGGAGATGATGGATTTTTTCTTTATTGATGGGCCTGAGTTGGCCCGTCCGCCCAAGTTGGGCCCTAAAAGCCCGGCCCACGGGAATAGGGCCCGTGGATGGGGGAATGTATAAAAGGGAGGAGAGAGAGGGAGAACGCACCTCTTGGGATTATTAACGTACGTATGTCTCCCTCTCTTTCAACGTTCTCTCTCTCCTTAAGAAAGGACAGTACGCTTAAGGCGACGCCGTTTCCCTCTTCAAGGCAAATTGACATCATTAGATCAGAAATTCTTCCTCGATCTTCAGCATTGGTGTCTAATCTGTGGCTAACAAGGTACGCTCGAATCCGTGGTGTGCTTTACGATCGGTGATACGTGTAATTCCCGGGCTTCGCTTCCGCATTCGTTTTAGGGGTTCGATTTAGTGTCGAATCCGGTTTTCGAGGATCAATCATTTCCAACAATGACTTTTATGCACGAGTCAGTAGCTTATGATGACTTTTATGCACTATGATTGCATAATGGGAGTGGCTTTGAAGTAGACAATTGAGCTCCGTCCTTTTCCGTTTTTGTTTAAGGACGAAAGCCTCTTCCCCTTAAAATATTAGTCCACCCAACTCTGTTTGTTAAACAAGAAGAAACCTCGCCTTGGCAGAAAGGGACCGAAAAAGATTCCCATGTACCAACTAATCCCACTAAACCCAGCCGAATTATTTAATTCTAGAAAGAGCTGTAACAACCTAACCTCGGGTGTACAATCTAGGGTCTGGCTAATGAATTACTAAACCTAAATTTAGCTCGAGCCCTCTCAAATCCATACCAATTTGCGACTTAAATTCAAGTTCTTAACATGCAAATGATTTTTTTAATTATGAGTCGTCACTAATCTATTTTTGGTGGGTCGATTGGAAACCCAAATAAAGTAGCGGAAGATTTACTTTACTCTTACAAACCGGAGATCGTGAGTTCGAGAATTTGATTGCATTTTCGGTACCTTTCTTTTTTATTTCGAAAAAAATGTTTTGCAGGTAGCTTGAATTGATTTTACATTACTTCCCTAATATGTAATGTGATTATGCGGATGCGCAAACCACCAATTTAACACCCAAATAATGTAATAAATAAATTACAAAACTTATCTCATATCAACAAAAGTATCTGCAATATTATATCGAATTCGCATCAATAGTCCTAGATATAATTTCTAATTAACACGCAATCACTCAATCTTTTTCAAGATTTTTTCTTATTTAAATGAAACTTAGTTTGCGTGGAATGCAATGCAATGACACACCAAAATGCCTAACTAAAATAACATGTAACATCAACCCATCATGTGAACTATATGCCACACATCGTTAATTATTTAACATGATATAATACAAGAAAATATTAAATGTAATTATCCTAATATGTGTCACACACTCAAATGATCCTAAACATGCAATGACTAGATGATGAATTGACCTAATTCTAGGTTACACACGCATGATATTTTTTATTTCTTCTTTTCCTTTTTTATAGAATTTGAAATTAAAATCGCCTAATAATTGAACACGCAATTTAAATTAATGAAAAGAAAATCTAACATTTTCAATTAATGTTTTTGGTGTTTTTATTTCAAAAATTCGGAATAAATAAAATGCCTAATCTAAATATGCAAATTATCCTAAAACAGGCAATATTCTAGTATGAACCTAATCCAACTAATATATATATTCTTGGGTTTTCTTTAAAGGAAGCAAAATCAATCCAAGCAAAGGTATAAATAAAACAATAAGGTAGCAAGTCGGGCAAGACATGATCGATACACATTTAATAAATTGATGAATCGTATATCGCAAATAAAATCAGATTGGCCAATTTTTAATGAAATCGTAAATCATATCTCAGGCGAGAGATCGGATTGGCAATTTTTCCGTGCGATTACAAGTCAGGCATGAAATCGGACTATCAATCATGTGCATGTTATGAAATTAGGGAATAGTCCTAATTTAAGTAAACCTTTTCGAGAAACTTTGGATAAGATGCATCATTTGAAGATTTGAATTTAATTGCAATATCAATGAATTAAGTAAGGAAATTATCAAATTAAATTTGGATAATATCTTTACCTATTTCGTAATATCATTCCCGAATTTGGACTTGTCGTGGGACCAGCGATGGCTCGTGGTGGATGATTCACAGCGATATTCGACTGAGGAGGGACTACTTCGCGGTGGTTGCGGCAGCTTGCTAAATTGGACTGAAATCGTCGCAACGAACTACTCAATAAATCTGGGAAAATCAATGGAGTGGGCTGGACTTGCGCCAGGTGGTGTCTGCAATTACTGGAGATCGTGGCTGTGTGTGACAGTGCATTAAACGTATAATAACCACGTTAAGAAAGTAAAGCCATGAGAAAATCAGAAAACTCTTCTTCTTCAGAAAACTCTTCTTCTTTTATTTTCAGGTGTTCACATGGGCATGATATGTGCCCCTTGTACGTGACTATAGAGAAATAAAATTGGAATTTTTATTGAGAATTGATAACTCCCTTGATAGCTTGATGATCTCCACGGTTTACGCCTGAAGTTGGTCTCAGTATGGCAGCAGCTTCATCGATAGGGAAATCCGTTGTGGTGTCACGTGCGGACCGACAATGGGACTCTCATTACGGGCTGCTCGGCAAAGCCTGCTGGTCCAGTAATTCTAGGCCAGGGAAGGGACAACTCACTATGGGGAGTTCTCGATGGAGGTGGTGACCACACGTGAGCACGTTCCGATGGTGAGGTGGATGCTCAGACGTTCGCCGATATAGTCTCACAGCAAACGGCACGGTAAAAACTCCGTGGTGCTCATTCAAGATCCTGCAAAACTCAAAGAGCTTCGCTGTTGTGAAAGGCAAGAGCTCGGCCAAGAGGGGCCATCGCGGTGTAGGTACCGCGTGGATGTCTAGTAGCAACAATGATGGCTAATGGATCTCGGGAGGCGGTGATAGAACGATCTCAGAATTGGGATCGGAAGAGCAGAAGGAATTCCGGTTTCTATTCTTTATTGGATCCCCCTGGTTCTCTCTTCTCTCAATTTGCCCTGTATTGAATCGTGTGGCCTCTCCCCCTAGGAAGAGAAGGTGATCCGCCTTCCTATCGTGGATGCATGAAAATATATTCGCTTTATTTTTTTCCTTTCGGAACTTATGCCGTTAACCATGCAAATATACTTATTTTCCTTTTAAGCCCAAGTCACGTCCTTCCTTTTCCTTGAAGTCCTTCTGCCACTTTTATTTCCTTTCCATTCTTTCATATTGGCGAAATCAATAGGATATGTCTATATCATTCCTGAGTTTAATAATGCGATATCCTCCTGATTACGCATGAGCTTCAAATATCCCATATGAAGCACTACGTGATTCTCAATCATGGGCTTGTCCGAAGTAGGCTTAGTCCAACTAACTAAATTAATTCAAATCCATCCACCAGTTTAATGCAAATGTAGTAATATTTTTTTTTTAAAAAAAAAGCTCCTAAAACTATATGTTATTTTGTTCTAGTATTTTTGTATGGGGGTTAAAAATTAATCCCCAATTTTTGATGCGATAAATGACTAAACAGGTTGTCAAAATTTAGGTGTCAACAAAAGCCAACACGTTAAAATCATCAACTAAACTACGTGCGATACCGACAATAGCATAGCAAAGAGTTCATTGATATACATTCTGCACATCATATCAAACATATAAACAGAAAATCACTGAGAAAAAAAAGGGAAAGGAAACGACTTGGACTTTTCGAATGACGTCCATTCTTTAGTTAATGGATTCACAATTTATCACTATTATCTCTGAACCATTCTATAGAAAAACTTACCCACACCACCCTACTTCTCTAATGTGGGACTTTTCTTACACAACTCAAACGTGCATTTCAATATTAAGCGGCAAATTGAACCTGAAGCGAGGGGACATGAGTTTTTTTTCTGACAGCATGTGCTTATTTGTGAGTGACGACTGGTGAATATTGGCTGCTTCAAGCTTTGGAGAATCTATTATACATGCCACATCTGATTGTAATTAGTCCCTAACAATTGGATAGCCGCTTACGGATGTCGGGAGCTTCCAAGGATCATAAAAGTCGTCTACATACCTCATGTTATGTGTTCACATTACCAAGTCACTGAACGGAATCTCGAGAATTAACGACTTGCCTTCCGTACACATATAAATGTTTTAGGAACGGAGAAGGGACACAGGGATTCGCAAAGATGATATGAACTAAATCATGCAGGTCAAATAATAATAAATCTAGTCATTGGACCCTTTCCTTCTTGCATACATGATAGACCTACAAATCACTATCATTTTTGCGAGATTTTAAAGTGAGGAAATGCTAGTCACATCTTCTGCTGGATATTAATGCTAGAATATTTAAATATTAAATTATGCCTTCATTCAACAACTTATATTTTTAGAACGGTTAGCAATGATCTTTCAAAATCTTCCGTCAATTTTAGAGTACATTTTAGATGAAGCCTTAATTTGACAAGAACATCTCGAGGGTTGGAGCACGAGCGTTGCAATTGTAGTGAGTTATATTCTTAGGCCAGATCATCATTATTTGGGTAGGACAAAAGTGGATTGGTTTGATCCGACTGGGGTCCCAATTTTAAGATAAAAAGTCAAAAATTTGCTGAATATCAAATTTCAAACTCTAGCATACAATTATCATATATTCAACAAATAAATCAATAAATTAAAATGTGTCTTGGTGTCATGTCCCGAACCCCGAGCGCGTGCCCATCCCTCTCTGGTCAATAAAATTTTGTGACTTTTCAGGATGAGTCGCTAACCCTTTTTGTTTTATTGCACATGCGGAAGCTAAAATAAATCCCTTAACAGTAATCATCTCGGGATGGAAAAGCAGGACAATAAATTCACAAACAAACATACTTTTATAATCACATAGAGTCATGTACAAGGTCTATGACCAAAAGACTACAAAAAATGACTTTCCAAAAAGAGACGGTCCTACTTGACCTACACTTCCAATTACCTTCTCTTGGCTCTAGGTCCTCCACTCGACCACCTTCTAAGGACCTAAAAATTGTTATACAATAACTAGTGAGACAATGTCTTAGTAAGTCCATGCTCTAAACCCCGATTAGGAGGGAAATATGCCAAGAAGCGTCCTAATCACGCAATCATACAATTAGCCTAGAGGACGTACCTCGCCTCATGTCCACCCTGCAAGTCAGCACAATTTAAATACCTTATGCATAAAATCGATGCACACAACAATTGGAATGCATTACTCAACTCAATAAATTACAGGGGTCCTGATTATATGGCCAAATCGTCATGACACATCCCATATCATGTCACACAATTTTGTCTCATAATCCGGCGCATTTATTCCACTCAACATGCATTCCGATTGATAATTTCGCCCACTCTAGGGTATGGCCTACTAGAAGGTCGTTGGTCTCCTTTAGCACTTACCATAAAGGCCAACTGAGGCAATGCACTACCTTAGTTTCTCAATTGTGACAACCTTTGATAATATATCTGCTGGATTTTTTGCACCAAGATTCTTCTTCAATGACAAAGTCCCATTATTTATTAACCGATGAATTTGATGATACTTTAACTCAATTTGTTTTGCCTTTGAATGAAATATCAGATTCTTTGCAAGACAAATAGCACTCTGACTGTCACTAAAAATAACATTGCTATAATGCTCCTTGCCTATCTCCTTCAGAAAATTTCTCAACCAAATCATTTCATTACCAGCTTTAGATATATCAACATATTCTATCTCAGTGGTTGAGAGAGACACAAATTTATGAAGTTTAGACATCCAACTGATTGCACCTAAGACAAAAACATAATCCGAGGTGTTCTTCTTATTTTCCAAGTCACCACTAAGATTCGCATCAACAAAGCCTTATAAAGTTACACGTTTTTCATAAAACATAATGACATACCTGAAGTGCCTTTTAGGTATCTTAATAACCACTTTGTAGCTTTCCAATGTTCTATTCTTGGATTTGCCATGTATCCGCTCACAACTCCCATTGCATGAGTTATGTTTGATCGAGTACATACTATAGCATACATTAAACTACCAATAGCCGATGCATAAGGTACTTTTGCCATATACTCTCGCTCTTCATTTGTCTTCCATGACTGCCTTTTTCAGAGCTTGAAGTGACTTCCTAAAGGTGTACTTCTGGGTTTTGCATTCCGAACTTCGAATCTATCTATCATCTTTTCAATGTATTTTCCTCGAGATAATTTTAGAATTCCTTTAGATCTATCCCGTGTGATCCTCATCCTAAGAATCTGATTTGCTAAGTCCAAGTGCTTCATCTCAAACTTTTTTGACAATTGCTGCTTCAGTATATTGATATCTTTCATGCTAGATCATGCGATGAGTATATCATCCACATACAACAATAAAATAATATAATAGTCATCAAATTTTTTGAAGTAACAATAGTGATCCATATCACTTTTAGTGAACCCGTTACCACACATAAAAGTGTCAAATTTATTGTACCACTATCTAGGAGCCTATTTCAAGCCATACAGACTTTTTTCCAATTTGTAGACATAATTTTCTTTTCTAGGAATGCCTTCTGGTTATATCATGTAAATAACATCCTCCAAATTACCATGGAGGAATGCAGTCTTAACATATAACTGCTCCAAATGTAAATTCTCAGTGGCACTCAATACTAACCTGATAGTAGTTAATTTCACAACTAGAGAAAAAATCTCTGCGTAATCAATTCATTCATTTTGCTAGAACCCTTTTATTACTAACCTTGCTTTGTATCTTTTGCTGCCATCAAGTTCTTCTTTGACCTAATACACCTACTTGTTCTGCGATGCTTTCTTCCCATCTAGCAATTGAGTTAATAACCATTTTTTTCTTCGAATGAATCTAACTTATATTGCATTGTTGACTCCCACTTAACAGAATTTTTAACCTGCATTGTTTCCGAATTTTTTTTTTGGTTCGCTAGCGTTAGTCAAAAGCAAATAATGCAATAATGGAGAATATCTTACAGGTTTAGCTAGTCTACTAGATCTTCTGAGAGGTGGTTCGGGTGTGCGTAATTCTTTTTCTAGTTTTTTTATTAGAGTCAACAACAATAGTTTCAAGAATTTCAACGAGAACACTCTTAGAAACCTCATCTAATTTAATCTCTCTATTTTCTACTGTTTGTTTTCACACTAGATTCCGGTGCAGATTTGTCCTTATACAACTTGTTTTCATTGAATGTAACATTAGCAGTTCTTATTATTTTTCTATTTTATTCATCCCAAAATCGATAACCAAAATAATTAGAACCATATGCAATGAAAAAACATATTTTAACTTTTGCATCAAGCTTATCTCTATTTTCTCATTTGTAAATATGACTGTTGATGCTGTAAAAAACATTAAAAGTCTAAGCTATTAAAGAACAATATAAAATTACTTGAACTCTTCACTCTACTAAGGAGCTGTTTAATGCTATTGAAGTCAAACACTGTATATAAAAAAATTTATAAAAAATGTATTAGATATATTAGATATATATATATATATATATATATATATATATATATATATATATATATATATAAATTCAGGGTTGGTTCGGGTTGGACCGACCCTAAACTTCTAAGACCAATGATTAGCCCACACGGTCTTTGGTCTAGGGATCTCGGGACTAAGGACCAACCCAGTTCCCCTGGGAACTAGACCAAGACTAGTAGGGTCGGGCCGGTCCAAGGGTCCAAGGTTCACCCTAGACCGATGCTCACCCTTAAAGGGAATCGCTAGTTTATAATAAATAGATGTCAAAAGTAAGAGCAAATGCATAAACAATAAAATAATAGTAATATGCTATTCTTTTAATTGTTTAAATTTCATTCCAAGTTTATTTTAAATGGTTCAAGGATTTAAGAAATAAAAAAATAATTATAAATAAGTTACACTTAATTATTATATTATATTACAAGTGAATTTTGTATAATTTACACTTAATAGTAGGTATACTTCATATCATACAAATTTTATTGGGATATTTTTTTTTTTGTATTAACATTTTACTTTTATAAGATGCAAAATTTATTTTTTATTAATATTATTAGGAAAAAGCCACCAAAAACCCCAAACTTTGCCTCGAGTGACAGATTTACCCCGAACTTTATTTTGTGACGCGAAAAACCCCGAAGTTTGCTAAGCGTGACACATTTACCCCGTTAAGGGCATTTTCGTCTTATTTTTTCTGTTTTTTTTTTTTTTTTTTTTCTTTTTTATTTTTTCTTCCTCCCTCTTCCCTCCGCCGGCCATGGTGGAGCCGGCGGAGGGAAGCCGGCGTCCGGCGAGGGCTGCCCTCGCCGGCGGAGGCGGAGGGTCGCCCTCGCTCGGGCGCTAGGGCCGCCCTCGCCGGCGTCCGGGCGAGGGAGGCCCTCGACCGGGTCGGACGAGGCCTCCCTCGCCCGCGCCGGAGGGCAGCCCTCGCCAGATCTGGCGAGGGGTGCTCTCGCCGGCGTCGGGCGAGGGCCGCCCTCGCCTGCGTCGGGCGAGGATGCCCTTGCCAGATCTGGCGAGGGAGGCCCTCGCCCGACGCCGACGAGGGCCGCCCGCGCTGCGTCGGGCGAGGTGCCCTCGCCGGCGTCGGCGAGGTGCCCTCGCGATCCGGCGAGGGTGCTCGCCGCGTCGGCGAGGGTGCCCTCGCCGGATCGCGAGGAGGCCCTCGCCCGACGCGCGACGAGGGCCGCCCTCGCTGCGTCGGGCGAGGATGCCCTCGCCGGATCGGGCGAGGAGGCCCTCGCCCGACGCCGACGAGGCCACCCTCGCCTGCGTCGGGCGAGGGTGCCCTCGCCGGCGTCGGCGAGGGCGGCCCTCGCCCGGCGTCCGGGCGAGGGCCGCCCTCGCCCGGCGCGGACGAGGGCCGCCCTCGCTGCGTCGGGTGAGGGGTGCCCTCGCGGCGTCCCCCTCGCCGCCGCGCGAGGGCGGCCCTCGCCCGGACGCCGGCTTCCCTCCGCCGGCTCCGCCATGGCCGGCGGAGGGAAGGAGGAAGAAGAAGAAAAAAAAGAAAAAAAAAAAAAAAAAGTTTTTAAAAGTAAAAAGACCAAAACGCCCTTATGATTTAGGGTAAATGTGTCACACAAATGAAAGTTTAGGATTTTTTGTGTCACAAATAAAAGTTTGGGGTAAATGTGTCACAATTAACAAACTTCAGGGTTTTTCACGTCACAAAATAAAGTTCGGGGTAAATCTGTCACTCGAGGCAAAGTTTGGGGTTTTTGGTGGCTTTTCCCCATATTATTATAATAAAGCAAGTTTATTTAGTCATGTAATGATAAAGACATATATTTTGTTGGAAAATAGTTTAGTAAGAATATTCCTTTTATTTTGTTTGATTTCCATTTTCTTTTATAGACATATCTTTTGAAATGTTCTTTAACTAATTTCAACATAATACTTTATTAAGCTAATATCAAATGAAGTTAAATCAAATATGAAAGAATCTATAATTCAAATTATGAATAGTTTATATATGATTCATTTGTATTATTTGTTATGAGCAATATGTCCTCTCTAGCTAGAAATATAACAATGAATATCTTAGAAAATTATCAAAAAAGTTATAAACCCATTAAATTTTTGCCAATTTAGTTTTAGACTTTTAATTTGGCCAATTGAATTCAAAATCTTTTGACAATTTGACAATAGTCTAAGGTATCAAAAGAGCCTTAGAGTAATCTTGTATAATCAAGTCCTTGAATCCATTTAATCTTTGGGTCATAAGAGTAGAGTAAATCTTCCAATACTTTACTTGGTTCCTAATTAACCAACTAGAAAATATATTAGTGATGACTCTCAAACGAAAAAGATCTTGCATGTTAAATATTTTGAACCTAGATATGAATTGGTATGGGCTTCAGCTCGAGCTAGGTGCAAGCTTAGAAAACCATTAGCCAACTCCTTTGGTGGTTTACTTTTGAGAGGATCGCAATAGCTTAGTGACTCATTGGGGACACGAAAAATCTTAGTGGACTAAAGTTGATTTTCTCTTTTTTAACAAATATTTTTTTCTTGTAACGAGGATACAAGATACAAAGTTGTTGATTGGTTAGTAAAGGCCCAAAAATGTAATGCCCTACCTCGTAACTAGGGGCCTCTAGACCTCATCAAGCCCTCTAGGATCTTATTTGCTCGAACACTCCTTTAAGTTTTACTCTTGACCAACAAAAAAAAAAAGAAAAAAAAAGAGAAAGTGTGGTCCCAAACCAATCGACTTCAAAAAGTTGGATTGTGCCATCATGCACTTTTCCAATGTCCATCCCGTTTGACTTGGCCTCAATGAACCGGTCCCTAATAATCTTATTCTAATACCACTTCCATGTGTTGAGTGTAAAATCGTGATTGTGATAATACAAGAAAATTGTTATTGGCAACTCGAGACATACTAATACTAAAATGCAGTAAATATAAAACTCAAATAAGAAATATTGTTTTGCACAGCTATTACAGACACTATATATAAATAGCTAAAAACCACAACTCACTATTTTATTTTATTTTATTTTTTTAATTTTCTCACATCACACACAAACACTAAGAGTAAGCTAGCTTATAGAAGGACACACTCTCTAACTCTTTTATTTCTTTCCCTCATATACGAGCAAACTCTCTCTTCTCTCTCTATGCTGAAGCTCGCTAGCCTTAAGAGAAGCTCATACTTTGGCTTTGTGACTTGCATTCTCAGGCTTTCCAAAGTTTGAAGCTTACAAACTTTGAAAGATAAAACTCTTGACTTTAGGATAGGTTCACGCGTCACTTTAAGAATTTGACCAATAGCTCCACATCTTCATTTTGTAATGATAAAGCATTCATCGGATATCTCCCATATAGCTCCTGTTGGGAATAACGGATCCTCGAAAAACGGATTCGACTCTAAATCGAACCCCTAAATCAATGCGGAAGACGAAGCCCGGGAAAAACACGTATCACCGATTGTAAAACACACCACGGATTCGAGCGTACCTTGTTAGCCACAGATTAGACACTGACGCCGATAAGAGGAAGAGATTTGGCCCTGTTCGATCTGATGACATCTTGAAGGGAAGAAGAAACATGCCTTTTTACCTTACTGTTTCTTCTTTTTCTTTTTGAGAGAGAATGCGTGGGAGAGGAGAAGACGTACGTCAATTTTTGCCAAGAGATGTCTTCTCTCTCTCTCTCTCTCCACCCTTTTATACCTTCCCCCATCCATGAGTCCTATTCCCGTGGGCCGGGCCTTTTGGGCCCAGCATGGGCGGACGGGCCTTAAGCCCATCACCAATTAAAACCATCATCTCCCACTCGCACATGGTGGGTTGAACAGGATTCTCTTTACCTCTCTTCAACATTCATACCGGTGAATAATCCGTACGACCAGCATACTTTGAGAGCTCGTTGCTATACATCTGTTAGGAATATATAGCAGCTCATAATGGGCGTCACACTCGAGTAGATTTAGTATGCAGTACCTAGATCGATCGATCACATTTTATATCTCTCTTGATCTCTTTTAAACATGATAT
Organism: Eucalyptus pumila; assembly: GCA_016097595.1. Taxonomy (NCBI): domain Eukaryota; kingdom Viridiplantae; phylum Streptophyta; class Magnoliopsida; order Myrtales; family Myrtaceae; genus Eucalyptus; species Eucalyptus pumila. Next base: position 47,119,835 of record CM027853.1, read on the forward strand.
GTATATTGTATTCACAATTATAATTATCACAAAGACAATCATAATTGGTCGACCAGTGAATACAAAACTACAATGTGATTCCTCAAAATCGATCTTCCTCTTTTCTTCAAACTCTCAATTTCAGTTCAGCTTGCTTTTCTAGAAATGTCCCATTAGATCGAATCAACCTCATGACCATTGGCAACATCCTAAGATAGCAAACACTGAATAGAAATCTTGAGAATAAGTAAGAGTCATGAGGGGACTAAGAATTGAGGAACTCTTTTCCTCAAGAGTCTCACACGACATAAAAAATTGAGATCAAACTTTTGCCACTCTTATTGGTCGTCTCATGCATATGTAGTATGAAATACGTATTACGGTATTAACTTATTTCCCATGGAGTGTATGTCTACACCTTTCAATACCGTACAGATGATAGTTCAGACATACCCAATGTCTAACTTGAGTTCACGTATCTACTCATTCACTAAATTCATCGAAATCACATCGGCATCATAGACGAGATAAAGTAAAATATGTGGGGTATTTTACTTTCGGACGTAGTAAGTATTATGTCCTCATCTTAACACTCAGTTAAGGCGACATACATGTTTTAAGCTTGAGCTCTCGATTATCACCTAGATAATAAGCTTAAAAACAGTCTCATCTCTATTTATCACACAGTAAATAGAGGCAATTACCCGTGTGAGTGGGCTAATCTCATATCTGTCCGACATACTTTCCTAACTTAAAGTAATGCACTGAGCATTAAGATGCATAAATATCAAACAAAGATTCATAGGCATTAATGATGAAAAACACAAATTCATCATATGTGAACACTTAGGGAAAATTACAATATTCAGTACATTAGTCTCTACGCAGTCCTAGAGATTTCATATGGCCACAAAACACATCTCTAGGTATTGGCTTTGTCATAAGATCTGCTACCATTCTATCCGTAGTATGTACTCTAAGTTCACCTCTTTTCGTGCAAATCATATCCATGACAAAATTATACTTGGTATCTATGTGTTTGGTCTTACCACGATATTTTGGATCTTTGGTGTATGCTTTCGCTGCTTGGCTATCACAGTTAACCAATAACAAATTTGCAGCACTTTCAATAACACCTAAATGATCCAATAATCTCTTAAGCCAAACATCTTCTTATACTGCTGCTGATAATGCCACGAACTCAGTTTCCATCGTGGACAAGGCTATACACATAACGGCTCCAACACATGGTGCCATTATTCGGTAAGAGAACAAACCCAGAGGTAGATTTCCTTTCATCTAAATCTCCTCTCCAATCATCATCAGAATAGCCTTAGAGTTGCAAATCCTTCCCATAATAAGTCAGCGTATAATCAGCAGTTCCATTTAGATACCTCAGTATTCTCTTAACGGCTTTCCAATGTGCTTGACCTGGATTGGATTGGTATCTGCTCACCATTCCAACTGCAAAACATATATCGGGTCTTGTACACATCATAGCGTACATCAAGCTCCTAACAGCACTAGCATAAGGAACATGTTTCATTTGTCCATTCTCTTGTGGAGTCCTTGGATACAGTCTATGGCTCAATCCTTCACCTTTTGCAATAGGAGTGTCTATGGGTTTACAATCTTGCATAGAAAATCGTTCAAGAACCTTATTTATATAGGTTTTTTTTCGAAAGAGACAACGATCTCTTCGAACGATCTCTTGAAATCTTAACTCCAAGAATGTATGTAGCCTCACCCATATCCTTCATCTCAAAGTTGGAAGACAACCAACTCTTGACAGTATGAACAAACTCCATATTACTTCCAGCAATTAGTATATCATCAACATATAATGATATGATCACAAATTGATCCTTGGATCTTTTGATATATACACAATGATCCTCATCAATCATCGTAAAATCATATGCCATTATGGCATTATGAAAACGTATATACCATTATCTTGATGACTGCTTAAGACCATATATCGACCTCAAAAGTCAACATACATTTTCTTCTTGGCCTTTCACTATGAAACTAGCAGGTTGTTCCATATATGTTCCTTCCTCTAATTCTCCATTGAGGAAAGCAGTCTTTACATCCATTTGATGTAACTCAAGATCCATATCAAACACTATTGCTAGAATTATGCGAATCAAGGTAAATCTCACTACAGAAGAAAATGTATCTTCATAATCAATTCCTTCCTATTGATTATACTTCTTCGCCACAAGGCGAGCCTTATGCTTTCTATCGAGCGATCAGCCTTCGCTTTATTTTGAGAACCCACTTGTTCCCAATAGCTTTGCGTCCTTTTGGAAGATCAACCGGTTCCCGGACTTGGTTTGACTTCATTGACTCCATCTCCTCTTTCATTGCATAAATCCATTTTTCCTTACTAGGGCAATTCAGAGCCTCATTAATATTTCTCGGCTCATCCTCATCTTGCGGAGCAATCATAAAAGTTTCCCCTTCAATGTCAAAACGTCGACGGGGAATACTTTGGCGACTTTTTCGCCATATGGGAGATTGTACACTTAGCACATCATTCCCAATTATGCTCACACTCGGATTAGATAATGACGATGTCGTCTCATCATGTGGTTGTAATTGAGAATGAGTTGAATTCAATTCATCACTTCTCATATTACTCCCACTTGGACGAACTCCATTAATATCATTATCTTGATCCAATGTTTTAAATAGGAAGTAATCTTTCCCTATTTCGCCCTTCTTAGGAAATTCATCCACTAAGAATGTGACATCCCGTGATTCAAATTCAGTTATTCTCCCACTTTCCTGCTCACCTATGAACACATACCCTTTTGAGTGTTCGAAGTATCTCATTAAAATACTCTACTTTTATCTGGGACTCAATTTCCCAAAGTTGTGAGAGGACTCATGAGTATAGGCAGCATAACCCCATGGCTTAAATAAACTTAAGTCCGGTTTTCTACCTGTCCATAACTCATATGGAGTGAAACTAACTGATTTAGAAGGCACCCGGTTAAGTATATAGGCAGCAGTTAACAACGCATCACTCCAAAAAAGTGATAGTTAAGTTAGCATGCGCCATCATGGAGTAGGGTTCTGTTTCTTCTCTCTGCAACACCATTTTGTTGAGGAGTATATGGAATAGACAACTGTCTTTCTATTCCTTTTTCATCATATAACCATTTCTAGTAGGGTTCTGTTTCTTCTCTCTGCAACACCATTTTGTTGAGGAGTATATGGAATAGACAACTGTCTTTCTATTCCTTTTTCATCACATAATTTTCTGAACTTATCAGATAAATATTCTCGACCTCGATCAGATCTCAATGCTTTTATTTTCTTGTCTAATTGATTTTCTATCAGGTTCATAAATCTTTTGAAACAACTTATTGCTTCAGATTTATGAGAAATCAAATAGACATATCCGAATCGAGTATAATCATATATAAAAGTGATGAAATAAATAGCCCCATGCCTTCCTCTCACATTCCTTGAACCACATACATCAGAATGGATTAAATGCAGAGGAAATTCAGCTCTTTTATTTTTTCCAAATGGTTTCCTTATTGTTTTCCCTACTAGGCAATGCTCACATCTAGGCAAATCAACTTTTTCAATGTTGCCCAACAAGCCCTCTTTGGCTAGTCTATTCATATGTTGTTGGCCAATATGACCAAGTCTAGCATGCCACATATTCACATCATTATCATATGAAGTGGAAGACGTGAAACAAGGGAATAACAAATATTGACATCACCACAGTCAACATTTAGTACAATAAAACCATCCAGAAAGTGACCACAACCATAGTAGTTTGTATCCAAATACAAATCTACATCGATATTACGGAAGTTCACACTAAAACCAAGCTTAACCAACACTAAAACAGACATTAAATTTCGACGAATCTCCGGAGCATTTAGAACATCATGTAGGAACAAGTTGCGTCCACCACGCATGTTCAATTGGCAGGTGCCGATCCCTTTAACTTCAGCTCTGGAGTTGCTTCCCACATAGATCCACTTAGTTCCAGTTGGTATTCGTCGGAATTCCACGAAGGATCCTCTATCCTTCGCTACATCGTCTGTTGCTCCTGAATCTACAGTCCACAAAGGATTGGATTAAGCTAATAATGCAGAACTTGACACATAAGCAAAGTTTTCAAATGTACAAGAGGTGTTTACCTTATTTGGCTCTGTGATCGCGAGCATAGTGACCCTTCTTGTCACAATTGTAACACCTCACCCTTGACATTTTCTTCACTTGAGGACGTTTTCCTCTCTTGTGTTAGTTAACTCTTGATCTCTTGCAATAAGGACTTGATCCTTTGCATTCCCACATATTGAACGAATCAATATGCTTGCGCTTAGAGCTCAAAGCCCTTTCTGAGCTAGAACTAGCATTGCAAATATCTATTTTCAGCTCACATGCTGTTAAGCGGTCCTCTACCAGCTCAAGGTGGCGCACAACATCCTCAAGATCATCCATAACATGGTCAAGAGCTTCTAGTGCTTCTTGCTTTTCCAGCACATATTGAATCTTCATATTCAATATTTCACAATTGTTGCCGTTCATATCAGCAATTACGTTCTTAATTGCTAAAAACATCGATCTGAACACATCAGACATACACGCACGAATAATTAATGCCTATCATTTATGCATCCCTATTTGCACAGACCCATCATATCAATGAATAATTTCAAGTAAGGTTTCAGAATCAAAAGGTTATTATTTTTCCAATCATCCTCCAAAAATCCTAACTTAAAACTATTATTAATATAATTGTCTTATGCAAAATAAATTCTATGAAGTTACAAAAACTTCTATGAACTACCCAAAGCTAACTACCTACAGCAATCAGCAATTAACAGAAAGCAACAGATAATTGACATCCAATAAAATAATAATACTTTCAACAAATACAACAATTTATTACACTAAGTAATATGTCCAAAAAGAAATATCAACATATAAAGAGATATTCACACCCAAAAAACATCTCAAACTAATCTAAGAAATAAATAGGGAAAGTCCCTTCTAATCTATCAGTCAAAACATCTGAGAAAACTGAAGGCACATTTGCCAACCGTGGAAAAACTTTTGGAGAGCTTTCATGTCGCCACCAAGGTGCATTTACTCTGCGCCATGTGGCGCTCAATCTAAGGGTTGAAGTTTAGGCCAACTCAATCCTATAGTACTTTCTTACAAAAGGTTCCACTAGACTCCTATAATCCGGGACCACGTTGACCTCCCATAGCCGATCTAACACTTGCTTGCCATTCAGGTGGAAGAGTGTTCATTAAAGCCGGCACCTTCTCAAAATCCGGTATAAGATAACCATTCCGAGATGATTTCTGTATCATCGATTGACCATGACCATGTGTGATACTAAATCACCATTAAACCACCGATAATCGCTAACTCTTTCATCGGCCTTTTCGAGTCTAGCTCTTCATTCGTCCGTTCTCGGGATTGCGGGTATCCGTGCATAACGCATCATAGTTCCCGCAACAAATGCGAGAACTAAAATGGATCACTTATAATCCATAATAAACAAAATGGAAAAATATATAATTTTCCATGATTCATGCAATAAATGCAGAATAAAAATGGATTACCTATAACCCACACAGACATAATTGAAAAAGAAACAAATTCTTTTTTTTTTTTTTTCGGGTCAACGGTCAACGGTCGGTCAATGGGTCAACGGGCGGCAGGTCCTCGGACCGGTTGGACTGGTCGGACCGGTCGGGCCGTCGGGCCGGGAAGAGCGGACCGCCCGCACGTGCCATGCGTGTGCGTGGGCGACGTCATCCGGCACGTGCCACGCGCATGCCGGGCGTTCGCGGTTTGGGTCGGGTCGGGTCGCCGGTCGGGTCGCCGGCCGGTGACCGCCCGGCCAACCGGCGTCATTGCTGACGTCATCGATGACGTCACCCCAACGGTTACTGACCATTGGGTGACGTCATGCTGACGTCAGCATGCGTCGGTCCGTCGACCGGCACATGCCGGTTCGCCGTCCGTCGGCACCCATGTGCCGGTTCGCCACCGGCGCCACACGATGCCAGCGCTTCGGGCGCGTGGCGCCCACGGGCAAAAGCTTCTGGAGATGCGTGTGGGTGCGTGCGGCGTCGTCCGGCGGCGCACGACATGTCGCCGGACTCGTCTCGACGAGCCCTTTTTCCCAGTGCCTTCAGAATTCGATTTCGACTTATGAAAACTCAGAAAAATGGCCGAACAGCGCTCGGGTGTCGGGATTTTCTCCCCGATCCGTACGGCCGAAGTTTTTCGCGAAAAATCAATCAAAAAACGTCAAACAAGTCGGGAAAACGTGAACTAGGGCTCTGATACCAATGTTGGGAATAACGGATCCCCGAGAAACAGATTCGACACTAAATCGAACCCCTAAATCAATGCGGAAGACGAAACCCGGGAAAAACACGTATCACCGATCGTAAAGCACACCACGGATTCGAGCGTACCTTGTTAACCACAGATTAGACACCGACGCCGATAAGAGGAAGAGATTTGGCCCTGTTCGATCCGATGACGCCTTGAAGGGAAGAAGAAACGTGCCTTTTTACCTTACTGTTTCTTCTTTTTCTTTTTGAGAGAGAATGTGCAGGAGAGGAGAAGACGTACGTCAATTCTGCCAAGAGATGTCTTCTCTCTCTCTCTCCTCCCTTTTATACCTTCCCCCATCCACGGGCCCTATTCCCGTGGGCCGGGCCTTTTGGGCCGAGCATGGGCGGACGGGCCTTAAGCCCATCACCAATTAAAACCATCAGCTCCCTACTCTATTATTTGGTGATAGTAGCTTAGGTAAGTAAACCTTGATTTCTACTATGATATGCACATCAAGAAACCAGGTCGACATACCTACATCTGAACAAGTGAAAAAGACGGGCTTATTTTCAAGGCTCGACAGCCCTCATCAGTGTCTTGCTTTTCGAATTGGGACTTGGAACATCACTCGTCGGCGACAATTTTAGGGGTCTTACGGGCTGAGTTATCTGGAAATAGAGGCGGTACTATCTTTCGGATCCTTTGCTGCTACATATTGGTACGTTGCCTATCGTCCATAGGAATGAATATAATCCTGCTCCGGATTCGAGCTGCCCCGACAAGTGTGTTTTGCCGAGCATAAATATCTGGGACCTTCACTTTAAAGGGCTCGTGGTGCTAAAGGCGGGAGTGAGAGGGCTGCAAACTTCTCTGGTCGTGCATCAGATGGCACTTCAAGGAAACCTCTGGCTCCTTCGGCCTTCGACGAGGATTGTTTTAATTTGAGAGAAGCCCTTGGTGATGTTTGCACAAGCCACCGATGCAACTGTTGAAGTAGATTTCAGTCTCTGGATGACTAGGGAATTTACTTCCACATATAATTCTTGATTTTCGCGATGTCTATCCGATGGTGCTTCCCATTGGGCATCAATTAGGGATGAAGTTTGGGTCCCACTTCAGTTTAAAACCCACCTTAAGGCTAATGCAATGTATGATATCTGATCTGATGTATGATTTATACTCAAGTTCTGAATCAATGTATCATATCTCTATTTCCGACCAACTATCAAAATGATTCATTCCGTATATTACAACCTCTTCTATGTTAAAGACTTGGAAAAAAGGCATCAGAAGTCTTGAACTTTTTCAAATTATTTAATTAGGTCTCCAATCTATTGTTTTGTGGAATTAGATCCCTAAATTATATAGATTGTTCAAGTTGGTTCGTCCATCAAAAATAGAAATAGAAAATGCCGATAAGAACTAACTCATCAATACATCGACCTGGTCAAACAATTTATAAAAGTCAAAGGATTTCTAGTGCATTTTTCCTTAAAATAACTTTTTGTTAATAAGAAAAAACAAATTAGCAATTAAAAGCAAAATATCAAGAATGAATTAGAAAGGAAAGAAAATAAAAATTCTCAACCTGTTCACTTCCTTTTACCATCGATTCATGCTAGTATAAAAAATCCAAATTATACTTGTGTATCACGTTTACTCTAAACATTTTTTTTTTTTTGTGACATGGATATAAGCTTGTCACAAAATTTTTTATAGTAAATGTGTTATACTATACAAGTTTGGAATAAATGTGTCACATAAGTACAAGTTTGAGATTATTGGTATCATAAAAAAAATGTTTAGGGTAAATACGGCACCAGAATGGGTAAAGATTGAGATTTTTGTGGCTTTTACCCTTTATTAAAACACCAATCCCATCAGACCGACCCAACAGTGTTGGGTTGAAAGCAGTTAGGAGGTGCGGAACTTTTCTTGTAGAGGCACCTGGTGTAAGTTCCAGGTTCGATGGGAACTATAGAAAAAGTACTTCTACCGACCTTGACTTTGAAGAACGGCTGAAAGCAGTTAGGAGGTGGCCTTGCCATATAACACCTTGCTTCATGACATGCGTCACTATGTGAGACACTATTTGAAGATTGAGGTGTGTCCAAGATGCTGCCTACATCATTGGGACATTCACTATCTGCAGCAGTTGAACTGTATAAACATCTAACTTTTAAGTCATTTTTGTCACTTGGACTTGCTAGAGAAGCGCCGTTCAGATGTCCAGAACAGGCATATTATTCTGTGTGGTCACAATTTCTAGTTCACAAAATTCTTTTGAGAAAGTGCTGCCACCAGAGACATGCATAAGCAAGCTTGTCATCAATGGAATTTTCTCAGTTGTAGACACGGTTTCATCAGAAAACCTTTTCATGGAGAAAATTTTGCAAGATAGCATTTTTGGTTGTCCAAGCATATATAAGCAAGAAATCCCAATTACCAAGAGCTTCGTCCATATTCAATGGTATTGATTCTACCATTAGATTGGCATTCAGGAGCTCGCATTTAGCTTGATATGTGTTGAGCAATATCCTAAATGGTAATACCCAGATGAAAAATAAGCAAAACAAAATGAGCGATATTCTTAATTAAGGTAATTAGACTTTACAAAGACGCAGAAAAAATATAAATAAATAAAAAAAATGACTAAGCGCAACTCGTATTGGGGGTAAAAATAATTACATTTTAAATGGAACAAATAGAAAAAAGAAAATCCAATTCATTGGTGTAGAACCCATTTTAAAAATAATTACATTCTAAATGGAACAAATAGAGAAAATGGAGGTGAAAAAAAAAGGGGTTAAAACACAGAAACCCGACCCGACCCGACCCGAATTTTCAATGTGAGTCTAACGTGTTTCAGGTCGGGTTAGGTCGGGTCACATACTGTGACCCTCACGTTTCAGGTCGGGTCGGGTAAGATCAAAACCCGACCTGACCCGACCCATTTACACCCCTACTCAACACTCTCCAGCCCATCCATAAAACCCGACCACTTCAGCTTCATTGGGCTTGGCCCGTCATGCTCACCATATCACCAAGCACAACCCAGACCATTAGATTGCCCCAACCAAGCCCATAAAGTAGGACCTCAGCCCATCAGCCCGGTCCACTTAGCCTGGTAAATTGAGCCCATCAGAGAAAGCCTTCTCTCTCTCTATCTCTCTCTCCCTCTCTCCCCGGATATTCAAAGACAAATACCATAGACGAACGTCGCACGTGCGCATATAGGGAAGCAGAGTATGGGCGCTCAGGAGGCACACCACAACCAGAAAGCTTCTCCACCTTTATTCCTACTCAATCGCGCCACCTCCAGCCACCGCGGCGCAACATATATACGCATAGAAAACAGAGCATACTAAGAGATACAGAGAGTTGAGCAAGATGATCTCCGTTCAGGGACTTATTACTTTCATTCCTCTCTTCCACCTCCAGTTCATTCATAACAGTGCCGGAGCTCCTCTGTTCGCTCGCCCCTGTTTCTGAGTCGATGTGTACTTCGGACTTGTTTGTTCTACCATCTCCGACTCCGATTTTTGATGCTGTGGTTTCCAAGACCTTCTATTACCAACCTAACAACCGATCGTGACCAGAACAACTCCTCATCAAGGTATTTGTCTACCATGCTTTGTTTTGATTTGAATCGAGCATGTTTCAGTGCACGATTGTCTCTCGGCCGGCCTCGGATTCATTGATTCGTCTTTGTTAAGGCTTATCTTAGCTTCTCTGACCTTGTTTTTGACCAATCACTAGATGTTTTTGTTTGTCAATCGCCTCGCTCATTAAGATCGCCACCCGTTCGATAGTTTGCTCCAGGAGTTTGAATTGAAAATTTTTATCTGGTCTAAGAGCTTAGCGCAATTTTTTCATGCCTTGAAAGTTTATTTAGCTCGTGGCTCTGTTTCTTCAGTATTTTGTTTGCGCATGAGATGGGCGGTGATGCTAAAATATCATCCCCGCATTTGTCATATTTTGGACTTTCCAATATTAATCACGTTAATAATAATTAAGGTATTTCGTATATCTTAGATATATGTTTGAAATAGGCATGAGAATCTTAAGATAACTTTAGAGCTATGTAGTAAATTGATATCAACTATTCGATTCCTTAAATGAGTAGGGACTGGGACTAGTAAATCATGAAATTCCTATATGGTGATTATAAAAAAACAATGATTATTCATTTTGAGAACACTAATTTCGTGTTAATCAATCTCTCCAAATTATTTAATAGTCTTAAAATCACTTTCTCATCAATCGGGGATTAGAATGGGCACCAAAAGTCTCATATTAATAACTAAAATATTAGTTATCATCACAGAACTTAATATATTCAAATGACTCTAATTATAAAATTATTACATTAGCATCACATCACTGACTTTTTTATCATCCATGACGTCCAAATCTAGTATTTGCTAAAAATAGGATGTGCAATCAGTCCAAATTCAAGAAGTTGGAAGAGTCATCAGCTAGTTAGCGAATGACGATCTTCGTAATTTGGTGGTTTAATTGTATGCTAGAAGCCACTTTGCTTATCCTGTGAGCAATGTAGTGGGGGAAAATATCACTTTAAGAAAAGTGATCACACACCTCATATCATAGGCTTCTACGGGAGACGTATGTCTAAGGGTGAAGCGGTAGAAAGGAGCGGTGGTGGACCGGCTGGAAAGGGTTGACGGGGTGGAGGGTGTCTACGGGGTCGTTTAGGTGGAGAGGGTGGATAGGGTGCAGGGGGTAGGAGCAGGTGAACGGGGTGGAGAGGGTGGATAGGGAGCAGAGAATGGAGCAAGAGAACAGGGAGGAGCGTGTTCACGTCCTTCATCTTTCAGTAGTCTGGTGTCACTATGAGTTTTTAATGTTTTGGTTCCTGCAAAGTAGTACTTCTGGGAAGCTCCTTTGGTCCCGGTCCTTGAAATTAATATAGCAGCTCTAATGATGTAGTCGGTGAAGAGCTGTAAAAGACGAGAATTGTATCCAAGTGTTATGAAGAAGGCAATGTAAAGAATCAATACAATGAAGAGGGCAGTGATTCCAACGATTAAGGCAACAACCGCGATCCAAGTGCGTTTGCTTATGGTCATATAGACCCCCACCATGTAGGTCACGGACATTGTGACAAGAGCTATGAGCAGCGGTAGCCTTGCATATCTAAGGGTATGAGGCGTCGCATGTGAATCATCGATTTGCATCCAAAGAAGGATCACAGCTGCAATTATCGAGTTGTACAAGGCAATGGAGTTGCAAATCACAAAGACGTCATAGATCGGTTTGTTCAACAATGTAGCGATTCCTGCATTTGGTTCAGAGCTATTATATCCTCCGGGAACAGAAAAACCAGCGGTGAATGTCACACTAACAATGAGCGTTGCCGCAACGATACGGACTTCGGCACGCCTCTTTAGTGTATCTATGTCTGGAGGCTCTCTCTGCTGGCCTAAGTTTATTGTCTGTGAAATTGCTTTGTCTTTGCTTCTAGGTGCTTTGGCAGATATTAAGATTGTCCGTGTTAACCTCTGGTTAGGAGTAACAGAAAAAAGAAAAAAAAAGACTGTCATTTTCCATAAAGATGTACTCACAATCAAAGGTTTAGTATTCAAAAACACAAAACCTTATTAAACGATACACAGACTTGCAATTGCAATCTTTCTAAGCTTACGCTAGAAACTTAATTCCACATGATAACTTTAGGGGGAGTTCAACGGGTCAAAATAAACTTTATTTTTCATCTCTTCGAAAAGGAAGTAACCAAAACAATAGTGAAAGGAAAAAAATAGATAACTTGTTAATTTATTTGTCGATATCATTACCAGGTGAAGGGGAGCATCGATTTCTCTCATTTCCTCATCTACAATGTCGAGAGCCGTGAAGTTGTTGTGGTGAGAGAGAGCAAAACCTCGAGTTGCCATCTTATTGTGGCTACATGGAGAGGCGTATTTCCGTACTTGTCTTTTGCATTTATAAGCTTCTCAAGCTTGGGATCACCAAGTATGTACTTCACTACGGAGGCCATTCCCTTTTTTGCTGCAATATGAAGTATATTTTGCTCTTTGTTTAAAGTAAGCAACTCTTCTGGTTCTAACCAATCTTGCCAATGTTGATGCAGCACCTTAATTGTTTCGAGATGACCCTTCTTACATGCAACGTGAATTGGAAAATAGCCCTTTATATTGTGTTTGAAGGCGCTCGAAGTGAACTCATTGACCAAGAATTTGACTCCATCAACATAATTCTCCTGTGCCGCTAGATGGAGGGGCGTATCCTCTCTAGCATCTTTTAAATCAAATAGCTCTTTCTTCTTCTTTGACATCTCTTTCAGCATATCTACGTCGTTAGAAAGTAGGAAATGAAGTCATGCTCATGACAAAGGTTTTGGTAATTTTGCCCTCTATCCATTATATTTTTCTTAATATTACGTGGAATACATAACTGAATTCTAAACTTTTGGGGGATAATTTCAGTATAGACATTAGAGATTGCTTCAAGCATGGAGACATTCATCTCCCACTAAAAAATTTACCTTATGCGAGTAATCAAGGGCAACCGTGACATGGGCCTCTTCCTGTTTTACAAAAGGTCCTTGGACAATACTATAAGTAGTGTAGTATCTACAATGGCTTACACTATGACTATCACTGATGAAGTAAAGTGATGACAATCTTCAAGGTAAGTCTTGCCGGGTCCAAGCCCAAAATTTATGAGAACTCTTCTATAATTGATGCAGGGTCTAGGAAAAGGTCAAACCGTTCTAGAAGAAGAGTAAAAAATGTGAGGTTAGCTGTTTTATGAAAAAGATTTATAGGTTCAACGATGGATCCAAACTGGACACATGAATGGACTGGCTAATAAATTCACCGAAGTGTGAACCGTAAGTACAATCACTGACCTATCCTTCGATGCACCACAGCTCCGTGAACCGGAGACATGCCTTCAATCCAGGAGGAAAGGACTTCATTCCCATCCACCGCTTGCAGTAAAAGCGAGAGAATCTCCAAGTTGTGTGTCTCAATCGCCAAGTACAGGGGGCACTTTCCCTCGTTGTTCTTCTTATTCACCGATTCTGAGCCTTGATGCAGAAGCCGATTGGTCAACTCCCAGTCACCGTTTTTCACAGCTTCATGCAAAGGCCTGTTCCCCGCATTGTTCCATTGGTCCACAATTCTGTCGAATTTGAGGAGGCGCTTGGCCATGTGGTTCCTGCGGGCTCTTGCTGCGACGTGGAGGGCTGTGTCCCCTCTGTTGTTTGCCTGGGCGACGAGCTGCTCGTCATCAACGACCTCGAGGAGTGCATGGAAGATGTCGGCATTCTCGATACTCGCTGTGACGTGGAACAACGAGTTCCCACATGGGCTCTTTGTGCTAATGATGTCGTATAGAGAGGCCGTCTCTTCAGCGGAATACTTTTCGAGGGCTTTGATGAACTCGTCCAAGTCGCCTCCTTTTGCGGCGGTGTATACAGGTGCAAGACTTACGAATTCTACTTGGCGTTGTCGTCTTTCTACCGACTCTAGTTCTCTCAATTTGTTTATTTTCTGCTCCCATTCAGGATCGCCCATATCTATGCTTGCGGTATCGCCATTCATCTGTACTCTGAAATTTGAATATGGTCTCCTCCAGAATTAAGACTTTTGCGGGGTCTTCTCCAATATTAATTGCACAACCACCACTTGGAGATTTTTTCTTCTCTAACTGTCGGTGCACACCGCGAGTAATTCTTCAAAAAATACATTCACCACACAATTAGGAAGATTTCAAAATTAAAATATTATGTATTGAGTATAAAATTGAAAGATTTTATTGCATTTTCTTGATATATGTGACGACATGCACATACTCTTGTTATTGAATTCTTTTATCACAAAACGGTGGTGCATTCCAATTTCGAAATTAAGAAAAAGGGTCAAATACAATAGATCGATTTTAATTCACAAAGTGCTTTTGAAATTTAGATTCGCAAGTATTCTCTTTTATTTGGAAGATAAATCCAAAAGTCTTAAGAAAAATAATGGGGATTTAATGACAATAATTAGGTTAGATGTTCAATCATGGAACGTGAGTTGTTTAGTGTTCAAACATGAATGAATTGTTCACGCAAGACATTACCTTTGTGTCTGCACTTTGGCAATAAAAAAATAAAAAAATTAGCATGGATGTACAAAAGTGCAGAGAGACAAAGGATTCTCCTCACAATCTCTGCTAATCTAGGGCATGATATGGGGATGTAACTTGAAAGCAAAGACAAAGCATGGACCTTAATATCCGATCAACAGACGGTATCTTTTTTATTTGTTCTTTTTTTGCCTCTGTTATGTATTTATTCTTATATCTTGTTCTTGTAAATGCTTTTTGATATGTTTAGACACACTTCTAAATTAGATATATGTTTTGCAGGGATTAGTTCCAGTTATTTTAGAACTCTCGCCCTTGGCAGAACATTGAATGTGCGCTAGACATATTTACTCGAATTGGAGGAAGTACCACAAAGGCAAGGCTTGACAAAAGCGCTTTTGGTGGTGATCTAAAGCAACACTACATCCTTGCTTAAGGACATAAGAGTCCGGGGGCTGAGAAGAATTCGAGAAAAGAAGTAAGTTGCCGTGAGATGCCCACGAGTCACTGATTGAAATTAGAGGAAAACAAGCCTTCATAGCGCTTATCGCCATGTGAAGTGAAGCACAAAAAAAGAAAGTTCGTGGTCAGCATGGAAAAGCAAACTTGATCTTGTGGATCATGGGACATACCTGGTATGAGGAGCCTGACAAACTATTCATGTAATCGGCACAATAAGGAGATCATAGACAAACATATTTGTTCACCATAGAGCCTATATATATATGTAGAAGGATGGAAGAGAGGGAGAGGTCTTCAAAGTGAAAACATGAGTAGAAAGAAACTGTTCTTTCTATGAAGAAGAGATGGTTATTTATAGGGTGATGAACAATAAAAAGTGCTACAATAATGAGCAGTATAAAATGAATAGTGATTTGCTACAGTGATTCTATAATAATTTGTCGGCCACCTTTTGCTACAATATTCAACGGTGCTGCTGTAGTATTTTGTCATGTGATCTTGCGGGTAATCATTTGTCAATGATTATATATATAATAATGAGGAAAGTACAAATAAATTTTTAAATCTATTACATTGATATCAATTTAGTTCTAAACATTTTGTATTTGTGCATATTGAGTCAATTCGATCAATTTTGGTCGGAAATCCCTAACATAAACGACGATGCTTGGCACAACTAGCGTTGACATCGACAAAATTTATAAATTTATAAAAAAATTCTTTTCTTTATTCTTTTTTTTCTTTTTTTTTTTTCATAGTGGCAGGTGAGGGCTAGCAAGCCCTCGGGCAGCCCTCGTGACCTCTAGTGAGTGGCAATAGCTCAACCCTCGCAATTAGGTGAGGTTCTGCCCTTGCCTGTAGTTGGTGATGGCTTGGGCGAGGTAATAAAAAAAAATCAGAAAAAAATAAAAAAAATCGTAAAATTTATTTACGTTAGCGCCGATTGTGCCATGTTGGACGGTCGGCTTCCATATTAATGATTTTCGGCCAAAATTAATTGGATAACCTCAATTGTCACAAATGTAAAATGTTTATGACTAAATCGATATCAAATGAATAAAATTAGGATTTTTTTGATAATTTCCTCTTTTAGATAACATTATTATCCCATCTTACTCGTTAAAGAGAATAGTATATGAAGCCAATAATCAATATTTTGGGGAAAAGTGTTAAAAAAGTCCTAAACTTTTTTCATTTGTGCTAATTTAGTTATAAACCTTTTTTTGGTGCTAATTTAGTCATAAACATTTTCATTTGAACCGCTTTCGACGGCCGTTTTTTGACACTTAAGCGGGAGGACCCACCATCCCCGAGTCACACTTAATACACAAAAAAAAAAAAAAACATTTTCACTTGGTGCAAATTCGATTTTTTCCGGCTAATTTTGGCCAAATTTTGCTGGCCGGGCATTGGCCGGCTGACGTGGTACGATCGGGCACTGATGTGTATAACTTTTAATAATAATTTAATTTTTTTAATTTTTGATTTTCTTTTTCTTTTTTCTTTCTCCTCCTTATTCCTCCAGCCGATCACTAAGGTCTAGTGATTGGCCAGAGGCAACAACCGGTGAGGTTGGGGTCGACCTTTGGGAAGCCTCGCCAGTGGCCACAAGGGTGACCTTTTGTAGGGCGGTGACGCTCACCCTTGTCGGCTATGGGCAACGCTGACCTTGCCAGAGGTTGGGCGAGGCTTGACCCTTGCGGTCAACGCCTCGCCAACATGGTGAGAGGCTGCCCTCGCGGCCAAGGCCTTGCCAGAGGTTGGGCGAGGCTTGACCCTCGCGGTCAATGCCTCGCTAGCTTGGCGCGAGGCCGCCCTCATGTCCAAGGCCTCACCAGAGGTTGGGCAAGGTTGAACCTCGTCGGATCTGGCGAGGTTGAGCCTCTCTCATGGCCGGCGAGGGCAAGCCTTGCTGCCTTGTGCGAAGCCGCCCATGCGGTGACTCGTGAGGCTTCTTAGAGGCTAGGAGGTTGAGCTTGACCTTGCTGGCTATCGCCTCTGGCTAGTCGCCAAGGTTTGGGGACCAGTTGGAGAAAGGAGAAGTAGAAGGAAAAAGAAAAAGAAAAAGAGAATAAAAAAATAAAAAAAATAATTAAAATATTATTAAAAGTACACATTAGCGTTGATTGTGTCACGTTAGCTGGTTGGTGCCTAGTTAGCAAAATATAGTCAAAATTAGCTAGAAAGAACCGAATTGGCACCAAGTAAAAATGTTTAGAACTAAATTGACAAAAAAAAAAGATTTATGACTAAATTGGCATAAATGCAAAAAGTTTATGACTTTTTAAATATTTTCCCCAATATTTTGAGGAATGGCACTAGATTCAGATTTTTTGCTTTATGTTTGTATAAACAGATAGTGTTTAGTACCCACCGGTGGATAGTTACGTTGGTTGAGAGTTCCTCTTTTATCGCCGAGGTTCAGAGTTCGAAATCCGCGGTTGCTAGCATTGTAAGTGAGGAGCCATGGTGATGGGGTCATGTGCTAGTCTCCCCCGATGTATTGACGCCGGCCCAAATGTGCCACCAGACGCTACTAGGGCCCCATAAGGGGCTTCACAGATCCTCAGTTATAAGAAAAAAAAACATATAATGTTTAGGAATTCAATAGAACTTTTTTCAGCCAAAAGGATTTAAGCATTCTAATTCCACAAAATTTGGAAAAGCTATTTCCTTACCTATATAGTACCAAAAATCGCGTAATTAATCCTTTAGAATGCTATGATACTGAGAAGTGCTTTTATTTCAAATATAATGGGTTTATCTTTAAAATTTAATTTTTAATGCACTTCTTTCTGATATAATGAGATCGAGTAAGGATTCCATCTTACCAGAGTTTATAGGATGAGTAGCAAGGTTTTCGTGCGAGGGCAGTCTCCTCTCTTCAACGAAAAAGCAGTGCTAGGAGCACTTTCTTGCCGTGGGAAAATAGCTTTTCCCCTAGTATTAAGTAAAGATTCGTCTTTTTCTTAGGGTACGCAAAAGAAAATCTGACAAAGTTTTGATTAGAAGAGCTCACTGATTGAATTTGGCAATTCTTTCTTCATTGTTGTGATTTGTGTAAACGAGCCGGTTGGCAAACCGGGAAAATTGGGAGTTCATTGACAGGGAACAGTAACCACTTACTTATAGTCGTTGCCTACTTGCGGTGAAAGTTGGGTGGACACGACATCTAAGGCGATGCCTGCACAGGAAGGTGGAAAAGACGATGGGTCGTCCTCGTGCCGAAAATTCATTGACACGGGTCCTTGGAGACCCACCGCGCGCCATCGTGCTGTCGGTAATGTTTTAGTCAAAAGTAGCCCTCCACGAAAAAAAAATGACAAGGCATTTCGGTGAATTTATGTAGTCACTTTCTAAATGTTAACTTATACTATGGTCATATCACTAAAAAAATTATTCAAAAAGTCATAAACTTATTATATAACGGTCAATTCCGTCCAAATTTTTTAGTTATTTCAATTTAGTTCTAAACATTTTAATAATTTTTCAATTTAATTCCAAATCTTTTAATGATTTACCAATTTAGTCATACCGGTTAATTTTAGTCGAAAACGCTGATACAATGATCTAGTCAACGCCGATTGTTCTACATTGTATGACAAGCACTGACATGAATAATATTTCACATTTTTAAAACATCATGGAACTTAGGAATGAATTTGCAATTAGTTAGAACACAATGTTATACTATTAACTTTGAGGATGTTAAAGCAACAAAATCCCATATCGAATAACCAATGTGAGCCAATGAATGTCTCTAGTAGTTTTATAACTTACTAGTTCAAAATTTGAATGGACGTGAATTTTTACTGCATAACATGCCAAAACAGTTCAAAATTAGCGGCGGTGACCCTAAACCCAGACATTTGAACTCCGTCCTTGTCCGCTTTTGTGCAAGGACGAAAGCGAAAATTCCAAATTCCTTCCTCTTAAAATACTAGTTTACCTTGCTAACTCTGTCTATGAAACAAGAAAACGCGGTTTGGCACGAGGTGACCAAAAAAAGGTTCACACGCACCAACTTATCGCCCTAAACCCAGCCGCATTATCTAATTCTAGAAATAGCAAACATTTCAAAAGATTAAAAACCATCAACTAAACTTTGTGTGATACCGACGATAGCATAGCAAGGAGTTCATGAATACAGCCCGCATATTATCTCAAACACATAAGCAGCAAATCACACACTAAAAAAAAAAAAAAAAAAAAAGGGAAAAGAAATGACTTGAACTTTCCGAACCAAGTATTTCTTCCAGTTAAAAGATTCACAATCTATCACTATTATCTCTGAGCCATTCCGCTGCAAAATTTATCCTTTTACCAAGAATTTTAGCAGTGTAGCTCCCATTTGAAACCCTAGATATACTACATATTGGCCGGACATAAGAATAGAGATAATTGAAAAAAAAAAAAATGGCATACAAAAACAAAGCACACACAAGGTGTCTGTTAACACTTCAATTTTTGCATAAAAAATAGGTTAATTTTTACTAATAAAATAAAATAAAATTAAAATTGCATAACATATAGTTTACAAACATTGATTTTATTTCATTTTATTTTACTCCATTTTTGTATTGGACCGATGGTGAACGTTGATATGACATGAGATTTTTCACATATTCAAGAAAAGAAGGTTTCGGATGGAATATTTGAAAAACACAAAAGGAAATATTACATGAGGTGCGTATATTTCAATGATATATTCAGGGGATTATGCACAAATAAAATTGGAAACAAAATATACCGCAAAGATCAAATTCCTCCCCTATAAAAAGGGTCGTGCGTGTACGGCAAAAGGGGCTCTTCCTTGGGTTTTGTTTATTGGAGTTCGAAATTTAAAAAGAGAAATTTTTGGTTTCGTGGAAAAGGAAAAAAGTCGAAAAGGTGCTAAAGAAGAGAAAAGTGTGTAGAGTGAGATTGTGGGATTTTCACCCACCTCATTTCACGCCAGGTGAGGAACCGGGATTGGTTACCTCATGAAAAGTCGTAGCCTGTGTTTTCACAAACACAGAGTCTAACTTCTCTGCCAATGAGCCCCCAAATTCCCGGTCTATGTTTTACCAACCGACCGAGAGGATGGGGAGGCAAGTACATGGTCACCCACTCCAGGGCGGTTCTTCCGCCTTTACCTTCATGAGCAGTTTAAGGACCTGCTCCCTAAATGGAGGCTCTTCCTTAGGTGTTGTTTATTGGAGTTCGAAATTCAAAAAGAGAAATTTTGGTTTAGTGGAAAAGGAAAAAAGTCAAAAAGGTGCTGAAGAAGAGAAAAGTGTGTAGAGTGAGAGACGTGCCAATAGACAGGTGAGGTGAGAGAGAGAGAAAGAAGAGAGAAAAAAAAAAGAGGATCACTTTGTGTCTTCTTCCCCTGGCACCCGACGCCTGCGTCGTCAGTTTGCGCCGGCCTTGCGCCCGCGCCAGCCACCGTGCCAGCACCGCCTTCGCCATCACCGCCTTGCCGGACTCTCCCGCGATGCGCAACACCATCGCTGACGCTCGTTGCTGCTCCCTCGCCGCTCCGCCAATGCCTCAGCCCTTGCCGACGCCTGCAGCATCCTACCGCCTTCCACCCACGCGATGATGCCGCCGCACCAGTAGCTAGTCGTTGTGCCTCCCTCTGCCTGACGCCTGCGACCCAGCGACTGACGTCCTCAGTTCCACCTCACTTGCGAGCTCGCACTGGCCACTGCACCAGCACCATCGCTCATCGCCCCTGCTGTAGCCGTGACGACCCGACACCTTTGCCCGCTCGTTTGTCGCTGCGTCCGCCATCACCGCCTGCCACCGCTTGTCTTCCGCGACACCGCCCCTGCTCTGTCCGCGATTTGTGACATCCTGAAATTCGACCTCGTTTCGATAAAATGAATTGTGCATATCGTTGACGCGCTTTATGGTCTTTTTTCTAAAGCTGATCACTCACGAGTTAGCTAACTAATTGGGTGAAGCTGTTAAGGGATATATCCACGGTAAAATCCCTAAAAGCTACCTAATTTGTTGGATTGGATTGGGTAGAATCGCGTCCGGTCGATTTTAATCGTGAAATTTAATTCGGTTTGGGAATCGAATATTCGGACGATGTCACAATTCATTTTTAAGATTGTTTATTGTTTATCAATTTATCACGAAGTCAGAAATTTCAAAAAGAAATTATCGGAGGAAAAATCAAAGACCAAAAGAAAATAGAAAGGAAAGGGAAAGAGAAAAGGAAAAGTGGAATAATGGTATTATTTATTTCTTTTTTTCTCTCTCCCTTTTTTCTCTTTTTCTCTCTCTTCTCTCTCCTCTCCCCTCCCCTCGTGCAATTTCCCCACCAAACACCCCTTGGCCAATTTCAATTTGGCTTCTCCCTCTCCCTTTGACCATTCAACCTTATCTCTTCTCTCTCTTATCTCTCTCCTCTCTCTTCTCCCCCACTCCCCCACGTGACCAAGCCCTTCTTCTCCTTCTTTCTTCTTCGTGGAAGCAGCGAAACCAGAAGTTGAAGAAGAACAGAGATAGTAGCTCGTCGAAGCCGTCGCCGCCGCATCGGAGCTCGATCGCCGCCCGCACCGCGCGCCTGCGCATGCCATGTGCTCCGCCGCCTCCCACCCACGCTTGCCGTCCTCACCGTGCGCCGTCCAACCCCTGCTCCGTCTCTGCCCAGTTTGATCCGGCCACCTCCGGCCACCGCCTACCTCCGTCCGGCCACCTCGTAGCTCCCCGGCATCCCCCTCACCCTCCCCCGGCCTTCCCTTGCCGTTTTGGCTGTCGGAGCAGCCCGGCCAGCCCCGACTAGCAACCCACGAAATGGGTTTCCAGCTGGTTTGGGCCCGCTTTTGGGCCGTTTCCGGGCCCCGAACCCGAGCCGTGCTTTGGGAAGTTTTGTTCCTCGCGTCGCCCCCGTCGGATTGATCCGATTTGTGTGCGATTTGGTGAGCAATCTCACTAATCCCGGATTAGTTGGTTAATTATGCTTAAGGTTGGTTTAGTTTTAATTAATTATGTTTAGGTTGTTAGATTAGAATAAATTAGCAATTATTAGTCAATTGTTATGCGATTTAGATAAATTGATTGCGCAATTAGCAAGTAGACGTGGTCTACTAATTATTGGAAGTGACTCGGGATTTTTCCCGACCTTAGTGGGCTCAATTAGGCTTTTCGGGCCTAAGTGGAATTTTTAGTATTTAAATATTAATTTTCGGAATTAACTTAAATAATTATTTATTTTCTGAAAATTCAATTGAGATGGCTAGTGACCGGAATGTTATGCTGATGACTGTGGTCAAGTCCGTTTATTTAATCGGGCTTTATTTTGAGCTAAATTGAATTTTTAATATTAATTATTTAATTTTCGAAATTAGTTAATTAATTATTTATTTCCTGAAAATTTAACTGGGATGGCCCGTGACCAGAAATTTATGCTGGTAATCGCGGTGTAGTTCGTTTATTTAATTGGGCCTTATTTTGAGCTAAACGGAATTTTTAATATTTATTAATTAATTTTCGAAATTAATTAATTAATTATTTCTCAGAAATTAAGATTTTGATGGCCGACGACCAAAATCTCGTGCTGATCATCGCGCAAATCCGTTTATTTATTTGAGCTCCACATTGTATGGAATTGAATAAGTTGTGGTATTTTAGGGATTTCCCTAAATTGATTGAGATTGATTGAGATCGAATTGTTGATTGGTAAATGGCCAAGTATGTTAATCAGCATTTATAATGCTTTGTTGAGTTGATTTAATTATTTGATTGAGAAATCGTTGGGCATTGGTTGTCGGTATTGAAAGTAGATTGGTAATCACTTGAAAGAGGACACGTGAAATTTCGGTGAATTGGTATATCACCTGGAGAATGCACGTGAATGCAGTGGTTGAATATGTCACCTTGGCGAAAAGGTCGCGCGAGAGAATGCACGTGGCTCGGAGACTTGGTATGTCGTCTGGAGAATGACGCGCTTCGGTGACGAGTTTAGCGCAAGATCTAAAAGCGCACATGGCTCGGTGAATTGATCATCACTTTGGTGAGATAGCACCCAAGAGAATGCACGTGGGCCGAGCATCTAAAAGGACACGTGGCTCGGTGATTTGATCGTCACTTTGGTAAATGAAGTACCTTAGAGAATGCACGTGGGTCAGAGTGTTTGAGAACGGCATCTAAAGGGACATGTGGCTTGGTGATCGATCGTCGCCAGCAAATGAGTGCCTTAGAGAATGCACGTGGGTCAAGTATTCGGAAATAGCATCTAAAAGGGCACATGGCTCGGTGACTTAATGTACCACCTTAAGCGAAGAGGCGCCTTAGAGAATGCACGTGGGCCCGAGGTTCGAGGCACGTGGCTGGAAACTTGGAATGTCGTCCTAGAGAATGCACGTGGCCTCGCTTTTAGATACTCCGCCGTGGAGAATGATTTGTGTGACATGTAATCGACTGGTTCGATTTGTTTTGAGTAAATGGGTGCCTATTGTGAATTGTACTGACTTGCAGGTGGGATCTGAGGCCAAGGTAAGTCCTATGCCTTGCGTGTGTTTAGGCAGCCTATAGTATAATGGTTTACTAATCGGGCTTAGTGGGGTAGAACTTGAGATGTAGTCTCATCCCGGGGTTTGGGGAAAATCATTTCGGGACCCGTTGAGGAGCTGAGGAGGAATCTAAGAAGGAGTACTCTGCGATGAAACTTAAGGAGAAAGATTTTTGGGAGAAGAAGATAATCCCGAGAAGGGCCTTGAGTATGGCCCGGATGGCTGAGAGTTTATCTTCTTTTGAGATCTCCTTTTTGATGTGATTAAAGTTTAGAGTAAAATGTTGTAGAGGGCTCTGGTTTGTGTTTTGTATAAAAGTTTGGTTATAAATTTCAATATGAAAAATATGGCCCGCTTTTATCCCATCGTTTTATTGTCGGGGATTTTAATCGCTTCCGCATGAGTCTTAATAAATGAAAGGGTCGGCGATACATTGTCCTGGGATATCGCATTATAAAATCGATCAAGTGTGAAGGATGTGCGCGTGTCGAGGATCGGGGCGTGACACGATTTGCCCAGCCCAGCGCCGCGTCTCCACGATCACCTACACCTTTGCCGACCTTGTGACATCCCGAAATTCGACCCCGTTTCGATAAAGTGAAATGACTTCGTCAACGCGTGTTTACGCTTTTTTCTCGAGCTCGATCACTCACGAGTTAACTAACCTATTGGGTAAAGCCGTTGAGGATGTATCATTGTAAAATCCTTAAACGCTACCTAATTGGTTGGATTGAGCCTAAAATCACGCCTCGATCGATTTTTAACCACGAAATTGAACTCGATTTTAATCGAATTTTAAGCGCGTCATAATTCTTATTTTTAGGATCGTCTTTGTCAGTCAAATTGTTGACGAGTCCGAAATTTCAATAAAGAAATTGTCGGAAGAAAATTGAAGATCCGAAAGGAATTAAAAGGGAAAGAGAAAAGAAAAGAAAATAAGAATAATTGTGTTATTTTTATTTTACTTTTTCTCTCCCCCTCTCTTTTCTTTTCTTTCCTTTTTCTCTCTTCTCTTTCTCTCTCCTCTCCCTCCTCATCGTGCGAAACCCCCCACCGAACACTTGCCTTGCCAATTTGAAGTTGGCTTCTCTTCTCTCTCTCTCCTATTTACTTTTTGACCGGTCAATCCTCATCTTCCCTTCTCTCTCTCTTCTCTCTCTTCTTCCCCACCCCACGTGATAGAAACCCCTCTTCTTCCTCTCTTCTTCGTGCGACCTAGCTGAACAGAAACGGAAGCAGCTCGCTTGGGATCAGAGCAGCCACCGTCGCCGCCCAAGCTCAGCCGCTCACCGGTCGCCCTTCCCCGCGCGACGCCGCGCGTTCCGCCGGCCGTCCCTCGCGCTCGGGCGTGCTCCCCCGCACGGTTCAGCCTCTGCTCAACCTTCGTTCCACCCCATCTGGCCACCTCCGGCCGCCGTTTGAAGCCGCCGGACCTCCACCGGCCCTCCCGGAGCACCGCCCGCTCTCCCGAACCCTTCTCCGCCCCTAACCATCTCTGTTTTCCCCTGTTTCGCAGCCAACCAGCAACCCAGGAAATGGGTTTCCAGCTGGTTCGGGCCCGCTTTTGGGCCGTTTCCGGGCCCCGGATCCGCGAGTCGCTTTGGGAAGAATCGTTCCTCGCGTCGCCCTCGTCGGATTGATCCAATTTGCGCGCGATTTGGTGAGTAATCTCACTAATCCAGGATTAGTTGGCTAATTATGCTTAAGGTTGGTTTAGTTTTAATTAATTATGTTTAGGTTGTTAGATTAGAATAAATTAGCAATTATTAGTCAATTGTGATGTGATTTAGATAAATTGATTGCGCAATTAATAAGTAGACGTGGTCTACTATTTATTGGAAGTATCTCGGAAATTTTCCGACCCCTAATTGGGCTTCAATTTGGTGATTCGGGCCTAAGTGTGATTTTTGGCATTTAAATATTATTTTTCGAAATTAAATTAATTATTTATTTATTTTCCGAAAATTCAACTGAGATGGTCCGGAACCGGAATTTTATGCTGGTAACTGTGGTGAAGTCCGTTTATTTAATTGGGCTTTATTTTGTGCTAAATTGAATTTTTAATATTAATTATTTAATTTTCGAAATTAATAAATTAAATAATTATTTTTCGGAAATTAAGATTTTGATGGCCGACGACCGAAATCTCGTGCTGATCGTCATAAGCGTGATCCGTTTATTTATTTGAGCTCCACGTTATATGGAATTAAATAAATTGTGATATTTTAGAGATTTACTCTAAATTGATTGGAATTGATTGAGACTGAATTATGGATTGGTAAATGGTGTGGTTAAATTCTGCAATTGAGTGTTAAATTATGCAAATGGAGTGCTGATTGGATTCTTGGTATTTAATTCCAAAATTTGTGGATTGTGATATTTATTCGAAAATCCGGTGTCGGGTTTTAACACCGAAAATGGATTTTTAGTACTATATCAAATAGTGGGGTTTGAAAAAGATAAGTATCAGTCTTACGGTTCGAATTGACAGTGTGTACCCACACGATTATTTTCGGGATGTTTTTAATACGAAGGAAATAGGCGGGATCACTATTTTAATGGAGGCATTTGAGTGCACGATGCACGGTGTCAGGCCGAGATTGAGTGGTCGTGTGTTGGTTAAGAGAACCGTCTCGAGCAATTATGCGGACGTTACTAAATCCCTTTTCGGGTTACCCATGCATTAGGGTAAGCGGGTCGATAGATTCTGGACCTACGCCCCTTCGGGAAGCCGTCTAAGTGAGAGACGTTGCCGTGCTCACGGGGAGACGACGCACGGCAATGCGAAGACTCGCCAATAGAGTTGGCCGTACCCTTGAGGGGTGTAATTAACAATTGGAACGCATGATGGTTGAGTTTGATGCGCCGGATTATGAGACAAAATTGTGTGACATGGAATGGGACGTGTCATAACGATTTGGCCTATAATCTGGACCCTTGTGATTTATTGAGTTGAGTGATGCGTTTCAATTCTGGATGTATTGATTCTATACATAAGGTATGCGAATTGTACCGACTTGCAGTGGAATGCGAGGCCAAGGTAAGTTATGCCTTATGCGTGTTTAGGCAGCCTATAGTATAATGGTTTACTAATCGGGCTTAGTGGGGTAGAACTCGCCGAGACGTAGTCTCATCCCGGTTGGGAAAAACATTTCGGGACTCCATTGAGGAGCCGAGGAGGAGGAGTCGAGAAGGAGAACTCGAAGCGATGAAACTTGAGGAAAATGATTTTTGGGAAGAAGAAGATAATCCCGAGAAGGGGGTCTTGAGTATGTCCGGATGGATTGAGATTCCATCTTCTTTTGTGAACTTCAATCCATGTGAATAGAGTTTAGAGTAAAAAGTTGTGAAGTGCTTTGATTTGTGTTTTGCATAAAAGTTTGGTTATAAGTTTCAAGATGAAAATATGGCCCGCTTTTCTATCACATCGTTTTATTGTGCGGGGATTTTAAGCTCGCTTCCGTACATGTGCTTAAATAATGAAAGGGTCGGCGATACATTGTCTTGGGATATCGCATTATAAAATCGATCAAAGTAGAAGGATGTGCGCGTGACACGAGGATCGGGCGTCCACGATCACCTACACCTTTGCCGACCGCCCTCGTCGCCCTCCGCGATCTCCGCCGCCCGTAGCAGCACAGCCCTGTCACTCGTAGCAACCCGAGCACGCCACTCCACGCAGGCACGATGCCCCTGCTGCCGGCCACCTCCGTTCCAAGCCTCCTTGCCGCGCGCCTGCTGTGCACTCGCCGGAGCTCCGAAACTGCTACCAACCTTGTTTAAAAAAAGAAAAAGAAAAATCAAATTAGGTAGATTTACTTTATTTTATTAGGCAGATTTATTTTATCTTATTTCATTTTTTATATCTTGTTTTCTTTATTTGAAATATTTCTCTATGCATGATTGAAAATTCCGATGTACCACCTAATTAGCAACCGCACATGGATTTTTTACTCTATCTATAAGGTTTTAGATGAAATAATTAATCAATTTATCGATTTTATTAGCGAGAAAATCAAGTTTGATTTAGATATTATTCCTTGATTTGAATGGTATATGGTATCTTTGATAATTTTGAATGGTTTTGTATTTGTCTCGTCTTGATTGCTTTATTTATTCTGGAATATGTTTGAGTTAGATTAGGTTCATATTAGAATATCGCATGCTTTAGGATAATTTGCATATTTAGACTAAGCATTTTATTTATTCTGAATTTTTGAAATAGAAAATACCAAAAACATAAATTTAGGATGTTAGATTTTGGTTTCATTAATTTAATTTGCATGTTTAATTGTTTGACAATTTTAATTTCGAATTTTATTAATGAAAACCTAGAATTAGGGCATTCTTTGCACGTCATTGCATGTTAAAATAAAATTGCACGTAATTTAATTCTAGATAATATTTCTAATTTATTATAAGTTTAGATATTTTTTTAGGTAGATTGAAATTATGATAACATTCTAGTTTAAATTAGGGTTTGGCCTAACCTAATTCCTAATATAAATTGGATGAAATTGATAGATCTTTTTTTTTTTTTTTACAATTTTCTAATTTCGAATTTCATGAAAAATACCAAAAAAAATCATCTTAGAATAAATTAATTCCATTCTCTAGGATAGATTGCATACTTATTAAGAAAACACAAAAAAAATATTATGTGCACGTCATCTAGAATTAGGTTCATAAAATGCATGTCATTTACTGATTGTTGTTTGGTCCATTTAGTTAAAAATTGTCTGTCATTGGAATTAGGTCATTTGGTATAGATTTAGATTTCATTAAACAAGAGAAAAAGATTGAGTGATTGTGTGTTAATTAGAAATCAGATTTAGGGTTATTGATGTGAATTTTGATCTAACATTGCAGATACTTTCGTTGCCATGAAGTAAATATTGCAATTTATTCACTGCTTTATTTTAGTGTTAAATTGGTGGTTTGCGTACCCGCATGATCACCTCACATGTTAAGGAAGTAAATTAAAATTAATTCAAGTTGCTTGCAAAACATATTTTTCGAAATAAAAAGAGAAAGGTACCGAAATGACATTAGAAAAGTCTAGTGTAATCAAGTCCCCGTACCCAAAGTCTCTAGTTCGTAGGGGTAAAATAATTATCCTATTATTTTACTTAGGTGTTTAATTGACCTACTGTAAACTGATTAGTGACGACTCCTAACTAATAATATTTTGCTTGTTAAATATTCGAACCTAAGTCGTGAATTGTTATGAGATTGGGAGAGCCTAAGCTAAGTTTAGACTTGATAGTCTATAAGCCTAATCATAGGTGGAACACCCGAAATTTAAGTCGCGACAGTGTCAATCTCTGTTGTTTGATACTTTCACCTAAGGAGATTGTTAAGAAAAAGCCTAAATTTGAGCTCGTCAACATACCTAGTTCAATTCATCTTCACTTAAAAGTTTAAATTAATTTGTTATGTAAAATGTATTAACTACTTTACACTATACCAATTCTCTGATGTAGGACTTTTTTTACACAACTCATAAGTGCACGTTGACAGTAAGTGGCAAATCAAACCTCAAGCTAGGAGACGTGAGCTTTTCTCTGATATCTATCATGTGCTTATTTGTGAGCCGCAACTCGTGAATATTGGTTGCTTCAAGCTTTGGAGAATCTATTATACACTTCACATGAGATTGCTATTATTCCTTAACAATTGGATAGGCCATGGGGATCAGGAGCTTCCATGGATCTTAAAAGTCATCTACATACCTCATGTTATGTGTTCACAGTGCCAAGTGACTGAACGGAATCTCGAAAATTAACAACTTGCGTTCCATACACATAAATGTTTTTGGAATGGGGAAGGGACTCAGGTGTTCACAAAGATAAAATGAACTTAATCATGCGGGTCAAATAATAATAAATCAAGTCATTGGACTCTTTCCCTCTTGCATGCATGACAGACCTTCAAATCACTATAATTTTTGCTTGATGTTGAAGTCAGGAGATGCTATCTCGTGCTGGATATTAGTGCTGGAATATTTAAATATTAAATTATACTTTCATTTAATAACTTAAATTTTTAGAATAATTAGCAATGTTCTTGAAAATCTTCATTTAATTTTAGAGCACATTCTGGATGAAGCAAGAATTTGACTAGAAAATCTCGAGGGTTGCATCACAAGCATTGCAACTACAGTGAGTTATATTCTTAGGCCCGATCATCATTATTTGGGTAGGACAAAAGTTAGAGATGGCAAAATGGGTCTTATAGCCATATATGACCCATTTAAATCATAAATTAGTTATATATGGGTCACTTATTTTTTTTGAAAAACTAGTTAAATGAGTTTAGCACTTAAAGACTTAAGATAGGTGGGTCTTAAATGGGTCTTAAGTGTGTCTTAAATGAGTTGCATTTAGAACCCATTTTCAACCAAAAAATCACAATTTCTCTCCTCTCATTAACTTTACAAAAATATTTTTTTATAAAAATTGAAATTATAATTATTTCTTTTTTTCTTTCCTTTTTATTTTTTTCTTTTTTCTTCCTCCTTTTGGTCACCGCCACGGCGATTGTCTGCGACCGGCCTGGCGAGGCTCAAGCCTCGCTGATCTAGTGAGACTCGAACTTGCCGGCATCGGGTGAGGCTCGAGCCTCACCAAATTCAGTGAGGGGCGAGCTCGAGCTCGCCGGATCTAGCATTGGCGAGGAGGAGGCCTCGTCGACCTCCGGTGAGGCTCGAGTCTTGTCGATCTGGTGAGCCTTGAGCTCGTCGGCGTCGGGTGAGCTCGAGCTCGCCAGATTTGGCGAGGCGGAGGCCTCGCCGACGTTTGGCAAGGCTCGAGCCTTGTTGATCTAGCGAGCCTCAAGCTCGTCGGCATCGGGCAAGCTTGAGCTCGCTTGTGGCTGATCGTTGGCTATCATCATGGTCGGCCAAAGAAGCAGAGAGGAAGAAAAAGAAATAAGAAAAAAGAAAAAAATTAAAAATTATATTCTTAAAAACTAAAAATAAAAATAATTTTAATTTTAATTTTTAAAAATAAAATAATTCAATTCAATTTTTTAAAATACTTATTTGAAACATTATAAAAATTATCCATTAAATTTGTGTTGTATAAAACTATTTTAGCAATACCATTTTTTTAAATATATATATATATATAAGAAATAAGCTTTTTTAGGTTGAGTTAAATGAGTCAGGTATGTGTCGAATATAGGTCGGGTCGGGTATAGGTAAAAAATTTTTGCATCGCAACAATTGGGTTATAAACGGATTAAATGGGTCGATTTGGGTTGGACCATTTATGACCCGACCCACCCATTTAATGGGTCTAACAAAAGTGAATTAGTTTGATTTGAACGGGGTCGAAATCGATGAAAGCCCAACTTTAAGATAAAAAGTCAAATACTTGTTGAATGTCGTATTTCAAACACGACCTTGCAATTATTAGATATTCAACATATAAATCAATAAATTAGATGTATCTCGGCATGTCATAAATGATTAAAAGGATTAAAAGGTTCAACTCACGGCAACACATTTATTATTCATGTTTGAATGGATTGATCCAATTATGATTCCAACCCATTTAAGCTCAGATTGAGTATGCTTAACTGCGTCCAATGCCGTGTTGAAAATTATTGGTTCTATTATCATCCATTATAGAAATTTATCCCATGAAATGTCAGTACTTTTGGCACAAAACAATAGATTTCTGGCCCTTTATTTTTTTAATTCTTCATCTACAGGTAGGTAACTATTTCTTATCGACTAGGTAGATGTATGCAATGACAAATTTGGGCAGAAGAACAGCCCAAGTGTCATAACTTGACACGGGAGGACACTTAAGTGCCATAACTTCAAAATTGTACACTTGAGTGCCAGTTTCGAAGTTAAATGGAATACTTAAGTGTCACTTTGGCAAAACTCCGGCCAAATGGCTTACGTGGCATTTTTCCGGCGAGTTTGGTCCAAAACGGCGTTGTTTTGCATGCCGACGTGGCGGAGAAAATGCAAAAACGACGCCGTTTTGTGTCGACGTGTAAATAAAAATATAAAATTAATTAAATTAGATTTAAACTTAATTTTATTTAAAATATTCAAAAAATTTAAAAAAAATTAAGAAAAATTTAAAAACTTAATTTTTTTTAAATTAAGAAAATTTTTAATTTTTTTTTTAAAAAAAAAGTGGGTGGGGGGGGAGGTCGAATGGGGTGGCTAAGGGCTGAGCCCTTGCCGCCGCCGCCTCCCCGTCGTCGCCGAGAAGGGCTGGCGACGGAGGGGGAGGGTCGGCGGACCGACGGCGAGGGCGCGAGCCCTCGCCGGATTGCGGGAGGGCCGCGACCCTCGCCGGCCCCCGGCCGGGGCCGGCGACCTTGGCCGACCCTCCCCACTCCGTCGCCGGCCCTTCCCGGCGGCGGCGGGGAGGTGGCGAGGGCTCGCGTGGGGCGAGGGTCACGGGCCCTCGCCGCCTCCTCCCGCCGCCGAGAAGGGCTGGCGATGGAGTGGGGGTCGCCGGGGTTCGGGCCTTGGCCGGGGCCGGCGAGGCCGGCCGACCGGTGGTGAGGGCTGCGAGCCCTCACCCGGATCGGGCGAGGGTCGCGGCCCTCGCTGCGATTTGGCGAGGGCTCCGGCCCTCGCCGTCGGTCGGCCGACCCTTCCCGGCGACGGCGGGAGGCGCGGCGCGCGAGGGCTCGGCCCTCGGCCGCCCCGTTCGACCTCCCCCCTTTTTTTATTTAAATTTTTTAAATTTTTTTAAATTTTTTTGAATATTTTAAATAAAATTAAGTTTAAATCTAATTTAATTAATTTTTATATTTTTGTTTATACGTCAGACATGAAACGGCATCGTTTTTGCATTTTCTCCGCCACGTCAACGTGCAAAACAATGCCATTTTAACCAAACTCGCCGGAAAATTGCCACGTCAGCCATTTGGCCAGATTTTCGCCAGAGTGGCACTTAAGTGTTCCATTTTACTCCGATATTGGCACTTAAGTGTACCATTTCAAAGTTATGGGACTTAACTGTCCCTCCTTGCCAAGTTATGGCACTCCAGGTGTCCCAACCTCCTAATTCGCGAAAGAAACATCTACCGCTTCTTCGCACAATGCTTCGAGTGTCCCCATAAGTCAAATGAGATGTCCATACCTGTGACAAACCCAATGCCAAGATTTTCTTTGTTTCACATGTAATTAAATCAAAATTATACGCCTTTCTATTTAACGAGATGTCCACACCTGCGACAAACTCAGTATTGAACTTTCTTTGTCTCACACGTAGAATTTAATCAAAAGTGCATGCATTTCCGAAGGCGTAGGACAAATGACATAAGAATTTTCATCCATTATTAAATAGTCTAATAATGCAGGTGTTTATTTAGTTCACCAATGGACCGAGAGCACTCGGGACATGTGCTTGCGGTCGTTGCCTTCTTTGTACATTGAAGTTTTTCAAAATCTTAAGGAAACTTCGATGCGATCAGGAGACTCGTGCTCGGTATAAACCCATCCCATATGTGAGGACATGTTCTTCATATTGGCTAAAGTTAATGTGAATTGCATGGTAAAAAAAGGTTATCAGCCTAATCAAGATAACGGTTTATTCATTAATTATCACTGGAGAATGCATCGTAAAGAACATATGAGAAAAGCATGAAGAAGTATCGGCCCGACAAAAGATACCACTAAAGAAGGCCCCCAAACAATATGATGCATTTCCTCTTTCATCTGATTCTGCCCTTCCTCCTTCGAAGCATGAAAGATGGGGAGTTTTGATTCCTGAAAATGGAACACCGTGGCTGATACTCAATCTCTAAACTATTGTTGTATTTCTATGTTGGTCTCGACTCTCGAATGTGGAAGTATCGAATGTAAAAGCTTCACCACAAGTTTCCAATAAGAATAGAAAGAGTTTGGGACACCTGGAATGCCAAATTTTAGCATGAGGGGACACTTAAGGTGCGCATGATAAAATTTATACTTTTCTATTTATCTGTTTCTCTGTTCTCCGGAACAGTTTGGAACAGAAATCCGTTTGGTAATACAATTTGATTTTTTTTTATTTCTGGAACAGATTTCTATTCTAGAAATAGATTTGAAGAAGAAATCAGAAACTAAAATTTTTAATTTTTGAATTTCTAAAATAGAAATTGAGAAATCAATTTTTGGCCAAAAATCAATTTCTGTTTCAAAAATTTTGTCATGCGCACCCTTAAGTGTCAAAATTGGAGTAAAAGTGAATTAGTTAAGTACCAATGACGAGAAAATTCAGCCAAAATATTGACATAGCGATATTCTAACGAGCCAAGTGTAAAATGATATCGTTTTGCATATTGACGTGGCTAGACAAGTGCTAAAATAACGTCGTTTTACTGTTGACGTGAATATATAATTAATATAAAAATTAATTAAAATCAATTTAAAATCAATTTTTTTTTTTTAAAAGGAAGATGAACAATAGTCGGTAGCTGAGGGCTTAGCCCTCGCCTCCGCCGCCGCCCCTCACCATCGTCGATCGGGGTCACTAAGACTTGGCCGGGGGACGGCGACCTTAGCCAAGCGGCGGCTAGGGCCTATGAGCCCTCACTTAGATCTGGGGCAACCCCGACAGACCCTCCCCCCACCTTTCTGGTGATGGCGAGTGGCGGCAACGGTGAGGGTTGAGCCCTCAGCTACCAATTACTATTCATCTTCCCCCTTTCTCTCTCTCTCTCTCTCTCTCTCTCTCTCTCTCTATTTTTTGTTTTAAATTTAATTAAATTAATTTTTATATTAAAATTCGAATTGTGTCAAGACAACGTCGTTTTTGCATTTCTTTATTGAGTTAGCCTTCCGGCAAGCCATGTAAGAGAGAAAAATTAATAAAAATTGTAAAGTAGAATTTCCGACGAGGTTTGCTGGATGTGGCACTCAAGTGTTCCATTTAAAAAAAAAAAAATTGGACATTTGAGTATCTCATTGTGGCACTTAAGTATCCCCTGTGTCAAGTTTTGGCTCTTCAGGTGTTCTTTTGTCAAAATAGAAATCATTATATGTTTAAGAATGAATTTGCAATTAGTTGCGACACAGTGTTATACATTAACTTTGAGGGTGTTAAAGAAATGTAGTCCCATATTGGATAAATAATGTGAACCAATTAATATGTCTAATAGGTTTATGACTTACTAGTTTAAGATTTTGGGTGAACCTAAATTTTTATGGGACAATATACCACGACAACCAATAGTGAAAGGATGATAGACTTAATCTTAGACTGATATCTGAGAAACTCAAAGTGGCCAGTGTGAGCATTACATCTTAGACAAGTTTAGACTGTGGCCCGCTGCATGAGTCACTTAGCTTATGATGACTGTCATGGACATCTGTTCCCATAGCCTAGTAGGTTCAAACTGCAAATGGATGGGTTTAGACTGCTATTTGGGCCGCATAAGCCGAATATTATTGTGTAAGATAAGATCTTTTTTATTACAGGCCAGAGAATTTAGGTTCGCGTGCCCATCGATCAAGTATAATTCCTAATGAAACGTTTTCTCCATAGCCAGAACAACTTGTAGGTTTGATACTCTCGTTGGCATGACCATCGTTCGGGCATACTTGATGGGTTTTATGGGTGGGCCGCCCATGTTGGGCTAACCCAGCCCATAACCTACAAATGTAAATGCCTTTGGCACCTTGTTTTTCAATATGAAACGTTCTTTTACTTAAAAAAGAAAAAAGAAGTAGAAACACACTACATCTCTCCCTTACGAAAGAAAGAAGAACTTTCTCTCTCAAGGTTGCAATGAAGGCATTTAATCTATGGAAATAAGGTATGTTCCAAAATGTAATATACCCAGTTCAATCAGTAATTCAAAAATTTCATGGGCATATTTCTCATATGTTGGAATATAAAATTTGTTTCATACACTTCTAGATGAAATGCTTTTTCTGTGTTCTGTACTTAGAGTCAGGTCATTGAAAAATGGCGACATATAAGGTTCATTTGCCAGATTTAGAATTTTACAGATTCCTTCTCTTTATTTTTTGAATACTACTGAAATAAAATGTGATCCTTTAGTGATCCTTTATAGGCATTGAATAATAATTTAAAAAAAAAAACAAAGAACAGATGAGAAACTCCAAACATTTCAAGGATTTGAACAAAGAAAATGCTTATTCAATGGCTGAATTGAACATGCAAAAACCGTAATGTAGTCTCACAGCTATCAGCCATCCTCCATAACCCTAGGAGCAAATTTGATCCGGCACAATTTGCTTTGACTATGGTCCATCGAGCAGGGTGTGATGTCATTTGCCTTCTGTAGATGCCATTCTTTTTCATGATCTTCTATTCGGTTTTGAATATGAATTTTGAATAATTATTTGCAAATATTCACAGGTTGTTGCAAAATGATGGTTTTATTAATGATGGGCTTAAGGCCCGTCCGCCCATGTTGGGCCTAATGGAGGGACGTATAAAATGGATGAGAGAGAGGGAGAACGCACCTTTTGGAAATTAGAACGTACTTATATCTCCCTCTCCCCTCTCTCTCTCACTCTCTCCCAAAAAGGAAAACAGTAAGGCTCCGGCAACGTTTTTCTTCCCTTCAACCACGATTTGGCGTCATCGGATCGAACGGGGCCAAATTCTCTTCCTCACGTCGGCGTCAGTGTTTAATCTGTGGCTAACAAGGTACGCTCGAATCCGTGGTGTGCTTTAGGATCGGTGATACGTGATTTTCCCGGGCTTGTCTTCCGCATTCATTTTAGGGGTTCGATTTAGTGTCGAATCCGGTTTTTGAGGATCCTTTAATCCCAACATTGGTATCAAAGCCCTAGTTCATGTTTTCCCGACCCTTTTCATGTTTTTTGATTGATTTTTTCGCAAAGAAATACGGCCAACACGGATCGGGGCGAGAAATCCCGACACCCGAGCACTGTTTATCCATTTTTTCGAGTTTCTGTAAGTCGAAATCGATATATGAAAATATAGGGTGAAAGGGCTCGTCGAGACGAGTCCGGCGACATGTCGTGCGTCGCCGGGTGACGCCGTACGCGCCCACACGTGCGGCCGTGTGCGTGGGCGCCACGTGCGTGGGCGCACGCGCGGCGGCGGGCGAACCGGTCGCGAACAACGCGTAACATCACCCATTGGTCGGTAACCGGTGGGATGACATCATCGATGATGTCTGCACCGACAACAGTTGGCCGAGCAGTCACCGGCCGGCGACCCGACCGGCAACCCGACCCGACCCGCGAACGCCTGGCACGCGCGCGACACGTGCCGGATGACGTTTGCGTGACGTCAGCCTGCGCACACGCGCGCGGCACTAGCGGTCGGTTCGTTCGACCCGGCCCGACCGGTTCGACCGACCGACCGGTCCGACGACCGACGACCTGACCGTTGACCGTGACCGTGACCGTTGACCCGTTGACCGTTGACCGTTGACCCTTTAACCGTTGACCGAAAAAACAATTAAAAGAATGTGTTTCTTTTTCAATTAAGTCTATGTGGATTATATGTGATCCCTTATTTGTTCTGCATTTGTTGCAGGAACTATGCCTCCCCTCAGGTTGCGCACACCTATTCGCGTAATTACCGATGAACAAAAGGAAATGCTTTCTAAGGCCGAGAACCGAGCTTCGATCATCAATAGGAGAGTGGTGACTTAATTGATCACGTCCTTGAAGTCAATGGGAAAATTCAAAAGGTCATATGGAATGGTCGTCCTATGCTACAGTTAGAGATGGTGCGATTTTTCATGAATACCCTTCCACCTGAATGGCAAAGTGTTGAATCGTATATAGGATGTCAACAGAGCTGCTTCTTATAAGAAAATTGTGATGGATTTTGTAAATGAATATTACTGGATTATTACAAGGGAAAAGATCAAGAAATTGAACAAAAGAGGATCTTTCCCGGTTCGTGTCGACTTGGTGTTAGTTGTATTGGCTGATCTTTGTTAAGTGTGCTTTGTGGACATATTATGTAATGTTTACTACCTGATTGTTGTTGACGTAGCAACCGATATCTTAGTTGTATTAGTTGAAAGCATTATTGTTTTATTTGATGTCAATTATCTGTTGCTTTCTGTTATTGCTGGTTGCTGTGGGTAGTTAGCTGTGGGTAGTTATAGAAGTTTTTGTAATTTTATAGAATTTATTTTGCATAAGACAATTATATTAATGATAGTTTTAAGTTAGGATTTTTGGAGGATGATTGGAAACTTAGTGACCTTTTGATTCTGAAACCTTACTTGAAATTGTTCATTAATATGATGGGTCTGTGCAAAAGTGATGCATAAATGATATGCATTAATAATTCGTGCATATATGTCTTATGTGTTCAGATCAATGGCTTCAGCCACAAAGAGCATAGTTGCCGAGTTGAACAAATGTGAAAAGCTCAATGGTGACAACTATGAAATATGGCACATGAAAATCCAATATGTGTTGGAAGAGCAATAGGCACTTGAAGCTTTTAACCTGACCATGGTAGAACTTGAAGAAGGAAACGCTGCACAGCACAAGAGAGATAAAGAAGCTTTTGCTGCATGGAAAAGAAAGGACTCTCTTGCTCGCATCACGTTGCTAAGCAACATGGAAAATGACGTCATGCGAGAATTGAGGCGTTTTGACAATACCAAGGAAATGTGGGAGGCATTGGTAGCTAGATTTGGTCATACTTCGGTGACAGATCGAGATGACTCACTATTAGGTTTGACTCTTACAAGAAGCCTCATGGTCAGACCATGAAACAACATCTTAGAAAGATGTCAAACATGATAAATGAGCTAAAAGATGCTGGCCATGTCCTCACAGATGAGCAGCAAGTGCAAGCAGTGATTCGTTCCTTGCCTCAGAGTTGGGAGCATATGAAGGTGCACTTGACCCATAATGAAAATATCAAAACTTTTGAGGATGCAGTGCGCCATCTTGAGCTGGAAGAGGACCGCCTTTTGGCGGCTAAGCCGGATGCTGAACTATATCATGCTAGTTCTAGCTCACATGGAGCTTTGAGCTCCAAGCGCAAACGTCCTAACTGGCTTGATAAAGGGAAAGGCAAGGAAGCAGATCCTTCAGGGAAGAAATCCAAGTTTAACCAACATGAAAGAGGAAAGCGTCATCGCATGAAAAAGCTTGCAAGGGTGAAATGCTACAACTGTGACAAGAAGGGTCACTATGCTTGCGACTGTCGTGAGCCAAAGAATGTATGCACCTCTTGTACTTTTCAGAACTTTACTTTTGTGTCGAGTTCGTGTTCTTAATCGAGTCTAATCCTTTGTGGACTGTAGATTCAGGAGCGACAGACCATGTAGCGAATGATAGAGGATCCTTCATGGAATTCCGACGAGTACCAACTAGAACTAAGTGGATCTATGTGGGAAACAACTCCAGAGCTGAAGTGAAAGGAATTGGCACATGCCAACTGAATATGCGTGGTGGACGCACTTTGTTCCTACATGATGTGTTGTATGCTCCGGAGATTTGTCGAAATTTAGTGTCTGTTTTAGTGTTGGTTAAATTAGGTTTTAATATGAACTTCTATAATAGAGGTGTGGAATTGTTTTTGAATACAAATTTCTATGGTTGTGGTTATTTTTTGGATGGCTTCATTGTATTAGATATTGATTATGTTAATGCAAATGTTTGTTATTCCCTTCTCACGTCTCCTAATACATATGATAATGATGTGAATGTGTGGCATGCTAGACTTGGTCACATTGGCCAACAGCGTATGAATTGACTAGCCAAAGAGGGCTTGTTGGGCAACATTGAAAAAGTCGATTTGCCCATATGTAAGCATTGCCTAGAAGGGAAAACGACAAGGAAACCATTTGGAAAAGGTAAAAGAGCTGAATTTTCTCTGCATTTAATCCATCCTGATGTCTGTGGTCCAATGAATGTGAGAGGAAGGCATGGGGCTGTTTATTTCATCACTTTTATAGATGATTATACTCAATTCGGATATATCTATTTGATTTCTCATAAATCTGAAACAATAAGTTGTTTCAAAAGGTTTATGAACCCGGTAGAAAATCAATTAGACAAGAAAATAAAAACATTGAGATCCGATCGAGGTCGAGAATATTTATCTGATGAGTTCAGAAAATTATGTGATGAAAAAGGAATAGAAAGATAGTTGTCTATTCCGTTTACTCCTCAACAAAATGGTGTTGCGGAGAGAATAAATAGAACCCTACTGGAAATGGTTAAGTCCATGATGGCGCATGCTAATTTACCTATTACTTTTTGGAGTGATGCGTTGTTAACTGCTGCCTATGTACTTAACCGGGTGCCTTCCAAATCAGTTACTTCCACTCCATTTGAGTTATGGACAGGTAGAAAACCAGACTTAAGTTTTCTTAAGCCATGGGGTTGTGCTGCCTATACACTTGAGTCCTCTCACAAGTTTGGGAAATTGGGTCCTAGAGGAAAGAAGAGTATTTTCATAAGATACTCGGAACACTTGAAAGGGTATATGTTCATAGGTGAGTAGGAAAGTGGGAGTATAACTGAATTTGAATCACGAGATGTCACATTCTTAGATGATGAATTTTCCTAAGAAGGGCGAATTAGGGGAAGATGGGGAAGATTACTCCCTATTTGAGACCTTGGATCAAGATAATGATATTAGTGGAGTTCGTCCAAGTGGGAGTAATATGAGAAGTGAGAAGTGATGAATTGAATTCAACTCATTCTCAATTGCAACCACATGATGAGATGATGTCATCATTATCTAATCCAAGTGGGAGCATAATGGGGAATGATGTGCAAAGTGTACAATCTCCCATACGGTGAACAAGTCGCCAAAGTATTCCCCGTCGACGTTTTGACATTGAAGGGGAAACTTTTATGGTTGCTCCACAAGATGAGGATGAGCCAAGAAATATTAATGAGGCTCTGAATTGCCTTAGTAAGGAAAAATGGATTTATGCAATGGAAGATGAAATGGAGTCAATGAAATCAAACCAAGTCTGGGAACTGGTTGATCTTCCAAAAGGACGCAGAGCTATTGAGAACAAGTAGATTATCAAAATAAAGCGAAAGGCTGATGGCTCGATAGAAAGGCATAAGGTTCGCCTTGTGGCGAAGGGGTATAATCAACAGGAAGGAATTGATTATGAATATACGTTTTTTCCTGTAGTGAGATTTGCCTCGATTCGCATTATTCTGGCAATATTGGCTAGTTTTGATCTTGAATTACATCAAATGGATGTAAAGACTGCTTTCCTCAATGGAGAATTAAAGGAAGAAATATATATGGAACAACCTGCTGGTTTTATAGTGAAAGGCCAAGAAGAAAAGGTATGTCGACTTTTGAGATCGATATATGGCCTCAAGCAGTCATCGAGACAATGGTATATACGTTTTCATAATGCCATAATGGCATATGATTTTACAATGATTGATGAGGATCATTGTGTATATATCAAAAGATCCAAGGATCAATTTGTGATCATATCATTATATATTGAT
This sequence comes from Eucalyptus pumila, assembly GCA_016097595.1. Taxonomy (NCBI): domain Eukaryota; kingdom Viridiplantae; phylum Streptophyta; class Magnoliopsida; order Myrtales; family Myrtaceae; genus Eucalyptus; species Eucalyptus pumila. Next base: position 47,160,659 of record CM027853.1, read on the forward strand.
GATATACTAATTGCCGGAAGCAATATGGAGTTTGTTAACACTGTCAAGAGTTGGTTGTCTTCCAACTTTGAGATGAAGGACATGGGTGAGGCTGCATACATTCTTGGAGTTAAGATTTCAAGAGATCGTTCGAAGAGATCGTTGTTTCTTTCACAAGAAACATATATAAATAAGGTTCTTGAACGATTTCGTATGCAATATTGTAAACCCAAAGACACTCCTATTGCGAAAGGTGAAGGATTGAGCCATAGATTGTGTTCAAGGACTCCACAAGAGAAGGAACAAATGAAACATGTTCCTTATGCTAGTGCTGTTGGGAGCTTGATGTACTCTATGATGTGTACAAGACCCGACATATGTTTTGCAGTTGGAATGGTGAGTAGATACCAATCCAATCCAGGTCCAGCACATTAGAAAGTCGTTAAAAGAATACTGAGGTATCCGAAGGGAATTGCTGATTACAAGTTGAATTACCAAGGAAAGGATCTGCGACTTGAAGGCCATTTAGATGCTGATTGGGGAGGAGATTTAGATGAAAGGAAATCTATCTCTAGATTTGCTTTCTTACTGAACAATGGCGCCATATCATGGAGCAGTAAGAAGCAAACGTGTATAACCTTGTCCACGATGGAAGCTGAGTTCGTGGCATTATCAGCAGTGGTACAAGAAGGAGTTTGGCTTAAGAGATTTTTGGATCATTTAGGTGTTATTGAGAAAGCTGCAAATCCATTATTGGTTAACTGTGATAGCCAAGAAGCTATAACATACACCAAAGATCCAAAATATCATGGCAATGCCAAACATATAGATACCAAGTATAACTTTGTCAAAGATATGGTTGCACGAAAGGATGTGAACTTACAGTACATATCTATGCATAGAATGGTAGTAGATCCTATGACAAAGCCAATACCTAGAGATGTGTTTTGTGGTAATGTAAAATCTCTAGGATTGCGTAGGGTCTGATGTACTGAATTGTAATTTCCCTGAGTTGTTCACATTTATGAATTTTTTGTTTTTTCATTGATTAATGCCTATGAATCTATGTATGATCTTTATGCATCTTAATGCTCAGTGCATTAATTTAAGTTGAGGAAGTATGTTGGACAGATAAAAGATTAGCCCACTCACACGGGTAATCGCCTCTATTTACTGTGTGATAAATAGAGATGAGACTGTATTTAAGCTTATTATCTAGGTGATAATCGAGAGCTCAAGCTTAAAATATGCATGTCACATTAACTAAGTGTTAAGATGAGGACATAATACTTGCGATGTCCGAAAGTAAAATACCCCACATATTTTACATAATCTGTCTAAGATGACAGATGTGAGTTCTGATGAATTTTGTGAATGAGTAGGTACGTGAACTCAAGTTAGACATTGGGTGTGTCTGTACTATCATCTGTACGGTATTGAAAAATGTAGACATACGCTCCATGGGAAAGGAGTTAATACCGTAATACGTATTTCATACTACGTATGCATGAGACGACCAATAAGAGTAGCAAAAAGTTTGATCTCAACTTTTATGACGTGTGAGACTTTTGAGGAAAATAGTTCCTCAATTTTAGTGCCCTCATGACTTTTACTTATTCTCAATATTTCTATTTAATGTTTGCTATCTTAGGATGTTGCCAATGGTCATGAGTTGATTCGATCTAATGGGACATTTCTAGAAAAGCAAGCTGAACTGAAATTGAGAGTTTGAAGGAAAGAGGAAGATCGATTTTGGAGAATCACATTGTACTTTTGTATTCACTGGTCGACCAATTATGACTGTCTTTGGGATATATAATTGTGAATACAATATATATATATATCATCGTTTGAAAGAGATCAAGAGAGATATAGATGTGATTGATCGATCTAGGGTACTGCATACTAAATCTACTTAGATTGTGATGCCAATTATGAGCTGCTATATATTCCTAACAGATGTATAGCAACGAGCTCTCAAAGTATGCTGGTCGCACGGATTATTCACCGGTATGAATGTTGAAGAGAGGTAAAGAGAATCATGTTCAGTCCACCATGTGCGAATGGGAGATGATGGTTTTATTAATGATGGGCTTAAGGCCCGTCCGACCATGTTGGGCCTAAAAGCCCGGCCCACAGGAATAGGGTCCGTGGATGGAGGGACGTATAAAAGGGATGAGAGAGAGGGAGAACGCACCTTTTGGAAATTAGAACGTACGTACGTCTCCCTCTCCCCCCCCTCTCTCTCTCTCTCCCAAAAAGGAAAACAGTAAGGCTCCGGCAACGTTTTTCTTCCCTTCAACCATGATTTGGCGTCATCGGATCGAACATGGCCAAATTCTCTTCCTCACGTCGGCGTCGGTGTTTAATCTGTGGCTAACAAGGTACGCTCGAATCGGTGGTGTGCTTTAGGATAGGTGATACGTGATTTTCCTGGGCTTGTCTTCCACATTCGTTTTAGGGGTTCGATTTAGTGTCAAATTCGATTTTTGGGGATCCGTTAATCCCAACACAAAATAATAGCAGCGGTCTTGGGAAAGGAAGATAAATCATGGGATTCCAAATCATAGTGATTACGAGGACAGGACAGGATATAATTTTTTTTTTTTTGGTCGAAAGGATGAGATATATTCATTAACGAGGAAATTTACATCCGGATGCTAAGGCATCCGCATAAACAAGATCCAGCAAAATATAGGGAGGGGAGATAATCCAGCTATGGGCCGACCTATCTAAACGTTAGACCTTGGTGGCCTAGTCCGCCACCGAATTAGCTTCGCGCCTATAGAACTGAAGACGAAGATTAGGGAAAAGAGGGATTATTGCAGCCGCCTCCGCAAAAAGAGCTCTCAGTTCCCATGGCGGTAGCCTTCTTCCCGTAATCGTGTTGACAGCGATGCTACAGTCAAATTCAATCACGATTAGTGCCTAGTGGAGATCTTGGTGCAACAGATGCTGGAGAGTGAAGGTCAGGGCCTAGATCTTCGCTGCCAAAGCAGATGTGGCCGGAAAGCTTCTGGAGTATACATTGGTAAGACATCCCCGGTGGTCTCGACAAATCACGGCCATCGATCCTTCTGTGTTGCCTATTTGATAAGAAGCATCAATATTGCATTTTATAGTACCCAACTCAGGTGGTCTCCAAAGCTGATTAGGGTTCTGAGTTGCTGATGGATTGCTAGAATAGGTCGACGCGCAGATTTGAAACAGTCGAAGTTGTGTGATTGTAGCGTCCACTGCGTGGGTCAAATTCAACGGTTGGTTGCGGAAAATGAAGGAGTTACGCTGTCGCCAAAGCTGCCAAAGAATGTTGGCAATAAGTTCAAGATTCGGTGAGTGCCCTGCTATAATTTGTGCTATTAACCAATCATCGAGTCGATGAATCATGTGTGGTTGTATATCAATCTTGACTTGTGGATGATTCCATATATTTCTGGTGCTTGAACATGATGGAAAAATATGCTCTAGCGTTTATGGTGTTCTTTGGTTGCATAACTGACATAATGGGTCTGCAATAATATGTCTTCTAAATAAATTATCTCTGGAGGGAAGAGAATTTTGGCATGCTGACCATAGAAAGATGCGAATTTTAGCTTATGTTTTCATTCCCCATATTCTTCACCAAAGCAGTATTGGAGTGTGATGAGAGGACGAAGCTCTTGGATTGCTATTGTTTGCTGCATCATTTGTTAGTAGATGATCACTACTTTTTACTGAATGTTGGCCATCATTAGTTGCTGTCCAGATTAGTGTGTCTTCAGTAAAATGGGGTCTAACTGGAATAGTTAGAATCTCAGCTGCGACCTGATCATCTAGAAAACTGTGGATCAGAGAAGTGTTCCACCTGTTATGGATAGGGTATATGAGATCAGCCACTAAATGTGGTTCTTCTCTTGTCGCTGGTCCACCAAGAATTCCCCTTGGTAACCACCGATCCTCTCTAATTCTGATGCTTCTTGCATTACCTACTGACCATCTCACATGAGGTAGAATAGTTTCCCTGCCCATCAGAATACTCCGCCATCCCCAGGATGGCCAAGTCCCACAATCAGCTGAAAGAAAATCTTTGGAATGAAAGTATAGACCCTTAAAAAGCCCACTCCATAAGGCCTGAGGTTGCTGTAAAAGTCTCCAAGCTTGTTTACCAAGCATGGCTCGATTAAATTGAATAAGATCACAAAAGCCTAACCCTCCGTTATTTTTGCTTCTTTGAAGATTCTCCCATTTCTGCCAATGTATGCCAGCTTTGTTTTGATCATTCCTCCACCAAAATTGTGCAATACTTTTTTCAATAGTCTTACATAGAGACAAAGGAAGCTTAAAGATCAACATGGCATATGTTGGAATCACTTGAATCATTGACTTAATGAGAATTTCCTTACCTCCTTTAGAAAGTAGCTTTTCTTTCCATCCCTCTAATTTAGCATGAACTCTTCCCAAAATCCAGGAGAACATCTCTTTTTTGGATCGACCCCAATCAGAAGGTATTCCCAAGTACTTGCCATACTTTTGTAGGACAGGAATTCTAAGCTCAACGATAGATTTTGCTGCAAACTCATAGGACAGTACTTGTTGAAAACTAGGCCAGATTTATTTTGATTTATGGTCTATCTAGTGGCCATACAATAACGGTTTAATATATTACCAAGATTCTGACATTCTATAAAAGTCCCCTCTAGGAAGAATAGAGCATCGTCAGTGAAGAATAAATGTGATAATGTAGGACACCATCTATTCAATCTGATTCCTTTAAAATGTCCTAAAGTGATTGCTTGAGTGATAAGGGTGGACAATACATTCGCTAATAATATGAAGATGTATGAAGATAGAGGGTCACCTTGTCTGAGGCCTCAGATCGGGGTAAAATAAGGAAGTTGTTCTCCATTAAATTTCACACTATAAGTTGTTGTGGTGATGCACTGCATCACCCATTGCACCCACTTTGGATGGAATCCCAGCTTGAGTAGATATTTGTTAAGGAAATCCCATTTTATCCTATCATATGCTTTCTGCATGTTTGTCTTGAGGATTGCACTAAATTTTCTAGTCTTCCTTCGAATCCTAAATTGATGTAGCATTTCTTGGACAATTAGGATGTTGTCTTGTATTTGACATCCGTTAACAAAGGCCGACTGTTCTAAGGAAATCAAATTTGGAAGCCAAGGCTTGAGGCGATTTGCGAGTACCTTTGATATAACTTTATACACAAAGTTGCAAAGACTTATAGGTATGTATTGATCTAAACGTTCTGGGTGGTGAATCTTGGGAATCAAAACTATAAAGGTTTCATTCAAATCCCAAGGCATCATTCCTGACCGAAAAAAGTTCTGTACAAGAGAGAGCATATATTCTTTAATGATTTCCCAATGAGTCTGACAGAATAAACCATTGAAGCCATTAGGGCCTGGAGCTTTGGTAGGTGTTAGTTGAAAGGTCACTTGGCAAATCTCCTCTAATGTCACCTATTCTAGCAGCTGGTTGTTCATTTTTGTAGTCACTATGGTTGGACATTGAGCTAGGATGGGTCGAAAATCCCTATAACCAACAGTAGTATATGATCCAGAAAAAAAAAACTGAGAGCCATGTTGTGTAAAGTCTGTGGGTCGTGGATCCAATTCTAATGATCGTCTTGTAGTATGCTGATGCGATTGTGCTGTCTTCTTTGAAGAGTAGTAGCATGGAAAAATTTCGTGTTTTTGTCGCCCCACCTTAACCATTGAATCCTAGATTGCATAGCCCAATATTGTTCTTTTCTTTGCCAAGTTCGCCTTATTTCCTCTCTAAGTTTAGATACCTCCTCTTGATTATAATGCGTCTGCTATTCATTCATAATGTTCTAAAGTCGCTGCTGTAATGCTGAAATTTGGACATCCCCCGTTGAAAATTTTGATCTACTCCATCGCCACAATGCTTCCGACAGCTTTCTTAACTTTATAGAAAATTCAGAATGTTGGATCTGCACTGAACGCCAAGCTGAGGAAATAATATGTCGGCATTCATCATCGTCCTTCCAAAAGTTTTTATAGACAAATCCCTTGTTGCGCCTCTTATATGGAGCTGAGGTGTTAAGAATTAATGGACAGTGGTCAGAACCCACCACAGGCAAGGCAAACACCTCAGCTTCAAGATATAATAACCTCCAGTCAACAGTGCAGAACACCCTGTCTAAACGTTCCTTGACCAACTCCTCCTCCTCTCTATTGTTCATCCAAGTAAACTGACATCCTTTGGTATTGTCACGACCTACCCTCGGGGGGAGGGAACAGGTTTAGGGGTATTGCCTAAAGGATGGGCCTAAGGCCCATGATTAGACGTAAGCTCTCCCAAAGCCCATACCCCGCATGACATTGGGATATTCTAAAGAAATTCACATAAAAGGAGTTGCCACTAGCCTATTGGAGTCGTCTAGAAACCAAGTGAAGCCTGGGAGTGTACCTTACTTCCTATACAACCAGAGAATCTAAAGTCGGGGACTTGATTACATTAATTGATCAATTAATACCCTTTTGGTACCTAATTTTGTTCATTTTAACAAAATGATTTTTGGCAAGCAGTTTGGATTGATTTTATACCTATCCACTAACATGTGAGGTGATCATGCAAGTGCATAAACATTAAAATAACAATCATAGCTATCAAGATCCTAATTGCAGTAAAATTAAATACGTGCAATTAAACATAATTAGATATGCAAGTTAAACATGCAACATAATTAATATATGAGCAAATAAATATCTAATTACACTAAAATGGAAATACATGGCAAGTCCTAATCAAACCCCATCATTTTTGAATTTTTGAATTTTTTGAATTTTTTTTTTGAAATTTTTGAAATTTTTTTTAAAATTTTTTAAAAATTTTTAAATTTTTTTAATATTTAATTTTTTTTGGATTTTCAAGATTGTTTTTTTTTATAAATATTTTTAAACCGAGCCCGGCCCGGTTGGCGGCGACGGGCCCAAGTGGGCCTAGAATTCCCTTTTCTTGATGTTTCAGTCATGTGTCACGGTCCGTGAATCCTCCCGTACTCGTGAGACAGAGCAGAGATGCAACAAGGGCATTGCGAATTGAGTGGGGGAGAATGTCATGGTCCGTGAATCCTCCCGTACTCGTGACACTTGTGAGTGACGCTTAGGGTTATCTGGTGAAGAGTATGAGGCAGAAGGGTAGAACACAACCGGTCCATGGGAGTGGCGTCGGGATGGTTAGTGTTAGGAGTTTAGGATAGAAGGATTACAATACTTAGGAGCTCGAAGACGGGGTAGGCCTCCCGTGCACAAATTGGTCGGGAGCCGATGCCGCTCTCCCGACGAGGCCATGGCGAGGCCGAAACCGGTTGTTGTGCCTAAAGAGAACTGCTGCCTTACTCGATGGACTAGACGCCCGAGCGAAGCTGGCGTGGTAGGATCTCGTACGAAGAATCATTCACCGTATCGTTCGTGGAACAACTAAAGAAAGGGCTGGCCTGGCGAATTCCGCTCGCTAGGCGCCCGCAGGTCGTTCCGAGGCCAAGGAAACTCTCGGCCCGTGACACATGGCCCAAAGAAAGTAAAAGACCCACCTATTTCCTAAGCCCGCATGAGACCAGCCCACAAGCCCAAAGGCCCAAAAGCCCACAAGCCCAAACCCAGTCCTGATTCGCCTAAAACCCTACCCGTTTCCTTGATCCACACCCAACCCGGCATTCTAACCTTATTCTCTCGGGTTTGTTCACGGTGCCGAGGGGGATGGCAGGGATGCCAGCAAATTTTTTGACTGCAAAAAACTTAGAATTGTAAGAATTTATTGTCTTTTAGTTTCCATTAAACCACACATCGCAGAAACAAGACCAATGTATTCTAGTCTTAGGCCGTGAATAATGATCCTCCTCGTTCTTGTGTCGGTTATAGGATTCTGAGGACCCAATTTCATAATTCGGCCGCGAAGATTTCTTACCTTTGTAAGAAATTGACTCACATACAGATCTTGTTGAGCAACGGACAAAAGGTCGTCCTCCAGCTTTTCGAACTTTGCGTCATTCGTCTTTGAGACTCTTTGCATCCTTTTATGTGTTGCACGAACTCATCATCAACTATTGCTGCAACCACAAAGGTGATTTTCATTTCTTCAGTTTGGTGTCGTTTAGAGGTGTAGTTTCACCTCCTTTAACGACGTTCAGAATCCTAGCCAAGAAATTATAGCTAGAACGCGAACGCTCCAATTGTTGTGTGGAATGGTTGAGCTTCTCGATATTGCTACCTGCCATGGTGACTTGGTGACAACCCGTGACTTTTCATTTAAATCCCATCCCATCTTTTTTACTTCTCCCCAAGGTTCTCTCCTCTCCCCCTCATCTTCCATAACCCTTTTCTTCAATTTCCATGGAAAAGAGGATTTGAGTTAGATCTCTCCCTCCCCTCCCTTTCCCTTTTTTATTAGTTGATTTGGTTCTCTGTTTTCTTTTTTGTGGTTTTCTCCCGTTTTCTAGAGCTTTTTCTTTTTTGACCTAGACTAGATTTAGAGATTCTTCTCTCGTTTAACCTGACCTAGTTTAATTTTTTTTAAAAATTTTAATTTTTTTTCGTAGGTATGATTTTGAGATTTTGCTTCTTTTAGATTTTGTTGGCAAACAAGTCCGATTTCAAAAGAGATCAAATGAGTTTCATGAGGGTTTCACTCTCATATGTGTCGGATTTGTGCTCGTTCAACTTTGTTACCTTGAATTGTGATGATGTTAGGGACTCTGAACCTAGACGAGCATCAATGGGCAAAGTCGTAGAAGCAGTTGGATATCTTGATAGGTCAATCATGAGATGCTTCTTGAGCGAGCACAAAGATGAGGTAGTGAAGTCAGGCGAAAATCCGGATACTGCATAACTTTATAATGATGAAATCAAAATGGGGTCTGTAATTCTAGTCCCCACACAGTACATGAGAAAGCAAAAGAGAAGTTCATTGAGACATTCATCAGCACATCTTAATGCCCCACCAAAGACTAGATGCTGGTCTAGTCTGGAAAAAGAACATCGACCCGGAAATGCTCAGGGCTCAAAGGTCAAATTCTCTGCCTCCTTTCTCACCAACTCGAATAGCACAGAGGAGAGGTATCTCTATCCAAATCTCGGAAACAAAACCTGCACCAATTATTCTATCAACCAGTAATTCAAAGCCATTATCTGTTCAAGCAACTTGTTTTAAGCCCAACAAGTAAGTTAAGGCCAAAAATGGAGCCTGAAGCTATTATCTAAGCAGAGGGGTCAAGGGCCTAGGAGGCCCCTGATCATTCACTACGATTATCCAGTCCCTTAGCCATTTCGCTCTAACAGGAAGACCGGTGAAAACAATCTTGAGCGCAAAGAGAACCTCACATCATTGTTCGTTTCAGAGGAAAGATCAATGAAGAACGGAGGACTTACCACTATTAGTTTTCCAGCATTCTCTGGCCTCTTTGCGATTTCGATTCCCACCTGCATTTTACAATTGTAACATCGGAACAAAAGACAAGACACAGCTACTTCTATTACTCTGAAATGCAATTGCAGGGATTGCTACTACTTCTATAACTGTCAAATGTAATTGAGAGATTTGCTGTGGGCCATAGACATGAGAGGGACGATCAGGAATGATAGGTGACGGGAACTTACGAGCAAACCTTCTTTCACTGCAAGAAGCTTTGCAGTTTCAATTGCTTCATCGCTTGATATCTGCAGGAAAGAATACATATTTGTTCTCAGGAATTGCCAATGAAACTGATGAAAGGGATCGAAGCTGATGCAAAAGGTCAAAGTAGAGCTTGGCAGTGACCGCAAATAATCACAACTGGTTAGAAAGCATGGAATTTGCCGCATGCCCAGTTATCACCAGAGATAAGGTTACTTTGTTCAACCAACATAATTGTCTATGTATGACCTTCAGATGGTGAAGTGGAAAATTGGACAGCTTACACTGTGAGACTGCAGCCTGCTATCCGTGTTTTGAATATCAATATGATTATTGTCTATCACATTTCCCAAGTACCCAGTGCAAAATAACGATTACAACAATACATCAACATCTACATAAAACGGCAAGCTAGCAAAAACACATTTTGTGGAGATCAGCACAGCGGTGGCATATGTTTGCAATTGCTTGATTCAGGAAATACTTCTAAACCTCAGGAACATCTTAGGTCTAATCGTTTTGATATGTGACCAGTGACCAGTAGCAGATGAAAATTCAAACATACTGGTTCCACCAGAGGTCAGAATGACTAAAGTTCTCGGTGACACGTGAAAGAGCCTGTCACATCACTTCAAAAGCCTGTTGTCGCCATAAAAGGTTTACTTTTCATCGAAATTATTAAACGAAGGGAAGAATCCTTACTTGAATAACTCCATCAATAAGGTCAACTTCCAAGACACCTGGAATGAAACCAGCATCTATCCCTGGGGTCTGGTGAGGACCTACCAGAAGCAGTCACCAGCGACCTATGAGACAACGTAAATCAACTAAACCAGAAAAGATTAAATTTGCAACTGCAATATCCAAGAGAGATTAGTGGTTGTTTTTCAAACAACTATCGAAGAGAGAGAGTTGCAAATATTTACTCATTCCAAAACCGTATAATAAGGCCATAGATGTGGCAAACATGGATGTAGACGAGACCTCTACATATTTCAAAGTTCATAGAAACTGCCTTGAAGTCCACATGCCCCAGAAGTTATAAGGCCTTGAATCAAGAAGCTCCATCAACATATCACAATAGTGCCGCAAATTGAAATGTGGAAATGGAACACCACTTCAAATCCAGAACTTCCGTTAGAAAAATTGGCAATGTGGCATACAGTAAATCTTGGGAGTCATAACCTTTATATTTAGCCCCGTCATTATTTGAAAGAATTGCAGTTCTTTTCTTTTTTGATCAACCTATTTATATCGACAATATATCATCTCATATTTCAGCTTTCTGCATAGACCGATTCTCTCTCTTTCCGTACATTGATGCGAAACTATGAGCCTTGAACTCTAAGGACTAAAAATGAGACCCCATCGTATCAATCTTTCACAAGTCATCGACCAATCTTAATGAAACAAAATTGGATGATAAACTAGATTGTGCATGGAGATTTAATAATCGCAAATGGTATAACAAGTTGAAGGGAACTAACCAGGCTTGCCTCCAGATAATACAGGGCTTTCAATGGGTTCAACACCATAGAGCTGACAAATAGAAGAGAATCAGTAAAGAACTTAGACTAAAGGGAAGAAAAAGAATAACATGAAACTGAAGGAACAAAAAGAATGTTAGACAAGGTTTTTTTAAAGGAAGATAATTACCCAAAATTGACTATAAGTTAACATGAAACTGATGCAGGGTTTTGCTCTTTCGCTTTCCAGCACAGAACAATCCCGGAAAAATAGCATCCTTTCCATATCCATATCGCAGGTCCGGTTGTTTCATAATGTATCTAAACAGAACAATAATAGCCAAGCTCAAGTTCATGTCGTCACCTGCGCATACAACCGACGAGACGTGACAGTTGACCACACATGTACCTTTTGGGTTAGCAGGATTCTCGAACTGCTGAAGAATGTGAGAGTTTGGCGTCTTGCCATTATTTCCTCCGCCTTACAGCCCTTGGCAGGATCGGTAAGGACCAACTCAGCTCCAAAAGCACGGAGGATGATCCTTCTTTCCAAACTCGTAGATGCTGGCATTGTAATGATTAGCCTGTAGCTCTTTGTTGCTGCCATGAATGCCAAGGCAATGCCAGTATTGCCACTTGCAGGCTCAATCAGTACACTCTACAGCAATTTGGAATTAAAAAGTCAAAATGAAAAATCCATCGGCATAATACCAATACATTGAATATCACTACACAAGGCTAAGAGTTATAAACACGAACAAATAAACCAAGTGTTTGCTTCCTACCATTAAGACTGAATAATTTCGTTGTGAGAAAACAGACCAGTGTAGTTCGTAAGATATTGCACGATGTAAAAAAACAACAACGTTACAGAGTTCTGGTCATCCGCCATATAAAAACAAGAGATTGGGATTATTTTGCAATCCACTAACCTGACCAGGTTAGATAAGCCCCTTGGCCTCAGCATCCACGAAAAAGATGCAGAAGTCAAGACTCAAATAAAAAATGACTTCGCTCTACAACTCATGAAGAATCTCTCCATTTCAGAGCAATCAATAAGCTCTAAAAACGCAATCCTAAACTAAAGAAAACATTTTGATCCAAAACTCGTGATAGCAGAAGCTATGCCTGTCCTTGACACTAGAGCATGGCTCCATCAGTTCAAGCTTTGCTGCCACACGAGCAACGCAGCCGTCTACTACATTGTTGAGGTACACCAACGGAGTTTTACCTGTCACCTGTCACCCCAGAGAATCATAAGCAAAAAATATGGATCCAACACGCGCGAAATCACAAAAATGGCACCAAGGCTATATAATCAATTGGGCATACGCACCTCGGTGACGTCTTTAGCAATTCCAGACTTCTCAGCGGCCATGTTTCCACATCATTGCAAGCAAACGGCAAACTCAAGCCTTGAGGAACAAAGACCTGGCATATTAACTAACTTAGTTTCTTTTATATATCTTGTTGTAATTATAAGAAACCTCTTGTTAATTATTTAAATGTAATATTGATACATAAAAATGTGAATCCTTATTTTCACAGTTGATTGATTTATATGAGAAAATGTCATATCCCTAGTATTTTGAAGGTTATATTTTGAATTTGTAATGTTAAAACTCTTGAAGCAATGAAGAATGAGCAAAAGAGTTCTCAAAACTAGGGGTGAAGATGTTTTTAAGGTTGGAGCTAGAATCGAAGAACCTGTCAAGTTTTAAGTTCCACAATATGCTGAATAAGTTCTGAATTCCAAAAATTGGAAAAACCATTTTGATGAGCATATTTCAGGTTTTAGGTAAGTGGAAATGAAACCTCGAACCTCGAACTTGAAATCTATAACCTGGAATAAATTTTTGTTTTTTGCTTGGTCTATGTCTTTGTGTGCTTTTACGATATTTCATGGTGTCCAACGACGAGTATATAATCTGGAACTATTAGTTTGAGTTTCCATTTTATGATTGAGATTTTTACTTTGCTAATATTTCATTTCATATGTCTAAATATAAGTTATGATTAATTGATTTTAACAGTAAGTAGTGGTCATTAAAAACGATGATTCATTGTAATCATTAAATTAATAATCTAGGTGGAACCTAAGTAGAACCCGGAATCGATTCTAGAACTTGTGACAGATTAGGTTCCAAGTTTCAAAATATATAGGGTAAGTTCCAAGTTCAAAAAAATAATAAATTGTTCTAGCGAGTTCCAAGTAGAACCTGGAATTGATTCTAGATACGCGAGGCCGAGCTCGCCCAGCCACCGGAGAGGCTCTTGACGAGCCTTGCCATGGTGCGGTGTCTCCGGGGGCCGGCGACCGGCCAAAAGGAAGAAGAAGAAGAAGAAAGAGAAAGAGAAGAAGAAAAGAGAAGAAAAAAGAAGAGAGAGAAAAATTGTTTCCAAAAATTGTTCCCGTGAACAAGAAATTATTTTTTTCTACTTTTTGTTTTTGTTCCAAATTTATTCTTGGGAATAAAAAAAAATATTTTTTGTTCCCAAAAACAAAATTTTTACTAAATACGTTTCTATTCTATTTTTGTTCCCTGGAACAAAAGAATATAAATTTTTATTCCGGGGAATAGAAATTGTTTTTAACAAGCAGGCCCTAATTCTCATTCCATAATAACAAACAATATTAAAATTGTGGTCTTGAATCATTTATCAAATGCTGCTGGCCAAAAAGAAAATTATTTTTCTAACGGTGGCGAGAAGAATTATTTATAAAGCAATTATCAAAATAATTAACCCATCATTTCAATTGCTTGCAGGTGGAAAGCCATTTCTTGTGGTCCAGCACGCGCAGTTACCATTATTGGGGTACGGTTTGTTAATGTAATTATATACACGTTTGGAAAAGCAAAATGCTGAAGTTCAAGTCTTCGGTAACTTTGGCCATTCAAAGCCAAATACTTTTAAAGATAATGCACGAGTATGATGAGTTAAATTCAGATTTTGAGGAAGAAAGAGAATTTCGATGTTCAGTTGCTGCTGGAATATAAAAGCTAATAACTTATGGTCTTGGTAATGAGGAATGAATACGTGATGTGAATACTATAGTGGAAAATATACTGAAAGAGAGAGAGAGAGAGGAAAAAGATGTCTTTGAATTTAGAGTAGAATTGAGAATGTTAGTTCTTAAACTAAAAACATAAGTTTTTGGTAGTCGAAGATATTGCTTTCAGAATAATGGTGAACTAGCATTTTTCCCTTGCCAAAAAGAAAAAAAAGAAAGAAGAAGGTGATGTGAGTACTATAGTGGGAAATAAACAAAAAATAAGGCTTTGTTTATTTAACGGAAAATGACTTCCAGGAAAACATTTTCCAGATTTTCCAGTATTTGTTTCACTAAAAATGAACTAATCAAGGAAAATATTTTCCATCATTGGAAAAAATAACCTTTAAAGATGAGGAAAATGTATTACACTTTTCAAAAGTGGAAAACATTTTCCATAACTTTTTCACCTTGTTTCTTTACACCAACACATTTTCGTTTTATTTTTATGCTTTCATTCTCATTTTTGTTTTTTTTTTAAAATTGATTTTTTAATTTTTTTTAATTTTATTTTTTCCTTTTCTTCCTTTCCATTTCATCTTCTTCCTTGGCCTTGGTTGGTCGCCGGCCACGGCGGGGCCGACAATCGACCGTGAGCCAACTCGAGCCTCGCTAGATCGGCAAGCAAGGCGAGGCTCGAGCCTCGGCCGAGCTTGTCAAATCGGCGGCGGAGCTCGGGCTCTCGATCTAGGCAAGCCTGAGCTCTGCCGCCAGATCCAACAAGCTTGCAGCTCGCCAAAGCTCAGCAAACCTTTGGGGAGCTTAGGCGAGATTGCTCGAGCCTCGAGCTCATTGGCTCCGGTGACCGCGTCTTGGTTTGCCGTTGGACAGCTAGCCATCGTCGGGCTTGCGATGGCAGAGGAAGGAGGAAGGAGGAGGAAGAAGGAGGAGGAAGGAGGAAGGAAAAGAAAAAAGGAAAAAAGAAAAAGAAAATTAAATAAATAAATAAAAATTTCGATTTTTTAAAATACAAGTAATTAAAAATTCATTTTTTTAAAAAATATAAAAAATAAAACTATTTTTTTGGTCAATTAAAAATATTTAAATTCAATTCTTTGATAATTTTTCTCAAACAATTAAATTAGCTAACGAACGGTGGAAAATATTTTCCACTCAAAGTTCAAGTTCTAGTTGAACATATGAAAATATAGTCATTTTTCAAGAAAATGACTTTTTGAAAAATATTTTCTGAAAACGTGATATTTTCCGCGAAATGAACGGACCCTAAGAAAAAAAGATATCTCAAAATCTAGATTAGAATTAAGAATATTAGTTCTTGTTGTTGTTGTTGTTATTTTTTTTTTCTTTTTTTTTTTTTTTTTTTTTTTTTTTTTTGGTGTAGAGAAGAATGATAGTTCACTATTATTCTGAAAGCAATGTCTTCAACTACCAGAAACTTATATTTTTAGTTTAAGTATATACATTATCTAGAATAGAGAAAAATGACCTAGCTTATAATATCAAATCAAGTGAATAAAATTATTATTCCTCAAAGCTTTTTTTGGCGAATAAAACTATTATTTCCCTTTTCATAAAAAAAAGAAGTTCTTTTTGTTGCTCTCTTTGCTTCTTTGTACTCAATTCCTTTGAGTGTACTAGTACATAATCTTTATGATTAATAATAAGGCTCCTTTCTAGTATTACCAGCTAAAGCGCATGTATGCATGCAAAAACAGATGTTTTACAATTCCCTTATTACAGAAATAATTATAACTATTAATGACACTTGGAAAGAGATTACTAGTTCAATATGAAGATATCATATACATGTAGAAAGACAAAATTATTTCAGGATTTGAACTTTTCTTGTAAAATTACTCATAACTTATAAGATAAAAAGATTCAAACTTTAATTTTATAAATGTGATAGATAAAGTAGAATTATTAATTATGCATTTGTCCATTGCTAGGACTATTTACAAAAATAAATATTGAATATAAATTGGGGAAGAAAATAATTGGGATTCATAAAAGTATAGATACTAATCTTTAGAGTGTGAAAGAGTTTTAGATATTCACAACTATTTTAAAAGTATAACTTGTTAGATGAAAGTGTGATTTAATATTTAAATGTTTTAATATAAAGCGCTAGGCCTACTTGTAAGTACCATGTTGAAAAAAAAAACGAATTTAAAAAGGAAAAATACTATGTTTACTAAGATCAATTTACACAAAGGGCGTTGCAAGTGCGATGTTTCGTTATTTTCGATTACTCATGCCAGAAATTAGGTTATCTAGACATGTCGAGTCGTATACTAAACATGGCATTTTTCTTTTTATTATTCAATGGGACAACCTAATCTGCAAAAGCAACTCTTTCTGAAAAAAATTCAAAAAAAGGAAAAAAATCCCGTTGTTGGGCTGTCCGTGTACTAATAGATCAGCTACACCCACGAGTTTTAAGTTAAGCACATTGTTTCGTAGTGTGTCTATTTGTAAGAGTGCTTCTTGCTAGTCTAATGGAAACTCGAAGCGGTTAATAAATCGTGCAAATAAAAGTTGATAAGTTAGTATAAATTGGTAAATTGCATATTATAAAGAAATTTGTGATTTCATATAAGTGTCGGTGAGTTACCCACAATTACCTAAAAAAAAGATCATCAAACATTTTTTTTTACTAGCAGTTTTTTTAACACTTGCCAACTAGACTAGCAATTCATGTTATTGTTGCATAACCGTGCCATGTCAGTTTTTAGGTCTAACTTGAACACAATACTTTTATTAGATGGGTTACACAACACGAGATGTTGAACATTTTACAACGTAAATCCTCATGTAAATGTGTAAACAAATTTTAAGCATCTATCAACAAGTTTAAATGCATTTAAATGAGTTGCTTTGACACAGATAACATGTTGATCTTGTTGGACGCAAATTGCGCAACCCCAAGATCTCCATAACCAGAACAAGAACATGCATAATTGAGTAGAAAGATTAACGCACCTGTTTTGGGATCCATCGAACATAAAGCGGAAGTAGAAAAAGGATTACCCACATATATCAAGGGGATCCACGCATCAAGTCCTTCTCCTCTATTGCCCTCCGTATCACTGGCTCAATGAGGCGGCCCCCTCACGTGTAGCGTTAGGTAAACGCCATTTAGGTGAAGATACATGTGAGAATTAAGGTTAGAGGAGAGACTTGAGCACTATTTATAGAGTTTCCAACCAGTCCCCCTCATTACGGGCCAGGCTCAACTCGGCCCACACTAGCCAGCCCATATTAGACTAATTAAGAAACCTTCTATCTCTCTTTAGACCAACCCTGTTTTACGGTAACCGTAAAAACAATAAATTATAATATCAATTAATTTAGTTCACATTAGGAAAACTCTTACATTCTCCCACTTGGACTATATTAATTGAAATCGTACCGTATGTGCGCACATTTGGTCTAGAGATAATTCTTAATAGTCAATCATATCCCATAAAGTCTTAAACACCGAATCATTGCGGTAACTGCATGTATACACACAGAGCCTTCCATGGTCACGAATGTTCTCAACTTTATTGATATTGATTCAATATGGTAGTGTGTCAAATGGATAACATCTTTCATAGAGAGATCCAATTTGTCAGTCACCATTCTCTTACCTTATGTGTCACAAAAACTTGTGCCACTAGAGA
This sequence comes from Eucalyptus pumila, assembly GCA_016097595.1. NCBI lineage: Eukaryota > Viridiplantae > Streptophyta > Magnoliopsida > Myrtales > Myrtaceae > Eucalyptus > Eucalyptus pumila. The sequence goes on from CM027853.1 coordinate 47,178,421, forward strand.
ATGCTTTATGGTTCCAATGAACCCACATATGTCTTGTCCTTATGGTTAACATTTCTTTATGTATCACAAGACATATGCACAAGGCTAATAACCGGATGCCCGGATGCCCCTAGCCTTCACTCAAGGTTTATACAATCCCTTGAGACTTTATCAATATGTATTCAACATAATAACAATACATTCAAAATATTTTATTGAATGCAAAAATTAATACATATCAAACCGTTACAAAGTGTAACGAACACAGATGAAATATTTATCAGAGTAAAGCCAAAATAGCTCCCACTAAACAACAGTATCCGAAGATACTCCTAGGCCCATGCTAATGACATGTCACTCAAATACACATGGGCATAGGCCTTTAGTTAGTGGATCTGTAACCACATCATCTGTGAAAATATGTTATATTATGAGTCACCTTTCTGTATTGTTTCTTTATGGTAAAAAATATTTGACCACCATATATTTAGACCCCTTGAGACCTCTGTAGTAAATAAATAATACTACAAATTTGTTATCTCAATACAACCGTATGGGTCTATCCATAAAGTTAAAACAATCAACTCCTTTCATGAGGTTCTGGAGCCTAAAAGCCCAAGTATCAACCTAAAAGAATGTTACTAACACTGTTTACATAGTAGAAGATGACATAAAACTTTATTTACTGCACTTACTGCTAACATAAATATGTATTCTGTTATTGATTGCATGTCATCAGAACAGCCAGCAAAGTTTACATCTAAATACCCTACTAACTGCAAGAATTGAACATGTCTATAAATTAGCATATAATCTCGTCTTCTTTAAGTACATTTAAATCTTCTTGGTAGCAACTCAGTGATCGCGTCTTGGATTTGATCGATATCTGCCTAGAAGTCCCGTCACAAAGACAACATTTAGTCTAGTGCAAATTCGAGCATACATTATACTTTTAAGTGCACTGACACAAGGTACACCATTTAATTAGATTTTCTCAATATCTAAATAAGGACAATGTGATAGATTTAGTCCATCACCCTTAACAACAGGAGCAATTCCTGGCTTGCAATGATGTATATTGAATATTTCCAATATACAATCAGCAAATGTCCTCCGAGAAAATCTAATATAATATGACAAAAACAATCCTTACAGACCTCAGTACAAAGGATATAACATGTCTCAAGGTCACAACTTGTAAGCAAAATATCATGTACATAAAGTATGAGAAAAAATAAATTTCCTCCCACTGACCTTGCAGTATATTGAATTACTTTGTTCTCAATTGAACAAAATAATAACACTATGAAACTTTAATAATATTGTCTGGAAACTTGCTTAAGACCATGAATTAGAACTTTTCAGTCTACATACAAGTTTACTTAAATCTACTGCAAAATCATCCAGTTGCACTATATAGATTTTGTATCTATTTGGCGTAACTCCATATCAAAATAAATTATTAATGTCACATTCACTCTGAAAGAATCTTTAAAAATACTAGAAAGAAATATTTATTTCTTCACTATAAACAATCCACCCATCTTTCAGAGTGAAAACTTTAGTTACCAATTTGGCTTTAAATTCCACAATCTTTCTTTGAAATTCTTTTAATTTTGTACGCCAATTTGCAACTAATGAACTTGTAATCTTTGGGCAAGTAAGTTAATTTTCAAACACTGATGTTTCATAGATTGTATATCGTCTTTTATGGCATCTAATCACATACTTGATTGAGAATAAAAAACGACATTTATAAATATGTTATTACATCAACCATATAGTGGATATTGTAATCATGCTCTCACAAATAGACTATATAGTCTGATGGTATAACCGATCGTCTTTCCTTAACAAATCTCCTTAATAAAGCTGCAACCACTTCATTCTGCACTTGAGAGGTTTAAGAAATTTCATTATAAACTATATCAAGAATAGAACCTTGAACCTCAACAAGTTTAGTCTATGGTACAGGAGATTCCATAATTATCTGTATAAGTAAAGACAAAAACATAGTAACCTCCATCATACTATTATCTTTAATAGTCTGAAAGTAGCTATCCTCTACAATTACGTCAATATTTAGAAACTTTAGAGTATGCGATTCCATAATTCTTGTACCTTCTTTAGGGTCATAAAATCAATACCCTTTTGAACAATCTAGGTAAGATACAAAATAATGTCAAGTGAATCTTTGTCAAGATTTTCAGGCATAGTAATTAAGTTACCACCCCAGAATCTACCAAGTATTTGACAAATGACCCTTTAAGTTATTCCGCATTGTCATACTTGCCAAAATACTCATAGCCACTGTTAAACCTGACAACCTTTTAATCATATACGAGATGTATATGTCATTAAGACTTAAACACAATTTTTGCAGATGTGTCCTAATTTCAATATCAGAGAAGACATAATTTCAAGCAACTAAGGCTTTCATCATCTTATAGCAGTGCAATCCGCAAGCAAACCTCTTTTCAAGTGTTCTCATGGACAATAAACAAATTCTATTACTCTTTTCTCAAGTAGCAAATAATATGTCCATAACTTAAAATTTGAAGCAGTAAAAACCTCAATAATAATGAAGTTATTAATTACATAAAAGGTGATTGAAAATCAAGCAATGTATATAATTAGCATCATGTGAGCACTGTGTAACTTGAGATACAAGTACACATCCAGAGAGTTACATGCATAATCATATAATCACATTTGGGCAGAATACATGACATGCAGTTGTACACTCCCCACATGATAGCGATTATGAGAATATATTCCAATACTTCGTGAATTCATCACATTTGGGCATATGAATCACTAGAATCAGTCACTCCTCCACCACACTATCATGTATCCCTCCATGAACTAATACACAATCAGCTCCTTTGGGAGTATGATTACGCATTAGACCAAGAGACATCACAATCATCATACGAGACCGAAATTTCTCAGACTCAATCAAGCGTGCCACTTTGGCGATCACTACTCAGTTGAATCATTGAAATTCTCTCATACCGGGGATATAAACTTTACTCCTCACATATACCATATACATGTGATTTTAACTTTAATGATAGGGGCAGCATATCACCAAAATCACATATCATGCTAATTACATTGCTTTATTCATTAATAAAAAATTAATCATACATATATATATAGCGAACCGAAAACATGATTCCAATGAGATCATTGATTACAGTAACACAAGAAACTTCTCATAACAGATAATAAAACATCTCTTATGCACCCCAATTACATATTACCAGAACAATATAAAAAGAATGCTGATCTATAATATCTCTCACAAATTAACATCAATAGTAATACAAGGTACACCAAATCGACAAGTTTGACAGCTGATCCATTATCACTCATGAGTTCATAAGGCAAAAATGACTCCAAGGCCAACACCTGATTTATTAATCAATTTCAAGTAACAAATATCATTACTTCAACCAGTGGCCTATTAATTGACTCAAACCAGAGAACCAAATATCTAAAATTTAACAATAGATACTATTGCTCTGCATAAATGTTGTCATACTCCTTAACCATAAAAAATATTCAACTTGATAGACATTAACAAGTGACCAGATGAGTTCATGTACAATATGCGTAACTTAATTGACATGCATTACCCACATTCAGCGAGATGTGTTAATCAGTACATCAGTTTGGTCACGAGTCCTTAAGTCGTCTATCATTCAAAGATTACCAGTGTGTAAAGGAGTATACTTGAGTAACAAAAGTTTCATAATCTTTACAGTTTCTCATCAGCTCAATACATAGCTCAAATACAATCTCATACGAATTGTATCTCATTAAGCTAGCTTCAGTTCACAATAAAGTTTGATTTTTATTGATGAATCACACCTTTTTATTATGTGATAACATACTAGTAACCCATCACCTGTATTTCCAAAATCACAGAAAATACAAGAAAAATACGCAAAAATACACTAAAAATACACGTATTTAGGATTCCATATGCAATATCACATCAATAAAACCACCAAACATATAAAATAAATATAGCATAAGATAGGAAATCACCATACGAGTCCAATGCCGCCAACCACGCGCCAAAACAAGCCTCCACGCACCCGCACGCGCCGCCTGAGTGCGTGGTGCGTGGGTCTCACGCGCGGTGCGCGTTCGACGCCCAGGCGGCGCGTGGCCGCGCGTGGGGGCACATGCGGCATCCCCCGGCGACGCGCCGCCGACCCTTTTGCTCCTCTCGTCTCCCCCAATCCAAATTTGTGATTTAATTTAATTTTTATTGAACAAAAAATCTCAAAAATCACAAATTATGGCAAGATCAGTACCAATTAGGGCTAATCCATACAAATTAGGGTAGATCCGTACAAATTATGGTAAATCCGTACAAATTAGGGCAAAATCAATTGCGTTCGAGTTCTAGGGTTATGGTTGCTCTAATACCACATGTTGGACGCAAATTGCGCAACCCCAAGATCTTCATAACCAGAACAAGAACATGCATAATTGAGTAGAAAGATTAACGCACTTGTTTTGGGATCCATCGAACATAAAGCAGAAGCAGAAAAAGGATTACCCACATATATCAAGGAGATCCACGCATCAAGTCCTTCTCCTCTATTGCCCTCCGTATCACTGGCTTAATGAGCCGGCCCCCTCACGTGTAGCGTTAGGTAAACGCCCCTTAGGTGAGGATACATGTGAGAATTATGGTTAGAGGAGAGACTTCGGGAAAGACTATTTATAGAGTTTCCAGTAGTCCCCTCATTACTGGCCAGCTCAACTCGGCCCACACTAGCCAAAGCCCATATTAGACTAATGAAGAAACATTCTATCTCTCTTTAGACCAACCCTGTTTTACGGTAACTGTAAAAACAGTAAATTACAATATCAATTAATTTAGTCCACATTAGGAAAACTCTTACAGATCTATCTAATTAAACGTCTCTTTGCATGTAATAAATGGTTTAAAGGGTCAACCCACGAATGACACATCTATTACATGAAACCCGTTCATTATAAGGGAGTGAACGCAGTTCTTATAAGAGTCGTGGCACGTTCGGCCTCTAGAATTGACTCGTTATTTTAAGCGGTATGATCGATTATTTTCGCCACCTATCCCATTCATACTAACGACAAATCAAACATACATTTTTGTAAAAATAAATAAGTAAGTAAAAATAAGTAACAGATAAGAAAATAATTAAAACACCAATCCCATCAGATCGGCCTAACACTCTCTAGCGCATTCATAAAACCAGACCACTTCAGCTTCATTGGGCTCGGCCCGTCAACCGTCAAGCTCACCAGATCACAAGCACAGCCCAGACCATTAGATTGCCCCAACCAAGCCCATGATGCAGGACTTCAGCCATCAGCTTCGTCCACTTAGCTGGGTAATTGAGCCCACCAGAGAAAGCCCTCTCTCTCTCTCTCTCTCTCTCTCTCTCTCTATGTGGACAATCAAAGACAAACGCCATAGACAAACGTCGCCCTCGCGCATATGGGGAAGCAGAGCACGGACGCTCAGGAACCACACCACCACCAGCACCAGCACCACCAGCAGAAGCTTCTCCACCCTGATTTCCTCTCAATTGTACCACCTCCAACCACCGATAGCTGCCGTTCATTCTCCATCACCGACCCCGACCCACGGACGTAACATGCACACGCGCAGAAAACAGAGCATACTAAGAGATACAGAGAGCTGAGCAAAATCCTCTCCGTTCAGAGACTTAATTCACTTTCGTTCCTCTCTTCCACCTCCAGTCCATTCATAACAGTCATCTCCGTCGCCGTTCATTACTCTTACGGCCACGCCGGAGCTCCTCTGTTTGCTCGCCCCTGTTTCCGAGTCGATGTGCCAGAAGTACCCTGAATTCGATTGTTCTACCATCTCCGGCTGTGATGTTCAACACCGTTTCCAAGACCATCTAGTACCAACCTGACAGCCGATCGTGACCAGAACTCCTCCTCATCAAGGTATTCCTCTTCTATGCTCTGTTTTTATTTCAACCGAGCATGTTTGAATGCATGTTGTCTATCGACCGGCCTTAGATTCATTGATTCACCTTTGTCAAGGCTTATCTAGGCTTCTCTGACCTTGTCGTTCACCGATCGTTAGATGTTTTTTTATCTGGTCTAAGAGCTTAGCACAATTTTTTCATGCCCTGAAAGTTTATTTGGCTCGTGGCTCTGTTTCTTTAGTACTTTGTTTAAGCGTGAGATGGGCAGTAATGCTAAAATATGATCACCACATTTGTCATATTTTTCCTAGGGTTTTTTTGTATATCTTAGGTATATGTTTGAAATTGGCATGAGATTCTTAAGATATCTTTAGAGCTATGTAGTGTACTCAAAGTCAATAACGATTACTCGATTCCTTTAATAAGTAGGGATTGAGACGAGTAAATCATGAAATTCCTATATAGTGATTATAAGAAAAAAACAATGGTTATTCATTGTGAGAAGATTAATTCTATTAATCAATGTCTCTACATTATTTAATAATGCCAAAATCATTTTCTCATCTACTGGTTTTAGAATGGGCACCAAATGTTGCATATAAATAACCAAAACATGAGTTATCATCACATAACTTAATATATTTGAACGCCTTTGATGATAAAATCATTACATTGGCATTACATCACTGACTTTTTCACTAACAATGACATCAAAACCTAGTATTTGCTAAAAATAGGATATGCAATCAAGCCAGATCCAACAAGTTGGAAGAGTCATCAGTCAGGTAGCGAATGAGGGTCTTTGTGACTTGGTGGATTTATTGTATGCTATAAGCGACTTTGCTTAACCTGCGAGCAATATAGCGGGGGGAAAATATCACTTTAAGAAAAGTCATCACACACCTCAAATCGAGTTTCTACGGGGGCAGAGCGGTTCTGATCGAGTGGAGGATAATAGGGTGGATGGGGTGGATGGGGTAGATAGGGTGGAGGGGTGGAGGAGGTGGAGGGGGTGGAGGGGGTGGAGGTAGAAGTTCCTTCGGGCACACTCTCTCTTTTTGAAAATAATGTAGCAGCTCTAATGATGTAGTCGGCGAAGAACTGTAGAAGACGACACTTGTACGCAAGCGGAACGAACAAGGCAATGTAAAGAACCAATATAGTGAAGAGGGCAGTGATTCCGATAACCAATGCGACGACCGCGAGCCAAGTGCGTTTGCTTATGGTCACATAGACCCCTGCCATGAAAGCCACGGACATTGTGGCAAGAACTATGAGCAGCGGCAGCCTTGTCATTCCAAGAGCACGAAACACCGCATGTGAATCATCAATCTGTGTCCAAAGAAGGATCACAACTGCAATTATGGAGTTGTACATGGCAATGGAGTTGCAGATCACGAAGACATCGTACATGGGCTTGTTCAATAGTGTAGCAAATCCAACATCTGGTTTAGAGCTATTATATCCTCCAGGAATAGAAAAGCCAGCAGCGAATGCCACAGCAGCAATGAGTGTTGCCACGAGCATGCGGGCTTCGGCACGCGTCTTTAGTGTTTCTATGTTTGGAGGCTCTCTCTGCGGGTGTAAGCTTGTCCGTAAAATTGCTTTGTCTTTACTTCTGGGTGCCTTGGCAGATACTAAGATTGTCCGTGTTAAAATCTAGATACAAGTAATGGGAAAAAAAAGGACCGTCATTATCTATGAAGATGGACTCACAATCAAAGATTTAGGATTCAAAAACACAAAACCTTCTCAAGCGATAGATAGACTTGCAAATGCAATCTTCCTGAGCTTATAGTAGAAACTTAATTCCACTCGGTGACTTTAGAGGAGTTCAACAGGTCAAAATAAACTTTAGTTCCTTTCATCTCTCCAAAAAGGACGCAACCAAAACAACAGTGAAAAACAAAAATCGATAACATGTTGATGTTATTTTTGTCGATATCATTACCTGGTGAAGTGAACCTTCAATTTTTGTCAATTGCTCATCTACAATGTCGAGAGCCGAGGAGTTGTTGTGGTTCACAAGCCCAAGAATGACTCTCTTGTCCCGAGTGAGGGAGAGCAGAACCCCGGGTTGCCACTTCTTTGTGGCTACATGGAGTGGCGTATCTCCGTTCTTGTCTTTCATATTTATCAGCTTCTCAAGCTTGGGATTGCCAAGTATGTACTTCACTACGGAAATCCTTCCGTACTTTGCCGCAACATGAAGTATATTTTGCTCTTTACCAAAAGTAAGCAACTCTTTTGGTTCTAACCAATCTTGCTCATGTTGACATAGTGCCTTAATTGTTTCAAGATGACCCATCTGACATGCGACGTGAATTGGAAAATAGCCCTTCACATTGTGCTTGAAGGCGCTCAAAGCGAATTCTTTGATCAAGAATTTGACTTCATCAACATAATTCTCACGTGCTGCTAGATGGAGAGGCGTATCTTTTCTAGCATTTTTTAAATCAAATAGCCCTTTCTTCATATTTGACATCACTGTCAGCATATCTACATCATTAGAGAGCAGGAAATGAAGTCATGCTTATGATCAAGGGTTTGGTAATTTTGCCCTCTATCCATTATGTTTTTCTTTATATTACGTGGAATACATAACCGAATTCTATACTTTTGGGGGATAATTTTAGTATAGACGTTGGAGATTGCTTCAAAGCATAGAGACATTCATCTCCAAGTAGTAATTTACCATATGGGAGTAATTAAAGGTAACCATGACACGAGTCCCTGTTTTACAAAAGGTCCTTGGACAATAATATAAGCAGTGTAGTATCTACAATGGCTTACACTATGAGTCTTGACTACTAAAGTATTGAAGTGATGACAATCTTCAGGGGGTAAGTCTTGCCAGGTTCCAAGTCCAAAATTTATGGGAAATCTTCTATAAGTGATGCGGGCTCTAGGAAAAATGTTGAACCATTTTAGGAGAAGAATAAACAATGTGAGGTTGGCTGCTTTATGAATAAGATTTATAGGTTCAACGATCTCATATGGATCCAAACTAGACACGCATAAATGGTCTGGCTAATAAATTTACCCAAGTGCGAATCGTAAGTACAATCACTGACCTATCCTTCGATGCATTATGGCTCCGTGAACCGGGGACATGCCTTCAATCCAGGACGAAAGGACTTCGTTGCCATCCACCGCTTGTAGTAAAAGTGAGAGAATCTTCAAGTTCCCCGTCTCAACTGCCAAGTATAGTGGGCACTTTCCCTCTTCGTTCTTCTTATTCACCGATTTTGAGCCTCGAATGAGGAGCAGTTCGGTGAACTCGGAGTCATCGTTCTTCACAGCCTCATGCAAAGGCCAGTCCCTTACGTCGTTCGGTTGGTCCACAGCATTGCAGGAGTTAAGGAGGAGCTCGGCTGCGCCAATCTTGCTTGCTCTTGCCGCGAAGTGGAGGGCTGTGTCACCTCTGTCGTTTGCCTGGGTGGCGAGCTGCTTGTCATAAATGACCTCGAGAAGGGCTCGGAGGATGTCAGCATTCTCGATACCAGCTGTGAAGTGGAACAACGAGTTCCCACATAGGCCCTTTGTGCTGATAATGTCATAAAAAGAGGCCGTCCCTTCATCGGAATACTTTTTGAGGGCTTCGATGAACTCGTCCAAGTCGCCTCCTTTTGCGGAGGTGTATACACGTTCAAGACATATGAATTCTACTTGGCGTTGTTGTCTTTCTACCGACTTTAGATCTTTCAATCTCTTTATTTTCGGCTCCCAGTCAGTATCTCTAATATTTATGCTCACGGGATCGCCACTCATCTGTAGACTCTGAAATTGGAATATGGTCTCCTCCGAAGTTAAGACTTTTGCGGGGTCTCTTCTCCAATATTAATTGCACAACCACAACTTGGGAATTTTTTCTTCTCTAGCTGTCAGTGCACACCACGAGGAATTCTTCGAAAAATACATCCACCACACAATTAGGAAGAATTCAAAATTGAAATATTATGATAGAGTATCAAATTGAGAGATCTTATTGCATTTTCTTCATTTATGTTGCGTGCTATGATATGTGACGACATGCACATTCTCTTGTTATTGAATTCTTTTATCACAAAATGGTGGTGTATTCCACTTTCGAAATTAATAAAAAGGGTCAAATACATTACATCAATTTTAATTCACAAAGTTCTTTTCAAATTTAGATTCACAAGTATTCTCTTTTATCTGGAAGATAAATCGCAAAAGTCGAAAGAAAAATAATGGGGATTTAATGATAATAATTAGATTAGATGTTCAATAATGGAACATTAGTTGTTTAGTAATCAAACACGAATGAATTGTTCATGCAAAACATTACCTATGTGCCTACACTTTGGCAATAAGATAAACAAAAAATTAGCATAACCTTCGATGTACAAAAATGCAGGTAGACAAAGGATTCTCGGTCATGGTCTCTGCTAATCTAGGGCATGATACGGGATGTAACTTGAAAGTAAAGACAAAGCATGGACCTTAATATCCGATTTACAGAAGGTACCTTTTTTTTTTTTTTGCCTTTGTTATGTATTTATTCTTATGTCTCGTTCTTGTAAATGCTTTTTGACATATTTAGATACACTTTCAAATTAAATTGTCGCGACCTACCCTCGGGGGGAGGGAACAGGTTTAGGGGTATTGCCTAAAGGACGGGGCTAAGGCCCATGATCAGGCGCAGGCTCTCCTAAGCCCATAACCTGCGTGACATTGGCATATTCTTTAGAATTTTGTACAAAAGGAGTCGCCACTAGCCTATTGGGGTCGGCTAAAAACCAAGTGAGGTATGGGAGTGTACCTCACTTCCTACGCAACCAGAGAATCTAGGGTCAGGGACTTGATTACATTAATTGATCAATTAATGCCCTTTCGGTACCTAATCTTATTCATTTTAACAAAATAAATTTTTGGCAAGCAGTTTGGATTGATTTTATACCTATCCACTAACATATGAAGTGATCATGCAGGTGCACAAACATTGAAATAACAATCATTGCTATCAAGATCCTTATTGCGGTAAAATTAAATACGTGCAATTAAACATAATTAGATATGCAAATTAAACATGCAACATATAATCGAAACACAAGCAACTAAAAGCTTAATTATACTAAACATGCAAAGCATAGCAATTCCTAACTAAACCCCATCATTTTTTAATTTACTAAATTTTTTAATTAATTTTAATTTAATTTTTTTAAATAATTTTTATAATTTTTTAATTTTTATAATTTTTTTTAAAATCTTTTAATTAATTTTTTTAAAATTTAATTTAATTTTTTAATTAATTTTTTTATCTAATTTTTTTTGGATTTTCTTCCGAATTTTTTTTAAAAATAATATTTTTTAATTTTTAATTTTTTATATTTTAATGCTTTTTTTTGGATTTTTCAAAATTGTTTTTTTATATTAAAAAAACTAAATAATAAAGTAAACTAAAATAAAATTCGAGGCGGACGGGTCGCTCCGTCGAGCCGGACTCAGTTCGGCCCCCGTCTGCGGAAGTCGGGTCCGGTCTCCGGACCGGACCGGGTTCGGTCCGGCTGGGCTAGGCCCGATCGCCTTTGATTGGGCCTTCGCTCAGCCTGACTTGGGCCTAAACGATGGGTCCAAGTCAAGGACAAAGGCCGAGTGGGCCAGACCACAGATCTGGCCCAACTCGATCTGCAATCCCTGGTCGCGACTGCTCAGTCACGACCAAGGATGCCGGAACGGTGAACGCCTGCGGCGGCGACTTCTCGGGCCGACGGGGGACACGGCTCGAGCTCTCCAGTCGCGGCGGCGTCCCTCCGGCCACCAGCAGTCCTAGGGGGCCCTACGTGGAGCAATTGAGGGGCGGAGTTCGCTTGGACAATTCCACAAACAGGTTGCATACACTAACAAAACTAATAGGCTTTGTCTCGGTCGCAGCCCGAGCATCTATCCAGACTTCGAAGGCGACATGGCAGAACAGCAAGCGGGGTAACAAGGACAGGAAGGCGGCCGGAGCTCACCCGAACTAATCGGGATGAGTTCCGGCCGACTCATTTCCAGAAACGCACACTAGAAATTTCGATGAAAGGCCTACCTGGTTTCAGACGGGAATGGCAGCTTGGAAGACGCGTCTGCGGCGGTGGCGGCGGCGATGGCGGCCCGGAGATGCGTCGGCGGTGGTTGCAGCGGTTGGGAGACGTGTTGATGGCGGCGGCGGCGGCGATGGCAGCCCGGAGATGCATTGGCGGCGGTTGCGGCGGTTGGGAGACGCGTTGACGGCGGTGGCCTCGACGAATTCCCCCTCCTTCCTCTCCTGTTTCTCTCGCCCTCCCCTGTTCTCTCTCTCTCCCCCCCTGTTTTTCTTCCTCCTCTGTCTGTTTTCTTTTCTTTTTCTGGTGCAGATCTCCCCCTGCTTATCTTCGCGTGTGCGCGAATCAGCTCCGCGTGCGTCCGAATCGGCTCCTCCCAACCCGCCGACCTGCCAGCGAGATGATGCTGTCTCCTCCGCCTTCCCCGCCCTTTTCGTTTCGGCTTCGCCATTTACCCAAGCGGACAGCTGCTTTCTGCTTCGCTGGTTCCCCGTGCAAAAAAGGCTGAGGGAGAAGACAATGGGGTGGGCCCGGCCAGAGGGAAGAAGAGGGCTGGGCCGTGCGAGGGGAAAAGAAGAAAAGAAAAAAGAAAAAGGAAAGGGGAGGGTTTGAGCCCAAGCCCATGCAGGGAGAAAATAAAAGGAAAAAGGGGCCGGGTCGGGCCAAGGCTGGATCCGGCCCGACCCGGACCTCACAACTCTTTTTTTTTTTTAAAGGAAATTAATAGTTAAAATTTTTTGATTTTGATTTTTTTTATTTGATTTTGATTTTGATTTTGATTGATTTTTTTTATACTATTGAAAGATAAAAAACTAGGTGTCAACAATTTGCCCCTATTTGAATGTAGCCTCGAAGAGGTTGCAATCAAAGACAGACGACACCTAAATTATTTTTGGCGATAGAAAGACCCTAGGTGCATATGCACATATTAGGTCGACGAAAAGGACTCATAATTATGAAAATGCGTCTTGTCGATAAGGTGAAGAAAGACTTCGGGTTGCAGAAGCCCACCGAGTCATGAAAAGTGATGAAGACTCTAGGATACAAGGCTCTCCGAGTCATAAGAGGTGATGAAGACTCTAGGATACAAGGCTCTCCGGGTCATAAGAGGTGAGGAAGACTCCAAGATACAAAGCTCTTCGGGTCATAAGAAGTGAGGAAGACTCCATGATACAAGGCTCTCCGGGTCATAAGAGGTGAGGAAGACTCCAGGATATAAGGCTCTCCGGGTCATAAGAGGTGAGGAAGACTCCAGGATACAAGACTCTCCGGGTCATAAGAGGTGAGGAAGACTCCACGATACAAGGCTCTCCGAGTCATAAGAAGTGAGGAAGACTCCGGGATACAAAGCTCTCCCGGGTCATAAGAAGGGTGGAAGACTGAAGGAAGGATACAAAGCTCTCCTAAGATAGGGTCATAAGAAGGGTGGAAGACTCCAGGGGATACAAAGCTCTCCGGGTCATAAGAAGTGATGAAGACTTAAGGGATACAAGGCTCTCCGGGTCATCGAAGTGAGGAAGACTCCAGGATACAAGGCTCTCCGGGTCATAAGAGGTGAGGAAGACTCCAGGATACAAAGCTCTCCGGGTCATAAGAAGGGTGAAAGACTCCAGGATACAAAAGCTCTCCGGGTCATAAGAAAGGTGGAAGACTCCTGGATACAAGGCTCTCCGGGTCATAAGAAGTGATATGACTGAGGTCTCATCGTGTAAACAGAGTTTTGACTGGGTATGATAGTCTCACCTATGTACGAACGGGTTTCGAATGGGAGGCGGACAAGCGTCGTTTACAGATGAACCCACCAATCTTGGAAATGACATGGTTTAAGGTTAACCATAAACCTTTGGAGATGACATGGTTTAAGGCTGACCATGAACCTTTGGTTTTATAGGGAAGCACCCACTAACCCCTTAAAAACGCATGGCTTCACCGATGAATCCTGTCAAACTCAACTTGAGCAAATGTCATTAGAGACGTCATCAAGAGACGTATTGGCAATATTGTAACATTAATTGAACAAAATAATCAAGCTAAGTCCGCTTGCTTTAGAAAAACATTCGATGTCCATCAGCATCATGTGGCACAAAACTGTCATCTTGCTCGTGGATATATCATTAATCATCAAATTTTCTATGAGGGAAGTTCTCATCAGAACGGCTACGACTCAAGAAAAAAGGTTCATTAAGCATGCCAAACTAGAGCTTCTTAGTCAGAAAGGGTTTCTCACGCACTCTCAATAAAATGGCTACTTGATCCCATCCATTCGTGTGGGAGAGAATTGGTTACTGAAGGTATCTCACATAACCTACGTCAAAGGCTTCCGGAAACATTCGCAATGAGCACAATCTGATCGATCAAAAAGGACTTTTGAAAGGACCGCAATATAGGCTCGGTTAAGGCTCACACAAATGAATTGTTGCTTTGAGACCAATAAATGAACATATGTCATTATCTTCATTGGGTTTAAAATTCGAGAGCTTAGAAGATAAGACAAGATATAATTACTTCCACTCCTTCAAGCAGTAGCTTCTTTGTGGTATTCTCATTTTCACTCAAATTATCCCAATCAGAAGAGGCTTCGGAAAAGGGTTATAATGTTGGCTCGGGAAAGACTCGAAAGGCTTAAAACTTTCAATAGGGTCTTTAAGAGTCGGTGATCATCATGGCATCATGACCAGGTCACTTGATCTTTCCAAATCATTTGGCTTTTGAAATATAACGTATCTCGAAAGTCCCTTGATTAAGCATATCTGCATGGGAGCTTTGCTTCTTTCTCTAATTTCCTTTGCACTCACGATGATTTTTTTTTTTTTTTTGCATTGGCCTTGCTTTTACCAGGCACACTGCTTTTTCTTGCCCCCTAGTTTGTTGAACTTTTCGCTTTTTGAACTTCTGGAGCTCTTATGACTTTCGAGATACTTTTCACATTGTTCTCATAATTGTCAAATTTTTTTTTTATCAATTCTTATGCTTTGCCAATGAAGGGAGATGATCACCGCTCGAGGTTTAGAAATGAATAATCAGGCCCAAATTGGTTAAAGCAATGGGTATCAGTGTTTGGGTGGAGAATGAAATGCTCTTCTTCACATTGGGATGAGTCAAGATCTAATGAGAATTCCTTTGAAGCTATCACCAGAAGATTGATGCAAGTGAAAGTAATAGGATCTTTCCCAATTATTCGCTTTACAATACAACTGCAACCTCCTATGCTGCCCCAATGTCGGGTCGTCCTCAACAGGGGTATTTTGGAGGATCATCTCTATTTGGCTCGAAGGGCTAGCAATATATCAGCTTGGCGTTTGGGATTGATGAAGGAAATGCCTTTATCATTTCGATCTTCACGCCCAATGCAAATGGATCCTCCGTCCTAAGAGAAGGTTATTTTTCACTCAACTCTTGAAAGTGTTCGAAGGATGTGCTTGGAAATGACTTACCTTTCTTCATCCTAAGCACTCCTTGTTTGGCATGATTAATGTTTCAACTTTTTATCCGAATAAAATCATTCTTATGAGCTCCCCTCTTCGAGAATTACCGACATGAAGCACATATAGTGGCACCAGAAAATAGGTGGTAGGAATGAGGCTATGCCCCCCGGTTTTTTTTTTTTTACCTCTCATTTAAGAAAAAGAGATATTCACCCATTTGCGCGGAGACTTGATGGGTCTTTTGAATCGACTTTTCCCTCCGCCATTTTCCTCATCAAACGGTAAGGTGCCTGAAACACAAATAGATATGCGTGTATGTGATATATGTATGATATCTATGATGCTATGCATGATGCCATGTGACTCAGATTGCGCATGAAGTGGTTCTTCGACCTTGATTTCAATCATGGAAAGTATTTCTTGACTACATCTGAGTTTACAGGTCTAGGCAATTCACTGCCATCCATTTCAACTAAAATCATAGCACCACCAAGCAGAATCTTTTTAATGACATACGGCCCTTCGTAGTTCGGGGTGAATTTTCCACGAGGGTCTGGTATAATCGGAAGCACTTTCCTCAGCACCAGGTCATTGACTTCAAAGTATCTAGGACACACCCTTCGATTAAAGGCTTTTGCAACTCGTCTCTGATAGCATTGGCCATGACACACAGCTTGCAATCTCTTCTCATCAATCAAGTTTAACTGCTCATGCCTCTGTTGCATCCACTTAGTCTCATCGAGCATAGATTGGGAAAGGACCCTTAGAGGGACCTCAACTTCAACAGGTAAGACTGCCTCCATCCCATACACGAGTGAAAAAGGAGTTGCCCCTGTGGAGGTGCGGATAGAAGTTCGATACGCCATTAGCGCGTAAGGGAGTCTATCGTGCCAATCACGATAATTTTCGGCAGTTTTTGATAGGATTTTCTTTATGTTCTTGTTCATCGCCTCCACTACTCCATTCATCTGAGGACGGTACGGTGACGAGTTCAAATGCTTAATTCGAAACTCACTAAACAAACCATCTACGACTTTGTTGTTCAAATTAGTGTCATTGTCGGTAATGATCGCCTCTGGCACCCCGTAACGAGCGACAATGTCGCGTCGAATGAACTTCGCCACATTCTTGGTAGTAACATTAACATATGAATTGGCATCGATCCACTTGGTAAAATAGTCTATCGTCGCCAGGATAAATCGATGCCCATTTGAAGCTTTGGGGTTAATGGGCCCAATCACGTCAATTCCCCACATTGAAAAAGGCCAGGGTTGAGACATTTGGTGAAGTTCATTTAGAGGGGCATTTATCCTATCTCCATAAATTTGGCACTGGTGACACCGTCGTACGTGCTGAATGTAGTCAGACTCCATAGTCAGCCAATAATAACCAAGTCGCATGATCTTTCTCACCAAGAAGTGTCCATTCATATGGGGGCCACACTCCCCTTCATGTATCTCTTTCATCAAACGGTCGGCTTCTTTAGCGTTGACACACCTTAGCAATGTCGAGTCGAATGACCTTTTGTAGATGACATCCCCACTGGTGAAGAATTTCGATGCTAACTTTATTAAATGCTTTCTATCTGCTGCTTCACTTCCTTCGGGAAATTCACCATTCTGCAGATACTTCAAGATGTCATGATACCAAGGCTGTCCGTCCGGTTCTTCTTCAATCGTCATGCAATAGGCGAGACGCCCAAAGATTTCAATTCTTAATGGTTCAATGTCCAAGCCTCCAGCTACTTGTAACATTGAAGACAATGTAGCTAGGGCATCAGCAAACTGATTTTGAGACCTTGGCAAGTATTCAAATTCTATTTCTTGGAATTCTTCCGTCAACTTCCCTAGGAACTCATGATATGGAATCAATTTAGAATCCTGTGTTCGCCATTCGCCTTTAGTCTGTAAGATGATAAGGGTTGAATCACCATAAACTTGCATCTTTTGGATCTTCATGTCAATAACAACTTGGAGGCCGAGAATGCACACTTCATATTCGGCAATATTATTCGTTTAAGAGAACGTCAATTTAGCGGCAACAGGGTAGTGTTGACCGTCTGGGGAGATAAGAACCGCCCCGGTATCCGACCCAACTAAATTAACTGCACCATCGAAGTACATCGTCCATTTGTCACTTGATACAAGTAAAATTTGTTCCCCTACATCACTATCCTCATCAGATGTCCTGGACCTCTCGGGACTTTCTGCCAACATGTCTGCTATAGCGCGACCTTTAACGGACTTCTGCCCCAGGCTCTGAACGTCAAACTCTGAAATTAAGATTTGCGACTTGGCCAACTTGCCAACTAGTGCCGGCTTCTCCATGAGGTATCTGATGGGATCATTTTCGGTCACCAATAGGATTCGGTGATGGAGCGTGTATTGTCGCAACCTGTGCAAGACCCAAATCAAGGCCACACAAGTTCTCTCAATTTCTGTGTAGTTCATCTCGGAAATAGTAAACTTCTTGCTCAAGTAGTATATCGCGCATTCTCTCCCGTCATTTGGTCTTTTCTGTGCTAACATGGCTCCCAACGATTCATCATGTATGGTCAAGTACAAAATTAAGGGACTTTTAGGGAGAGGGGGTATTAAAACTGGTGTGTGAGTGAGATAGTGTTTTATCTTCTCGAAGGTACCCTGGCACTCGATATCCCACTCAATCTTTGCGTTCTTTTTCAAGAGCTTGAAGAATGGCCTCGCTGTTTCAGACAACTGATAGATGAACCTCGCCACATAATTGAGCCGCCCCATCAAGCTGCGGACCTCCTTAGTGGTGGTCGGGGCTCGTAAGTCACAAATAGCCTTAACATTTGATGGATCAATCTCTATGCCCTTGTTACTAACCATGAACCCTAACGGCTTCCCCGATCTCGTCCCAAAAACGCATTTTGTGGGATTAAGGCGCATCTTGAATTTCCGAAGACGTTTGAACAACTTTTGCAAGACTCCAACATGGTCCTCACCCCGTCTTGACTTTGCAATCATATCATCCACGTATACCTCGATCTCCTTGTGCATCATGTCATGAAACAACGTGACCATGGCCCTTTGATACGTTGCCCCATCATTCTTTAGACCAAAAGGCATCACTTTGTAGCAGAAAGTTCCCTAAGGAGTTATGAATGATGTTTTGCTCCTATCCTCCTTCTTCATACGGATTTGATTATATCCAGAAAAATCGTCCATGAAGGAGAATAACTCAAATCCTGCCGTGCTGTCAACCAAGACATCGATATGTGGGAGTGGAAAATCTTCTTTGGAGCTTGCTCGATTTAGATCACAATAGTCAACACATACCCTGACTCTCCCATCTTTCTTCGTTACAGGCACGATATTTGCTACCCAATCAGGATAACGTGTCACTTCGATAAAATCTACTTTCAGCAGCTTCATTACTTCTTCTTCGATCTTCATGGACAATTCTGGTTTAGTTCTCCTGAGTCTTTGCTTCTTGAGTGGCATATCAGGATCTGTTGGTAGAGCATGTTCCACAATTTCGGGGTCCAATCCCGACATGTCGGCATATGTCCAGGCGAACACATCTTGATATTCTTTCAAAAGATTAGTTGTCTTTTCTACCTCTGACTCTGAAAGACATGCCCCGATCCTTACTTCCCTGACATTCTCTGCATCACCTAAATTTATGGTGATTGTTCGCTCTTCGGTCAACGGCTTCGATCCTTCATATCAATTCCATTCGCGTTCAATCCCCTTCTGATCGTCATCGTTAGTGTCATCGGAACCTGAGAGACTTTCTTCATGCACGTCCAAGTCATATGCGTCCTTATTATGATTATGCATAATGTAATGCCTGAGATGCGATAAAATGAGTTAGAGCAATGTCGACAATAAAAATGATGCATGTTGTTTTTCAAAGAATTTTTGAAGTATTTTTGTAAAAGTTTCAAGAACTCATCCTCATATCCTCGGATTTCCTCGTCCTTGCAAGGCAGTCAAATAAGGGAGCATGTGGAGACCTATGCCTCAATGACCATCATAGGACTAGTTTGATGTGCCTCCACATGTCCTTAATAAAACATGTGTCTATTTTATTGAATGAGGAAAGATAAGGCCGTATTTTAACACACACCACCCACGACCAACGGCTCAAGATCGGGGTTGACCATAGTTCACATTACAAATGACATAAACGTGAAATAAAGAAAGAAAAATTACGAGATCCCACGTAGGGGAGAAGACATAAAACAAAAGACTAGGCTAGACGAGAACTGCCCTACTTTGAAGGGACAACCATGACTTCGGAGGACTCAGCCTCCTCGCATGCCAGGATGGCACATATGACGTTTTCCTTGAATAGCTCAGTCACACCATAGATGTCCCCCTCTTCCTCGAATAACATCCTTGGAGGTCCTGGAAACGTTTCTTCCAACAACGGATGAAACGGGCCTTGATCGCCCTCATCCTCCTCGGTTTGGGCAATACGTTCACTCCAATCTCTATACCCACCTCGGCCTCCTCGGGCATTTCGGCCTCTCTGCCTTCCACGGCCCCCTCGGCTGCCACGACCACCTTGCTCGCTACAACCTTCTCGCCCCTCAACGTATCCTAGGCCTCTCCTCTTCGAGTTTTTATGAGCTTCAATGGGCTTTCGCACACCCTGACCGTGTGATCCAAGGCCCTCTCCAGGATTATACCCATTTGCCAACATAATCTTTTCGGCAGCTATGGCTGGCTTAGACAAATTAGGAGCCTTTGTGAAGGACCCTATAGGCACATGGACCATGGATATCAGCTCGAGGGTTTGAAAGCTGGATTCCTCGGTACACTCTGGCTTCACATAGGGGATGGTTGTCTCGTGATAGATCTTGAAGTCGAATTCTCCATGGACCGTGATAAGCCTGTTGTCCACCACAAATCGTACTTTCTGATGAAGGCTGGAGGTAACAGTGCCTGCTGTGTGGATCCACGGCCTCCCTAGCAGAAAATTAAAAGCACTTGGTATATCTAACACCTGGAACACGGCTTGGAAAAGTATAGGGCTAATCAGCAGCTCAAGCTCAATTTCCCTATCACATCCTTCTTCATCCCATCAAAAGCCCACACAGTCAACTTGCCAGTACGGATTCTCCCAAGATCAATGCCAAGACGGTGGAGAGTAGCCAACGGGCATATATTGAGTGCCGGACCGTTATCAATCAATACTCTGCAAACAAGAGTGCTTTCATGTTTCACCGAGATATGTAGCGCTTTGGTATGATTAGGACCATCGGGGGGGAGATCTTCATCAGTAAAGGAAATTTGGTCTTTTAATAGAACGGCCCCAACGAACTCCTCCAATTGGACTTCATCAATTGACTCGGCACATGCACCTCATTAAGGACTTTTAGCAAGATGTCCCTATGCTTCTCGGAAGATTTGAATAATTCCAGGAGGGAGATTTGAGCCGGCAACTTCCGCAGTTGATCCACCACGTTGAACTCACTAGACTTTACTATAGCCAAAAATTGCTTTGCCTCCTCCTCGGTCACGGCCTTCTTTTCTATTCCCTTATCAGGTGTGTAATAGCGGCCTGAACGCGTGACAGCATTTACCTCATTTGTTCCGTAACCCCAAGGTACAGCTTTGGAATCGAATTTGGGAGGATACTCCAGCATTACCATTCTGTCTTCCTCCTGGGGAGGCAATTCAATCGTGACCGGCATTGTGTGTCCTCCCGTGACTTCGATTGTCGACATCTCTTCGACCATAAGGTCGATCACTGTGGGTTCAGCAATTTCCAGCTTGATATCGCCTGCGAGCTCCTCATCGAACAATTCAATCACCATCGGGGTAATCATAGCTATCAACCCTTCCTCGTATAAAGCTGGGGTCTTCGAAATTCCATGCATAGCCTTCCTCGCCCGAGACATACCAGCAAAGTTGCAGAAAGATGTGCGGAATGATGATGGCATTGTCACGGATACGACATTCTCTTCCTCTTCTCCGCGTCTGATTACTCCCATGGTTATCATCCTACGGACACGGTTCAATTTCTCTTCTAAGGTCACATCCTCCTAGCCTTCATAGTATCCCGCTAGCACTAGGGATTCATACAACTCGGAAGCATCCAATACTAGAGGTTGCTAACTCGCCTGTGTGTCCTCGGAAATTGAGTTCACTCCCCCTACATGATTTGGTAGAGGGTTCTGTTGCATGTTGGGTTGAGCTTCCCTGAAAGTCAAAATGTTCTTGTCTAGAAGCTGTTGAACTTTGTATCTTAGCATGTGACAATTATCTATATCATGCCCCCTTTCTCCCATGTGGTATTCACAGGTCTTGGTTATATCGAACCCGGTGAACTTCGGGGGGTTATCTCTAGGCACCTCCTTTGCGACCATCCTTTTTTCAAGAAGCATGGGCAATAACTTTAATAGCGGGCGTGGTAGTGGAGAAAACCCCTTTCGAAACAGTCTCTTGCCATTATCGAATGCTTGTGATGAACTACCTGGAACCATCGTAGGCTTGTGCGCGGGTGCTGCGGTTGGCCGAAGGAAATGGGGCTCTTGCACAAGTGCTACTTCAATTGTAGCCTCCTTATCTTTTCTTGCTGGGAATTCCTTCGCACCTCCGGTTGAAATCTTTCCCTCAACCATTGCCCATTCAACTCCTTCACCTACCTCAACTAGCTGTGAAAATGTTTGGCAACCCGAGAATACTAACCCTTGGAAGTATTCAGAGGGCAATGTCTTGAGGAACAGCTGCTTCATCTCCCTCTCATTCAAGGCCGGCTTCACTTGTGAGGCCATGGTCCTCCACCTTTGCGCGAAGGCCTTGAATGACTCATTCCTCTTCTTCTCAACGCGAGTCAACTCTTCCCTCGTGGGGGCAAGCTCGGTGTTAAACCGGTATTGCTGTAAGAACTCATTGGTTAAGTCGTCCCAACTAGTGAATTTTTCAATGTCCAGCGCAATAAACCACGTCAGGGCAATGCCTTCCAAACTATCTTGGAATGTGTGTATGAGGAATGGCACGTTGTCAGCATAGCGAGCCATTTTTCTCATGTAATACCTAAGGTGAGTCCTTGGACATCCCCTTCCGTCATACTTTCTTGTGAACTCAGGCTCCTGGAAATTCTCAAGAAAGCTCGTCTTAGTGTATGGAGATAACCTATCAGCTCCTTTCAACTCGTAACCTTGCAAGACACATAGTCGCTCTTCCATCTTTGCCAAACGTTTTTCACTCTCGTCACTTAGGCGAGGTGTTGGGTTTTCCTCCGGAGGAGGATCCAAATTGACGATGATTGGCGTGGTAGAAGGAGCTTCTCCGACAATTTCTTTCCCGAGGAGATCAGCAACGTGCGTGCCTCCCGTTGACGGGGAAGCATGTCCTGATAACGTAGGAGTGGATGTTCCAGTGACAGCTACGACGGGGGGCTCCTTAAGCTTCTGGCTTATTTCAAGCATCATTGCGGTGAGTTGGGCCAGCTAGTCCTCCATCTTTGCCATGCGCATGTTAGTGTCATCGTTCTCCATTCTAACTTTTGCGCGCGTGTGAATCGGGGATCTCCGCTTGGCCGTGTCGACGATCAGTAGAAGACAATCGATCTGTTAGTACCTAAAATAAAGGTATATAAGCATATATAAATACAAGTAATAATTAAGCGGTCGGCCCACGAAAAAGATCTAATTGACCCAATTCGCCCGTTTCATTGAAAGCCAAGTTGCTACGTAATACAAGAAAAAATGCAAGACAAAACCCTTAAACAACAAAGCTATTTCAAAGACGAAAAGACATTCTCCTAACTCCCAATTTTCAACATTGAGACTCGAGACAAACTCCTTAATATTGCAACGTATGCGAATAAGGTCCTGCTACATATTGTGCTCGACTCAATCTAACTGATGAGGATGGCTTTCGCTTGTGGCAGCTCCACTAACTCGGGTTAACTTCGAAGCACGCTCCTCGGCTTCCTCGAGCTCCCTCTTGAGGCGCTTGATCTCAGCTCGACGGGTGATCTTCAATGGCACTTCAGGAATCTTCGAGCGGAGGCTCTCTGGAATCTTGTGTTTAAGGATGTACTCCTTCGAGGCATAATAGGTCTTCTCTTGCCCCTCCAACTCTTCTTCAGGCCATATCAACTTCCGGGGGTGGCACATATTCCACATCGACTTGACCAACGCGACAGAGTCTTCGTGGTCTTGGCATCCGTCGGAAGTCTATCCCGAGCGGGTCCTCCGGGATTGACGCGGAAGCTGTTGAATCTCTTGAAACGACGGGTGACTCGAGTCGGGATGACTCCAATGATTCCCAATAAAGGAATAGGTCCAGTAAGCCCACACACAAACCGCGCTTCTTGAACTCGAAGCCATTTGGCATGCCATTGGAAATCCTCAGGTCCGGGGTTGGTCATGAAAACTAGCTACTCAGAATAATAATAATCAGGGGCAAACTTTTTCCTATCTCTAAACTTTAGGATGGGGTGGCTAGAGTCGAAATGTCGCTCACGGTCATCAAGCTACCGAACCCCTTAATGTGAGAGAAAAACCAAATTTGCAAGAGTGCAGGAGGAGCATGGAAAACTTTGTCTTTATTTTCTTTAAAACGAGTAAGGGAAAGAAAAGTTTCAGTCAAGATAGCATTAACAAAACTCTTTCCCATACATACTTCATGAACTACCCACGCTATGGAAAGGTTAATAACATTTCTACAATGTGGGAATATCACAAACCCGAAGAAAGCTAGCAGGAATATCTTATTCTTTTGGAAAGATGGGGCATTTTGAAAAAGCTCATTTAGAAATGAAAATGGGCAAGTTTTGCGATTGGCTTTCAAAACTTTTCTCACATCATCTTCTTTAATTTTAAGGAAATCAGATAAGGTCGATGCATGTTCAATCCCTACAGGTGGGCTAACCAACTCCGACGCTAAGGGCTTTCCAATGGCAATATTGTATTCCTCCAAGGTTGGAGTAAGCTCGTGATCACCGAATATGAACGTGCAAGTTGTGGGGCACCAAAAATGCTCTAACGCTCGCACGACACCATAATGAGTCTCTATCTCTAATAGGGGGAGTAATCGTCCGACATAAGATCGCACCCAATCACGGCCAGTCAGATCCAGTCCATCCCACCACGTGCGGAGCTCGGCCCTTGGGGCGGAAAAGATGTGAAGCTTGGGTACCCCCATCGTATGCCAACCAAAGTTACGACAAACCTATTTTGTCATGGACCGACCAAAAAGAAAACGGATAAATAAATTGCACATAAAAGAATTTTGAAAACCTTACCCTATTCATTAAGTAGCAATGCCATAGACATGCGCATGGGTGGTGGTTCAATTTCTACTTTAGACGGCTCAAAATGAAGCCATGGGATCACCGGACTGAACCAGCAAGGTCGCGGCTAGGTCGGGTTACCCATGACTCCAGCTTTGTCAAAGAATCGACCCGTGTCACACGATTGCAGACCGGGGTGGGCACCTTTGACATGAAGAAAGAAATTTCGAGGTTAAAGTGGGCAACTCGTACTACACGATTGTAGTCGGAGTGGTATCCACCTCAACACCATCTTAAGTGATCCTATGCGACCTAGGTCCGGCGGCAGGTTATGTGTGCTATGTGTAGTGCAATGCAGGGGATGCAGGCATGACAATTTATAAGCAATCAACACTTCATACATGAACAATAAACCATACATTCCTTCACCTCCTTACAAGACAAAGGTGAGCAAACACTGCCCCTTATACCTCCCATTCTACAAAAACATTTAACACCTTTAATGTTAGGAACATACCTGAAACCCTCGCTGCCAAACAAAAATATTTTTTGAACAAGATTAATTTTGGCCTAAGTCCTCTAAGGTTCAAAACCAATTCCCCAGTGGAGTCGCCAAGCTGTCGCGACCTACCCTCGGGGGGAGAGAACAGGTTTAGGGGTATTGCCTAAAGGACGGGGCTAAGGCCCATGATCAGGCGCAGGCTCTCCTAAGCCCATAACCTGCGTGACATTGGCATATTCTTTTGAATTTTTGCACAAAAGGAGTCGCCACTAGCCTATTGGGGTCGGCTAGAAACCAAGTGAGGTATGGGAGTGTACCTCACTTCTTACGCAATCAGAGAATCTAGGGTCGAGGACTTGATTACATTAATTAATCAATTAATGTCCTTTCGGTACCTAATCTTGTTCATTTTAACAAAATGAATTTTTGGCAAGCAGTTTGGATTGATTTTATACCTATCCACTAACATATGAAGTAATCATGCAGGTGCACAAACATTGAAATAACAATCATTGCTATCAAGATCCTTATTGCAGTAAAATTAAATACGTGCAATTAAACATAATTATATGCAAATTAAACATGCAACATATAATAGAAACACAAGCAACTAAAAAGGCTTAATTATACTAAAAATGCAAAGCATAGCAATTCCTAACCAAACCCCATCATTTTTTTAATTTTCTAAATTTTTTTAATTAATTTTTAATTTAATTTTAATTTAATTTTAAAAAAATAATTTTTTAAATTTTTAATTTTTTTAATTTTTAATTTTTTAAATTTTTAAATTTTTTAAAATTTTTTTAAATTATTTTTAAAATTTTTTTAAATTATTTTTAAAATTTTTTAATTAATTTTATCAAAATCTTTTTAAAATTTTTAATTAATTTTTTTAAAATTTAATTTAATTTTTTTAATTAATTTTTTTATATTTATTTTTTGGATTTTCTTCCGAATTTTTTTTAAAAATAATATTTTTTAATCTTTTTAATTTTTTATATTTTAATGTTTTTTTTGGATTTTTCAAAATTGTTTTTTTATATTAAAAAAAACTAAATAATAAAGTAAACTAAAATAAAATTCGGGGCCGGACCGGGTCGGGTCCGGTCAGACCGGACCCGGTTCGGCCCGGTCTGCGGAAGTCGAGTCCGGTCGGAGACCGGACCCGGGTTCGGTCCGGCTGGGCTAGGCCCGATCGCCTTTGATCGGGCCTTCGCTCAGCCTGACTTGGGCCCAAACGACGGGCCCAAGTCGTGGACAAAGGCCAAGTGGGCCAGACCACGATCCGGCCCAACTCGACCGCAATCCCCGGTCGCGATTGCTCGGGCCGCGACCAAGGATGCCGGAACGGCGAATGCCTGCGGCGGCGACATCTCGGGCAAACGGGGGACACAGCTCGAGCTCTCCAGTCGCGGCGGCGTCCCTCCGGCCACCAGCAGTCCTAGGGGGCCCTACGTGGAGCAATCGGGGGGCGGAGTTCGCTCGGACAATTCCACAAACAGGTTGTATACACTAACAAAACTAACAGACTTTGTCTCGGTCATAGCCCGAGCACCTATCCAGACTTTGAAGGCGACATTGCATAATAGCAAGCGGGGTAACAAGGACAGGAAGGCGGCCGGAGCTCGCCCAAACTAATCGGGATGAGTTCCGGCCAACTCATTTCCGTAAACGCACACAAGAAATTTCGATGAAAGGCCTACCCGGTTTCGACGGGAATGGCAGCTTGGAAGACGCGTCTGCGACGCACGGTGGCGGCGGCGATGGCGGCCGGAGATGCGTCGGCGGTGGTTGCGACGGTTGGGAGACGCGTTGATGGCGGCGGCGGCGGCGATGGCGGCCCGGAGATGCGTCGGCAATGGTTGCGGCTGTTGGGAGACGCGTTGACGGCGGTGGCCTCGACGAATTCCCCCTCCTTCCTCCCTGTTTCTCTCGCCCTCCCCTATTCTCTCTCTCTCCCCCCGTTTTTTTCTTCCTCCTTTCGATCTCTTTTCTTTTTTCTTTTTCCCCGTGCGAGATCTCCCCCGCTTCTCTTCGCGTGCATGCAAATCGGCTCGCATGCCCTCGGCTCCTCCCAACCCGCCGACCCGCGCCGAGATGATGCTGTCTCCTTTGCCTTCCCTGCCCCTGCTTTCGGCTTCGCCATTTACCCAAGCAAAAAGCTGCTTTTTGCTTCGATGGTTCCCCATGCAAAAAACGATGAGGGAGAAGACAATGGGGTGGGCCGGGCCAGAGGGAAGAAGAGGGCTGGGCCGTGCGAGGGGAAAAGAATAAAAGGAAAAAGAAAAAGGAAAGGGGAGGGTTTGAGCCCAAGCCCATGCAGGGAGAAAATAAAAGGAAAAAGGGGCCGGGTCGGGCCAAGGCTGGATCCGCCCGACCCTTTTTTTAAAGGATCTAAAACAACTGATTTTTTTTTTTTTTTTTTTAAAGGAAATTAATAGCTAAATTTTTTTGATTTTGATTTTTTTTATTTGATTTTGATTTTGATTGATTTTTTTTTATACTATTTGAAAGATAAAAAACTAGGTGCCAACATAGATATATGTTTTGCAGGTATTAGTTCCAGTTATTTTAGAACTCTCGCCCTTGACAGAATATTGAATGTGCGCTAGACATATTTACGCGAATTGGAGGAAGAACCACAAAGGTGAGACTTGACAAAAGTGCTTTTGGAGGCGATCTAAAGCAACACTACATCCATGCCTGGGGACATAAGAGTCCAGGGGCTGAGAAGAATTCGAGAAAAGAAGTAAGTGGCCGCGAGATGGAATGGTGAGTTTTGCCCACGAGTCACTGATTTAGAGGAAAACGAGGTTTCATAGCCCTCATTGCCACGTGAGGTGAAGCATAAAAAAAAAAAAAAAAGTTTGTGGTGAGCATAGAAAAGCAAACTTGATCTTGTGGATCATGGGACATACCTGGTATATGATGTCCTCATGCGATTTGCGTCATATATTACAAGCGAGAGGAGCCTGACAAACTATTCATGTAACTGGCACAAGAAGGAGAATCGTAGAGAAACATATTTATTCACCATAGAGCCCATATATATATATATAGAAGGTTGGAAGAGAGGGAGAGATCTTCAAAGTGAAAAGATGAGAAGAAAGAAACTGTTCTTCCTATGAAGAAGAGAAGATGAGAAGAAACAAACTGTTCTTCCTATGAAGAAGAGAGTTATTTATAGGGTGATGAAGAGTAAAAAGCATTACAGTGATGAATAGTATAAAATGAATGGTGATTTTGCTATAGTGATCCTACAATAATTTGTCGGTCACCGTTTGCTACAATATGCGGCGTGGCTGCTGTAGTATTGTGTTATATGATCTTGCAGGTAATCAATTGTCGGTGATTGTATATATAATAACGAGGAAAGTATAAACAAATTTGTAAACCTATTGCTTTGATATCAATTTAGTTTTAAATATTTCAATTGAATTAATTTAATTTTTGTATTTGTGCAAATTGAGTCAATTTGGTCAATCTTGGTTGGAAATCATTAAAATAGACGACGCCGTCCTTCGTGGCAAGACTGTCATTAACATTGACCAAATTTATAAATTTTTATAACATTTTTTTTATTTTCATTCTTATTATTTTCCTTTTTTTTCATTGTGGTAGGTCTTGGGCGGCCCTCGTGATCTCTAGCAAGTGGTGAGGGCTCAACCCTCGTAATCAGGTGAGGGCTACCTTGCCTGCGGTTGGCGATGGCCTGGGCAAGGTAATGAAAAAAAATAAAAAATAAAAAAAATTCAGAAAAAAATCATAAAATTTGTTCATGTTAGTGCTAATTATGCCATGTAAGATAACCTGGCCTACGTCAATAATTTTTAGTCAAAATTGGTTGGATAAACTTAATTGCAAGACAAATGTAAAAGGTTCATGACTAAATTAGTATCAAATCAATAAAATTATGATTTGTTTTTCTGGTACTTTTCCCTTTAGATAATAGTATTACCCCATCTTACTCATTAAAGAAAATAGAATATGAAGCCAATAATCAATATTTCGAGGAATGGCACCAAATTCAGATTTTTGGCTTTATGTCCGTATAAACAGATGATGTTTAGGAATTCAATAGAACTTTTTTCAGCCAAAAGAATTTAAGCATCCTAATTCTACAAAATTTGGAAAAGCTATTTCCTTATCTATATAGTACCAAAAATCGCGTAATTAATCTTTTAGATTGCTATGATACTGAGAAGTGCTTTTATTTCAAATATATTGGGTTTATCTTTAAATTTTAATTTGAATGCACTTCTTTATGATATAATGAGATTGAGTTAGGATTCCATTTTACCAGAGTTTATAGGATGAGTAGCAAGGTTTTCGTGCGAGGGCAGTCTCCTCTCTTCAACGAAAAAGCAGTGCTAGGAGCACTTTCTTGCTGTGGGAAAGTAGCTTTTCCCCTAGTATTAAATAAAGATTCGTCTTTTTCTTAGGGTACGCAAATGAAAATCTGACGAGTTTTGATTAGAAGAGCTCACTGTCTGAATGTGGCAATTCTTCCTTCATTGTTGTGATTTGTGTAAACGAGCCGGTTGGCAAACCGGAAAAATTGGCAATTCATTGACCGGGAACAGTAACCACTTACGGTGAAAGTTCGGTGTGAAAGTTCGGTGGACACGACATCTAAGGCGATGCCTGCACAGGAAGGTGGAAAAGACAACGGGTCGTCCTCGTGCCGAAAATTCAATGAACAAGCAAAAGTGATAATTGAAAGAAGACGGGTCCATGGAGACTCACGGAGTGCCATCGTGCTGTCGGCAATGTTTTAGTCAAAAGCAGCCCTCCACGGATACTATGGTCATATCACTAGAAAAATTATTCGAAAAGTTATAAACTTATCATACAACGGTCAATTCAATATTAAAATTTTTAATTATTTCAATTTAGTCCTGAACATTTTGATAAATTTCCAATTTAGTTTTAAACATTTTAACTATTTGTGAATTTAGTCATTTTAGTTAATTTTAACCCAAAACGTTGATGTAGTGATCTACTCAACATCGACTGTTTTATATGACATAAGATATGACGATGAATAATATTTTACATTTTTAAAGATCATTGTGACATCCCGATTTTCCAATTTATTTTCAATAAATTGAGACGAAGATTTCGTTAAGACGATATAGTTTTTTTCGCGAGTCATTACTCGTGCTGAAAACTAAGTATATCAGGTGAAGTTCGTTAAGAAATTTAATGCATCGACTGAGAATTTGGCCAGGAAGCGACTTTCGACCGAGCTGTCTGCAAGAAGGGTCATTACAACACAAATAAAAATCGATTAGAGACCGGAGATAGGTCGATTCGACAGAGCATGTGAGAGAGTGGGTGATTCCACCGGATCGCACAATCTTTGTCGATCAATCTTTTGAACCGACTTTTTGTCGATTAGATCTTTCAGTGTTCAGATTTAAACCTCGAGATTAAAACAACCGAAATCGCTTAATGTTTAAAGATGTATCATGGCTTGAGATGATCAACCACAATGTCAAATCGCATGAAAATTTCCAAAGACTACCCGGTATGTTGCAGCATAAGATCGTCTTAAAAGTGAAATTAACCGCGAGTGGTTGAAATCAATTCAAAAAATTGAAGTCTGGTGTGTCACAAATCATTTTATGAATATTAACTCATCTTTGGAAGATTTTTCATACAATCAGAGTTCTTTGGCAAATTAAATCCGAAAATGGCTAATTTGGCTCGAGAAATTAGTAGGCCGTTTTTGGTCGCACTTTTGGAACTTAAGTTGGTTTTATGGACAATGAAGATATGAATTGAAGTGTGGTGGACGTTGGATTAATTTTATGGACTTTGGGCTCAATTGGAAGTGGATTGATTATAATTGAAGAATTTGATGTCATAAATTGGGCCGGCGGAAAATGGAAGTGCAACCATTGGAGAAGTTGTGGAGGATTTGAGTGAGTAGAAGATGACGTAGGATGATGTCATGGTGGTTGAGGCCAAGGGTTGAGATCTTGACAAATGGAGGGTGGAGATTGGCTCTTGAAAAGGTGGGCTTTCACTTCATCTTCAACCTTGGGAAAGAGAGAGAGAGAGAGAGAGAGAGAGAGAGAGAGAGGGGGAGGGAAGGGAGCAGCTTGTGCGTGCAGCAGCCCGACGGAAGCCAGCGAGCTCGCGCCCGCACGCCCGTCGCCGGAGCTTGCCGTCGCTGCCGCCGCC
Source organism: Eucalyptus pumila (assembly GCA_016097595.1). Classification (NCBI taxonomy): domain Eukaryota; kingdom Viridiplantae; phylum Streptophyta; class Magnoliopsida; order Myrtales; family Myrtaceae; genus Eucalyptus; species Eucalyptus pumila. Next base: position 47,209,751 of record CM027853.1, read on the forward strand.
ACGTGTCTGCCCCCGCGCCACCCGTGTGCCTCGCCGCTCGCCCTACCCGCTCGCATCTCCATCTTCATCTTCTTCTTCTTCTTCGAAAGCCCAGCAAGCCAGCGAACCAGAGCAGCTTCGTCCGAAGTCACCGCCGCTCGTTGCCGTCGCCGGAGTTGTCGCCCGTCCGCGCCCGCTCGCCCACACGACCGCCCAGCTTGCCGATTCCGCCTCTGCTCAGCCGCTGCTCGCGTGACAAGGGCCCTCCAGCGTTGTCGTCCGACCATCCAGCCGCTTGTTCGTCGTCGCCAAGGCCGCCGGAGGCCCCGCCTAGCCGCCGTGAGCCACCGGCGAGCTGCCGCCCCTCTTCTCCGCCGTTCCTCCGCCCGAACCGGCGCCGGATCCGCCCTTCTCAGCCCCAAATCAGTGGCTGGAAAAATGGGTATGGCAGCCCATGTTTGGCCCGTTTTGGCCGCCTTCCCGAGCCCGGATGCTCAGCCCGCTTTGAGGAAAGTTGTTCTCCTCGGCGTCCCCGTCGTTTTGGTCCGCTCGGCTCGCTAATCTGGTGAGTTTAGCTCACTAAATCTCGCTTAGAGGGTTAATGATGCTTTAGGTGTGTTTAGTTTATGTTAAGTGTTATTAGGTGGTTAGTTTAATTTATTTAAGTGTAGATTAGATTAATGTGTTTGATTAACTTAAAGTGAGTTTAATTTAAGGCTAAATGAAGGTTTATATTAATATAAGCCTTGATGTGACATAAAGAAATTTACTTTTGATTTATTTAAATGTCCCGAAATTATTAAATAATTTAATAATATATTATTATTCGAAATTATTAAAATATTATTATTTAATTATTTTCGGAATAAATTTAATTATTTATTAAATTCCGAAAATTTTGTCAGGATCCTAAATTCTCGAATTTCGTGTCGGTTCTCTTGTGTAGTCAGATTTTGAAATTGATGGTTGGAATTTATAAATTGAGGGTGGATCGTGAAAAACATGGATGTTATTATTTAATTAATTTTCGGAATAAATTTAATTATTTAATAAATTCTGAAAATTATTTTGGAACCTTATTTTCTCAGAATTTCGTGTTGATCGCTTACAAGCATTTAGAATTTGAATTTGATGAATGGATGTGGCAAATTTGAGTGTTGATTGTGATAAATATGGATTTTATTCATAAAAACCCAAGTGTTGGGTTTTGACAAAAAATTCGATTTTAATGATTATATTAAATAGTGGGGTTTGAAAAAGTGAGATATTGGCTTTTTGATTCGAAATTAGCGTGTTCCCACGCACGTGAGTAATTTATTGAATATTTTTAATATGAAGAAAAATGGCCGGGATCACTATTTGAAGTGGAAGTATTGATTGAAATATAAAGTGTCATTCCAGTACGAAAAGATCTTTATTGCAGATGATAACTAAGAGGAATCGTCCTTGGCTGTTAATGGGACTTGCCCCTATATGGGATACCCACGCAGCGGGTGGTTGCGGGTCATTGATTGATTGGGCCCATGCTCCTTCGTCAAGATGTCGACGATTGACTGAAGTCAAGCTCCATGGGGAGGCGATGCAGTATTAGTGTCGATGAATAGCCAAGCTGAAGTAAGGCTATCCTTGTGTGGTGATGAATAACAATTGGAATGTATGTTGAGTGAATTTGATGTGTCGGATTATGGGACGGAATTGTGTGGCATGGAATGGGACGTGTCATAACGATTTAGTCTTATAATCAGGACCCCCGCAGTTGTTGGTTATATGAAAGTGAATGCGTTCCGGTTGTTTAAGTTCCTATTATTATCTGTGATTGAGTGATTTGAATTGTGCTAACCTGCAGGAATGAACTGAGGCGAGGTAAGTCTTATGTGTGATGTGGCTAGGCCACAAAGGGGTGTATTTTCTTTCTAATAGGGGTTTAGGGGTTCAACTTCTTTGAGATATCGCCTCATCCCGGTTGTGGGATTAAAATTTGGTCCTTGGTGGAGTGGAGCAACCGAGATAGCTTTGGTTGGCATTGAGGAGTTGCGAGAGGTGAAGTCATAAGATTGGAGGACGTGTCCAAATTTGTAGGTCATAGGACAATTCCTGTTTAAGAGCCGGTCTTGTGTAAACTCTTCGTCAGACCTCATTTTGTAATTCTGTTGAATTATGAAAGTGTTATGTTGTGGTTTTGTTTCTCGCTTTTTATCCGTATTTTATTGTGGGGGTTCTATAATACGTTAAAACAAGCATTAATAAATGAATGGGGTCGGCGACACTACCTGGGAATGTCGCATTTGATCGACCGCAGTGGGATGTGCTCACGCTCGGGGTTCGGGGCGTGACAATCATGGAACTTAAGAACGAATTTGCAATTAATTGCAACGCAATGTTACACTATTAACTTTGAGGATATTAAAGAAACGAAATCCCATATCGGATAACCAACATGAGCAATTAATATCTCTAGTAACTTTAAAACTTACTAGTTCGAAATTTTGAATGGAAGTGAATTTTTATTGCATAACATGCCAAAACAAGTGATAGCGAAAGGATGATGGGCTTAATGGGCTTAATCATTAGAATTAACGAGACTTATATCTGAGAAACTCAAAGTGGCCACCATGAGCATTAAATCGTAGACGACTTTATAGGCTACAGCGCGTTGCATGAGTCACACTAACTTATGATTACTTTCATGTACCATGACTACATGATGGGCGGTGACCTTAAACCCAGACATTTGAACTCCGTCCTCTTCCGCTTTTGTGCAAGGACGAAAGCGAAAATTCCAACCTCCTTCCTCTTAAAATATTGGTTCACCTAACTAACTCTGTCTACGAAACAAGAAAACGCGATTTGGCACGAGGTGACCAAAAAAAGGTTCACATGCACCAACTAATCGCCCTAAACCCAGCCGCATTATCTAATTCTAGAAATCCCAAACATTTCAAAAGATTAAAAACCATCAACTAAACTTTGTGTGATACCGACGATAGCATAGCAAGGAGTTTATGAATACATTCCGCATATTATATCAAACACATAAGCAGCAAATCAGACACTAAAAAAAAAAAAAAAGGAAAAGAAATGACTTGAACTTTCCGAACCAGGTCTTTCTTCCAGTTAAAAGATTCACTATCTATCACTATTATCTCTGAACCATTCCGCTGAAAAAAGTTATCCATTTCACCACGAATTTTAGCAGTGTAGCTCCCATTTGAAACCCTAGATATACTACATATTGGCCGGACCTAAGAATAGAGATAACTGAAAAAAAAAATGGCATACAAAAACTGAGCACGCACAAGGCGTCAATCTTGTGCGTCAATCTCGGTTGCCTGATACTTTCACCTAAGGAGATTGTTAAGAAAAAGCATAAATTTGAGCTTGTCAACATACCTAGTTCAATTCACATTCACTCAAAAGTTTAAATTAATTTGTTATGTAAAATGTATTAACTACTTTACACCATACCAATTCTCCGATGTAGGATTTTTTTTACACAACTCATACGTGCATTTTGACAGTAAGTGGCAAATCAAACCTCAAGCTAGGAGACGTAAGCTTTTCTCTGACATCTACCATGTGCTTATTTGTGAGCCGCAACTCGTGAATATTGGTTGCTTCAAGCTTTGGAGAATCTATTATACACGCCACATGAGATTGCAATTATTCCCTAACAATTGGATAGGCCATGGGGGTCAGGAGCTTCCAAGGATCTTAAAAGTCATCTACATACCTGATGTTATGTGTTCACATTGCCAAGTGACTGAACAAAATCTCGAAATAAACAACTTGCGTTCCATACACATAAATGTTTTCGGAATGGGGAAGGGACTCAGGGGTTCACAAAGATAAATGAACTTAATCATGCAGGTCAAATAATAACAAATCAAGTCATTGGACTCTTTCCTTCTTGCATACATGACAGACCTTCAAATCACTATCATTTTGGCTTGATGCTGAAGTGAGAAGATGCTATCTCGTGCTGGATATTAGTGCTACAATATTTAAATATTAAATTATATCTTCATTTAATAACTTAAATTTTTAGAATAGTTAGCAATGATGATTCAAAATCTTCCTTCAAGTTTAGAGCACATTCTGGATGAAGCAAGAATTTGACTAGAAAATCCCGAGGGTTGCAGCACAAGCATTGCAACTACAGTGAGTTATATTCTTAGCCTGATCATCATTATTTGGGCAGGACGAAAGTGAATTAGTTTGATTTAAACGGGGCCGAAATGGATGAAAGCCCAATTTAAGATAAAAAGTCAAATACTTGTTGAATGTCGTATTTCAAACTCGAGCCTGCAATTAATAGATATTCAACATATAAATCAATAAATTAAAATGTATCTTGGCGTGTCATAAATGATTAAAAGGATTAAAAGGTTCAACTCACGGCAACACATTTATTATTCATGTTTGAATGGATTGATCCAATTATGATTCCAACCCATTTAAGCTCAAATTGAATATGCTTAACTGCGTGTTGTGCCGTGCCGTGTCTTGTCGAAAATGATTGGTTCTATTATCATCCATTATAGAAATTTATCCCATGAAATGTCAGTACTTTTGGCACAAAACAATAGATTTCTGGCTTTTTATTTTTTTTAATTCTTCATCTGCAGGTAGGTAACTTTTTCTTATCGACTAGGTAGACGTATGCAATGACGAATTCGCGAAGGAAACATGTACCGCTTCTTCGCACAATGCTTCGAGTGTCCCCATAAGTCAAATGAGATGTCCATACCCGTGACAAACCCAATGCCAAGACTTTCTTTGTTTCACATGTAATTAAATAAAAAATTATACGCCTTTCTATTTAATGAGATGTCCACACCTGCGACAAACTCAGTATTGAACTTTCTTTGTTTCACACGTAGAATTTAATCAAAAGTGCATGCATTTCCGAAGGCGTAGGACAAATGACATAAGAATTTTCATCAATTATTAAATAGTCTAATAATCCAGGTGTTTATTTAGTTCACCAATGGACCGAGAGCACTCGGGACATGTGCTTGCGGTCGTTGCCTTCTTTGTACATTGAAGTTTTTCAAAATCTTAAGGAAACTTCGATGCAATCAGGAGACTCGTGCTCGGTATAAACCCATCCCATATGTGAGGACATGTTCTTCATATTGGCTAAAGTTAATGTGAATTGCATGGTAAAAAAAGGTTATCAGCCTAATCAAGATAACGGTTTATTCATTAATTATCACTGGAGAATGCATCGTAAAGAACATATGAGAATAGCATGAAGAAGTATCGGCCCGACAAAAGATACCACTAAAGAAGGCCCCCAAACAATATGATGCATTTCCTCTTTCATCTGATTCTGCCCTTCCTCCTTCGAAGCATGAAAGATGGGGAGTTTTGATTCCTGAATATGGAACACCGTGGCTGATACTCAATCTCTAAACTATTGTTGTATTTCTATGTTTGGTCTCCACTCTCTAATGTGGAAGTGGAAGTAAAAGCTTCACCGAATTTTGTAAAAGCTTCACCACAAGTTTCCAATAAGAATAGAAAGAGTTTGGGACACCTGGAATGTCAAATCTTAGTATGAGGGGACACTTAAGTATCAAAATTGGAGCAAAATGAATTAGTTAAGTACTAATGGCGAGAAAATTCAGCCAAAATATTGATGTAGCGATATTCTAACGAGCCAAGTGTAAAATTATATCGTTTTGTATGCTTATGTGGCTAGATAAGTGCTAAAACAACGTCATTTTGCTGCTGACATGGATAAATAATTAATATAAAAATTAATTAAATTAAATTTAAAATCAAGTTTTTTTTTTTTTTTAAGAGGAAGATGAACGAGCCGGCGGCTGAAGGGCTTAGCCCTCACCTCTGCCCCCGCCCCTCACCATCGTTAAGAAGGTAGGGGGATGGTTGATCGGGGTCATTGAGGCTTGGCCAAGGGCTGACGACTTTAGCCGACTGGTGGCTAGGGCCTGTGAGCCCTCGCTTAGATCTGGGGCGACCCCGACAAACCCTCCCCCCACCTTTCTGGTGATGGCGAGTGGCGGCCACGGTGAGGGCTGAGCCCTCAACTGCCAATTACTATTCATCTTCCCTCTCTCTCTCTCTCTCTCTCTCTCTCCCTCTATTTTTTTTTTTGTTTTAAATTTAATTAAATTAATTTTTATATTAAAATTTGAATTGTGCCAAAATGACGTCGTTTTTGCATTTCTTTACCGAGTTAGCCTTCCGGCAAGCCATGTAAAAGAGCAAAATTAATAAAAAAAATTGTCAAGTAGGATTTCTGATGGGGTTCGTCGGATGTGGCACTCAAGTGTCCCATTTTTTAAAAAATGAGACATTTGAGTATCTTATTGTGGCACTTAAGTATCCCCCTGTGTCAAATTTTGGCTCTTGAGGTGTTCTTTTGTCAAAATAGAAATCATTATGTGTTTAAGAATGAATTTGCAATTAGTTGCGACACAGTGTTATACATTAACTTTGAGGGTGTTAAAGAAACGTAGTCTCATATCGGATAAATAATGTGAACCAATTAATATGTCTAATAGGTTTATAACTCACTAGTTTGATATTTTGGTGAACCTAAATTTTTATGGCACAATATGCCACGACAACTAATAGTGAAACGATGATAGACTTAATCTTAGACTGATATCTGAGAAACTCAAAGTGGCCAGCGTGAGCATTACATATTAGACAAGTTTAGACAGTGGCCCGCTGCATGAGTCACTTAGTTTATGATGACTGTCGTGGACATCTGTTCCCATAGCCTAGTAGGTTCGAACTGCAATGGATGGGCTTAGACTGCTATTTGGGTCGCATAAGCCGAATATTATTATATACGGTAAGATCTTTTTTAGTACAGGCCAGAGAATTTAGGTTCGCGTGCCCATCGATCAAGTATAATTCCTAATGAAACGTTTTCTCCATAGCCAGAGCAACTGGTAGGTTTGATTCTCTCGTTGGCATGCCCATCGTTCGGACATACTTGATGGGTTTTATGGGTGGGCCGCCCATGTTGGGCTAACCCAGCCCATAACCTACAAATGTAAATGCCTCGGGCACCTTGTTTTTCAATATGAAACGCTCTTTTACTTTAAAAATGAAAAAGAAAAAAGAAGTAGAAACACACTACATCTCTCCCTTACGAAAGAAAGAAGTTTCTCTCTCAAGGTTGCAATGAAGGCATTTAATCTATGGAAATAAGGTATGTCCAAAAGTGTAATATACCCAGTTCAATCAGTAATTCAAAATTTCATGGCCATATTTCTCACATATTGGAATATAAAATTTGATTCATACACTTCTAGATGAAACGCTTTTTCTGTGTTCTGTACTTAGAGTCAGGTCATTGAAAAATGGCAACATATAAGGTTTATTTGCCAGATTTAGAATTTTACAGATTCCTTCTCTTTATTTTTTGAATACTACTGAAATAAAATGTGATCCTTTATAGGTGATGAATAAAAAAAAGAAAAAAAAACAAAGAACAGATGAGAAACTCCAAACATTTCAAGGATTTGAACAAAGAGAATGCTTATTCAATGGCTAAATTGAACATGCAGAAACCGTATTGTAGTCTCACAGCTATCAGCCATCCTCCATAACCCTAGGAGCAAATTTGATCCGGCACAATTCGCTTTGACTATGGTCCATCGAGCAGGGTGTGATGTCATTTGCCTTCTGTAGATGCCCATTCTTTTTCATGATCTTCTATTCGGTTTTGAATATGAATTTTGAATAATTATTTGCAAATATTCACAGGTTGTTGCAAAATAATAGCAGCGGTCTTGGGAAAGGAAGATAAATCATGGGATTCCAAATCATAGTGATTACGAGGACAGGACAGGATATAACGTTAATCCGTTCTGTTTTGTTCAAATTGCTCGAGTTGCTAATTGTGACGGGCCATGGAGAGCAAGAGCAGAGGATTTGTCCCAAGCATAACATCAAGGAAGTTGTCATCCTTAGCTATCATTGATCTTCAGCAAGCATTTATTGAGATCTTAAGTCAGATCGTGGTGCATTTTCATTTTCCAAGTATATTATACACTGATAAAGTGATATGAAGAAATAGCCAAGTCAATGTTTCATTAGATTTTATATAGTTGGGAGAATTACCAAAAAAGTCTTAAACCTATTATAATTGTATCAATTCAGTAATAAATTTTTTTCTTTTTTTTTTACCAATTTAGTCCTAAATCTTTTACAATTGTTCCAATTCAATCCATCCGGCCAAAATTAGCCAGCCAGCGCTAACATGGACATTGGTCGGCGAATGCTGATGTGACAATTTTTTTTAATATTTCAATATTTTTTTTGAATTTTTGAATTCTTTTTTTCTTCATTTTTTCCCTGCCTTCTCCTTCCTCTAGCTGGTTGGTGCCGGCCAGAGGCAAGGTTGGCGAGGCTCGCCCCCACTAGCCACTGGTGAAGGCGAGTCTCGCCTAGTGACAGTGAGGCTGTCGTTGCCACATCTGGCGAGATCGAGCCTCGCCAATGGTCAGCGAGGCTCTGTCTCTAGATCTAGCGAGGCTCGGCCTCGCCTAGCCATGGCGAGGTTGAGCCTTGCCGTCCCTAGGTGAGGAGCCTCATTAGCCATTGGCAAGGTCGACCCTCACCTTGGTTGGGCGAGACCTTGTCGGATCTGGTGAGGCTAGGCCCCGCCCAGCAATGGCGAGGATCGACCTCGCCAATGGTTGGCGGGAGCAAGTTTTGACCTCACCGACCCTTGCCTCTAGCCTGCGTTGGCTGGCCAGGGGAAGGAGAAGGTGGGGAAAAATAAAAGAAAAAAAAGAATTAAAAAGTTCAAAAAGTTCAAAAAATATTTAAAAATTCGAAAAAAAAATTATTAAAAATTGCCACGTCAAGATTCGCCGGACAGCCGACATCCATGTCAATGCCGGCCGACTAATTTTGGTTAGATGGATTGAATTGGCATAATTATAAAAGGTTTATGACTAAATTGAATTGACACAATTAAAATATTTAGGATTTTTTTGGTAATTCTCCCTTATATAGTTTACAGTTCATCGCCTAATTCTCAGAATTTGGTGTTGGAAGCCTGGAAAAGAAAGGTATCTGAGGTTTTATGATTTTGTCTAACATTTGGACAAAATCTTTAAGATGGTTCCTCAACCTTGACATATATCTTTCTGCAAGAGAGTTTGCTATGTTTAGCCTTAAAAATCCAAAGGCAGAGCTTGGTGTGGTCAGTTAACATCATCAGACTAAGTTTAGGAAACAGCACAACATCCTTCATCCTTATGAATCCAAGGCCCCGAGTGGATAAGCGGAACAAATTCATTACCACATGATTTAGTGGTGCGAAAGGATTCGTGTCGCAGTTTTCGAATCCGATCCTGTGACAGACAAATTGAGGCCGCACATAGGGTGACAATGCAAAAGTATGAGAGTGAAGCAACTACTGTACCGATCTTATGAGACTGCAATGCTAGCTTGCTATAGAGACAGGAAATTTCCTATTGGCTTGTTGCAGTTCCGCCTCTCCATCATGTGATAAGACTTGGGTTTTGTTTCTACCATTTGTAGGGGAAGTCCTCTAGTATATGGACAAAAACTCCCCTTTTTGTCACATGCAAGAAACGATGGGGTGAGTTTTGCTGTATTAGAAGATCTGGACATGTTTATGGCGTAATTGTAGGTATCTTTTGGTCATTGATAAAAGTTTCGGGTGTCTGTGAGATGAAAAATAGTTTATGATATTAATGTTCTACGAAAAAAAGTCGGAAGACTTTTTGTGGGATTATCCTCAGTTATTCATTTACATTTGCAATTCAAACAAACAGAAAAACCTCTCAAACGCGAACTTGCCATCATCATGTCTAAACCAATGTCACAAATAAGCTACGAGCAAAAGGAGCACCACACGAATGAACCGGGAAAAATTGAATGAGAATTTCCAAATCTTGTGACCTGAAGAGTTTAGGAACCTAAAAAACTTGTTCAAGAACTTCTCATCTTCATTTTGCAGTATATTGCATGTCCCCCTCGACAGTTACCACGGTCCTGCGTGATGTCACTTCTGTGAATGTGTTAGATCTATATTTGTGCATACTAGTTTTTTTTATAAAGATAAACATACAAAAAAAACTAAAAATAAGGGTTAACACTATGAAAAATCTTAAATTGGTACACTTATAACAAATTTACCAAAAACTAATTTTTTAACCACTAAAAATCTTAAACTAATATATCTTTGATAAATTCACGAAAACTAATTTCTTGACTATCAAAAACTCAAAATCGGTATACTTGTAATAATTTACTATCTTTTAATGTCCGTTAAACCACACACTGCAGAAACAAAGATCAGTGTATTCTAGTCTTAGGCCATGAATAATGATCCTCCTCCATGATAGGATTCTGAGGACCTAGTTTCAAAATTTGGCTGCGAAGATTTCTTACCTTTGTTAAAATTTGGCTCACATACAGATCTTGTTGAGCAATATATAAAAGGTCGTCCTCCAGCTTTTCGAACTTTGCGTCATTCACCTTTGCGAAGAGAGACTCTTTGCATCCTTTATGTGTTGCACGAACTCATCATCAACTATTGCTGTAACCACAAACGTGATTTCCAGTTCGAGTTAGGCGTCGTTGTTTAGAGGTGTGGTGTCGCCTACTCTGACGACGTTCAAAATCCCAGCCAAAAAAGTATGGCTAGAGCGCGAACGCTCCAATTATTGTTTAGAATGGTTGACCTTCTCCATATTGCTACCGTCACGGTGACTTGATGACAACTCGTGACTTTTCATTTAAATCCTTCCACCTTTTCAATTTTTTCCTAGGTTGTCTCCTCTCTCTCTCATCTTCCACAACCCTCTTCTTCAATCTCAATGGAAAAGAGGATTTGAGTTAGATCTCTCCCTCCCCTCCCTTTCTCTTTTTTATTGGTTGATTTGGTTCTCTGATTTCTTTTTTGTGATATTCTCCCGTTTTCTAGAGCTTTTTCTTTTTTGACCTAGTGTGGATTTAGAAACTCCTGTCTTGTTTCAGCAAGGTTTCTAACCCGATCTAGTTTAAATGTGGCTTTTTTTTTAATGTATTATTTCGAGATTTTGCTTCCCTTAAATTTCATTGGTGTACAAGTCTAATTTCGAAAGATATCAAATAAATTTTGTGAAGGTTTCACTTTCACAGGTGTCAGATTTGTACTCGCTTAACCTTGTTACCCTGAATTTAGATGATATTGGGGACGTGGAACCTAGGCGAGCACCACTAGAAGGCAAAGTCATAGCAGCAGTTGGAGATCATGATAGGTCAATCACGAGGTGCTCCTCGAGCGAGCACAAAGATGAGGCAGTGAAGTCGGGTGAAAATCCCGATACTGCATAACTTTATATTGATGAAATCAAAATGTGGTCTGTAATTCTAATCCCCACACAGGACATGAGAAAGAAAAAGAGAAGCTCATTGAGCATTCATCAGCACATCTTAATGCCCCAGACATTCATCACCACCGCCAGCTGCTGTCCATTCTCCATCGCCGACCCCGACCCAGCGGCGCAACATATATACGCATAGAAAACAGAGCATACTAAGAGATACAGAGAGTTGAGCAAGATGATCTCCGTTCAGGGACTTTTTACTTTCATTCCTCTCTTCCACCTCTAGTCCATTCATAACAATCATCCCCCTGGCTGTTCATTACGCTCATAGCCGTGCCGGAGCTCCTCTGTTCGCTCGCCCTGTTTTTGAGTCGATGTGCCCCAAGTACCTTGGACTCGTTTGTTCTACCATCTCCGACTCCGATTTTCGACGCTGTGCTTTCCAAGACCTTCTATTACCAACCTAACAACCGATCGTGACCAGAACAACTCCTCATCAAGGTATTTGTCTACTTGATTTGAATCGAGCATGTTTCAGTGCACGATTTTCTCTCGGCCGGCCTCGGATTCATTGATTCGTCTTTGTTAAGGCTTATCTTAGCTCCTCTGACCTTGTTTTTGACCAATCACTAGATGTTTTTGTTTGTCAATCGCCTCGCTCATTAAGATCGCCGCCTGTTCGATAGTTTGCTCCAAGAGTTCGAATTAAAAATTTTTATCTGGTCTAAGAGCTTAGCGCAATTTTTTCATGCACTGAAAGTTTATTTAGCTCGTGGCTCTGTTTCTTTAGTATTTTGTTTGCGCATGAGATGGGCGGTGATGCTAAAATATCATCCCCGCATTTGCCATATTTTGGACTTTCCAATATTAATCACGTTGATAATAATTAAGGTATTTCATATATCTTAGATATATGTTTGAAATAGGCATGAGAATCTTAAGATAATTTTAGAACTATGTAATAAGTTGATATCAACTATTCAATTCCTTAAATGAGTAGGGACTGGGACTAGTAAATCATGAAATTCCTATATGGTGATTATAAAAAAACAATGATTATACATTAATTCCGTGTTATCAATCTCTCTAAATTATTTAATAGTCTTAAAAATCACTTTCTCATCAATCGGGGATTAGAATGGGCACCAAAAGTCTCATATTAATAACTAAAAATATTAGTTATCATCATAGAATTTAATATATTCAAATGGCTCTAATTATAAAATCATTACATTAGCATCACATCACCGACTTTTTCATCATCCATGACGTCCAAATCTAGTATTTGCTAAACATAGGATGTGCAATCAGTCCAAATTCAAGAAGTTGGAAGAGTCATCAGCCAGTTAGCGAATGACAATCTTCGTGATTTGGTGGTTTAATTGTATGCTAGAAGCCACTTTGCTTATCCTGCGAGCAATATAGTGGGGAAAATATCACTTTAAGAAAAGTGATCACACACCTCAAATCATAGGCTTCTACGGGAGACGTATGTCTAAGGGTGAAGCGGTAGAAAGGAGCGGTGGTGGACTGGCTGGAAAGGGTTGACGGGGTGGAGGGTGTCTACGGGGTCGTTCAGGTGGAGAGGTGGATAGGGTGCAGGGGGTGGAGCAGGTGAACGGGGTGCAGAGGGTGGATAGGGAGCAGAGAATGGAGCAAGAGAACGGGGAGGAGCGTGTTCACGTCCTTCATCTTTCAGTAGTCTGGTGTCACTATGAGTTTTTAATATTTTGGTTCCTGCAAAGTAGTACTTCTGGGAAGCTCCTTTGGTCCCGCTCCTTGAAATTAATATAGCAGCTCTAATGATGTAGTCGGTGAAGAGCTGTAAAAGACGAGAATTGTATCCAAGTGTTATGAAGAAGGCAATGCAAAGAATCAATACAATGAAGAGGGCAGTGATTCCAACGATTAAAGCAACAATCGCGATCCAAGTGGGTTTGCTTATGGTCATATAGACCCCCACCATGTAGGTCACGGACATTGTGACAAGAGCTATGAGCAGCAGTAGCGTTGCATATCTAAGGGTATGAGGCGTCGCATGTGGATCATCAATCTGCATCCAAAGAAGGATCACAACTGCAATTATCGAGTTGTACAAGGCAATGGAGTTGCAGATCACAAAGACGTCATAGATCGGTTTGTTCAACAATGTAGCAATTCCTGCATTTGGTTCAGAGCTATTATATCCTCCGGGAACAGAAAAGCTAGCGGTGAATGTCACACTAGCAATGAGCGTTGCCGTAACGATACGGACTTCGGCACGCCTCTTTAGTGTATCTATGTCTGGAGGCTCTCTCTGCTGGCCTAAGCTTATTGTCTGTGAAATTGCTTTGTCTTTGCTTGTAGGTGCTTTGGCAGATATTAAGATTGTCCGTGTTAACCTCTGGTTAGGAGTAACAGAAAAAGGAAAAAAAAGAAAAAAGACTGTCATTTTCCATAAAGATGTACTCACAATCAAAGGTTTAGTATTCAAAAACACAAAACCTTATCAAACAATACACAGACTTGCAATTGCAATCTTTCCAAGCTTACGCTAGAAACTTAATTCCACATGGTAACTTTAGGGGGAGTTCAACGGGTCAAAATAAACTTTATTTTTCATCTCTACGAAAAGGAAGTAACCAAAACAATAGTGAAAGGAAAAAAATAGATAACTTGTTAATTTATTTGTCGATATCATTACCAGGTGAAGTGGGGCATCGATTTCTCTCATTTCCTCATCTACAATGTCGAGAGCCGTGAAGTTGTTGTGGTTTACAAGCCCAAAATTGACTCTTTTGTCCCGGATGAGAGAGAGCAAAACCTCGAGTTGCCATCGTATTGTGGCTACAGGTGTATTTCCGTACTTGTCTTTTGCATTTATAAGCTTCTCAAGCTTGGGATCACCAAGTATGTACTTCACTACGGTGGCCATTCCATTTTTTGCTGCAATATGAAGTATATTTTGCTCTTTGTTTAAAGAAAGAAACTCTTCTGGTTCTAACCAATCTTGCCAATGTTGAGGCAGCACCTTAATTGTTTCAAGATGACCCTTCTTACATGCAACATGAATTGGAAAATAGCCCTTTATATTGTGTTTGAAGGTGCTCGAAGTGAACTCATTGACTAAGAATTTGACTCCATCAACATAATTCTCCCGTGCTGCTAGATGGAGGGGCGTATCCTCTCTAGCATCTTTTAAATCAAATAGCTCTTTCTTCTTCTTTGACATCTCTTTCAGCATATCTACGTCGTTAGAAAGTAGGAAATGAAGTCATGCTCATGACAAAGGTTTTGGTAATTTTGCCCTCTATCCATTATATTTTTCTTAATATTACGTGGAATACATAACTGAATTCTAAACTTTTGGGGGATAATTTCAGTATAAACATTAGAGATTGCTTCAAAGCATGGAGACATTCATGTCCAAGTAGTGATTTACCTTATGGGAGTAATCAAGAACAACCATGACATGAGCCTCTTCCTGATTTACAAAAGGCCCTTGGACAATACTATAAGTAGTGTAGTATCTATAATGGCTTACACTATGACTATCGACTGCTGAAGTAAAGTGATGACAATCTTCAAGGTAAGTCTTGCCGGGTCCAAGTCCAAAATTTATGGGAACTCTTCTATAATTGATGCAGGGTCTAGGAAAAGGTCAAACCATTCTAGAAGAAGAGTAAAAAATGTGAGGTTAGCTGTTTTATGAAAAAGATTTATAGGTTCAACGATGGATCCAAACTAGACACACATAAATGGACTGGCTAATAAATTCACCGAAGTGTGAACCGTAAGTTCAATCACTGACCTAACCTTCGATGCGCCACAGCTCCGTGAACCGGCGACATGCCTTCAATCCAGGAGGAAAGGACTTCATTCCCATCCACCGCTTGCAGTAAAAGCGAGAGAATCTCCAAGTTGTGTGTCTCAATCGCCAAGTACAGGGGGTACTTTCCCTCGTTGTTCTTCTTATTCACCGATTCTGAGCCTTGATGCAGGAGCCGATTGGTCAACTCATAGTCACCGTTTTTCACACCCTCATGCAAAGGCCTGTTCCCCGCATTGTTCCATTGGTCCACAACTCTGTCGAACATGAGGAGGCGCTTGGCCATGTGGTTTTCCTGCGGGCTCTTGCTGCGACGTGGAGGGCTGTGTCCCCTCTGTTGTTTGCCTGGGCGACGAGCTGCTTGTCATCAACGACCTCGAGGAGAGCTGCTCGTCACACTCGTCCAAGTCGCCTCCTTTTGCAGCGGTGTATACAGGTGCAAGACTTATGAATTCTACTTGGCGTTGTCGTCTTTCTACCGACTCTAGTGCTCTCAATTTGTTTATATTCTGCTCCCATTCAGGATCACCCGTATCTATTGTAACGACCCGGGTCCCACTGTATAATATTGTCCGCTTTGGACACTGAGTCCTCACGGCTTTAAAACGCATTATACAGATTAAAGGGACCCAAGCCTTTATAAACTAGCCTAGGACTCCCCCCTAAGCGATGTGGGATGGGAGACATGTCCTTGGCCTCACCCGCATACTGCCAAGGCGATCTCAGTCCATCCCTCCGTACTGCCCCGAGTCTAGGTCATCACATCTATGCTTGCGGTATCGCCATTCATCTGTAGATTTTGAAATTTGAATATGGTCTCCTCCAGAATTAAGACTTTTGCGGGGTCTACTCTCCAATATTAATTGCACAACCACAACGTGGAGATTTTTTCTTCTCTAACTGTCAGTGCACACCGCGAGTAATTCTTCAAAAAATACATCCACCACACAATTAGGAAGATTTCAAAATTGAAATATTATGTATTGAGTATAAAATTGAAAGATTTTATTGCATTTTCTTCATTTATGTTGACATTTTTTTGCTGTAATATGTGACGCTTACATGCAAAACATACTCTTGTTATTGAATTCAGTTTTTTTATCACAAAACAACATTATGGTCACCCAAGCGATTCCACCACTCACCTTTCGAAATTAAGAAAAAGGGTCAAATACAATAGTTTGATTTTAATTCACAAAGTGCTTTTGAAATTTAGATTTGCAAGTATTCTCTTTTATTTGGAAGATAATCGCAAAAGTCTAGAGAAAAATAATGGGGATTTTATGACAATAATTAGGTTAGATGTTCAATCATGGAACGTTAGTTGTTTAGTAATCAAACATGAATGAATTGTTCATGCAAGACATTACCTTTGTGTCTGCACTTTGGCAATAAAAAAATTAAAAAAATAAAACAACTCACTTATATTGCAAGCTAATGTCATTCCATTTTCGAAATTAAGAAAAAGAGCATTCACAGAGTGGAAGATTTGGCTTTTATTTGGAAGATAAATCAAAAGTCTAGAGAAAAATAATGGGGATTTTTGACAATAATTAGGTTAGATGTTCAACTCGTTAGTTGTTTAAACAAACGGATACAAATTTTCCAAGAAAAGCACGAACTTGATACAAATTTTCCAAGAAAAGCACGAACTTGATACGACTACACTCAAAATTGACATGTTTTCGTTCATTTTAAAAAAGAAACAATTTGTAATCAATCACATTGTAACATTAATCTATCAACACAAAATGACATAAATAACTGACATGAATATCTTGACACGACACGGATTGCAAATGCTCTGTTACGAAAGTTCGATCGAATATACATTCAAATGAATAAAAGCAAGGCCCTTTCTACCTATGAACCAAGAGAACCTTTACTCCAATCTCCTTGGTTTCCATGGACAAAGAAATTTTTTACAACGTTGTCCACCATGTATATTAATTGGCTTTTCACTAGTATCTACTCATCTCGATTACGTCTCTATATTACATCAGAACATTCATTCATTGCTGATACATATATGGCCTAAACACAAGTTAGAATCTTTAGAAAAATTATAAGTTTCATGAGCAAAAAATACATCTCCATATTACAATAGCAAATAAACATAGATTAGAATCTTCACATATGCATGTATAACTATTCTCGACAAGCTATTTAAAGACAGAGCATTATATATCTAGCTGCATATTTTCTTGTCTGCCAGACCTTTCCTCACCTTTTCCCATCCTTTCGCCATTTTCTTGGAGCAGCACAAGAACCACATCTTCTCGTCAATGATCAAGTTCTCTATCACAATATCGACCAAAAACCCAACTCCAGCGCCGACTAGCACAATTCTCCAATCCAAGTTGAAGAGACACTCTTCTTCATTATCCACTTTGAAATATGATGGTGGTGGTGGAGCATTCTCACCATTTGTGCATTTATTTGGCAAGGGACTTCCACACAAACCATTATTCATCGCGAATGAACTACTCCCGAACGTATCAAATTGTGTTCCATGTGGTATTGGTCCTGATGGACGATTGTGAGAGACATCGAAAACCGAAAGAAATGTGAGGTGGGCTAGTTGGTGAGGAATCTCTTCCACAAAATTGTTCTGGGAAAGATCCAGTGTTTCGAGCACTGTCAGGTTGGCCAAGGAAGGAGGGATGCTACCATTGAGGAGGTTGTTTGAAAGGTTAAGCATGCGAAGTGATTTCAGATCTCCAGTGAGTTTAGGAATGAACCCTTCAAACTTGTTGTTGGAGAGGTCAATTGCCATGAGGACATATGGAATCTTCGCATATTCCCTTTTCGTGCCCTTATTCATCAATTTCATCGCATAAATCATACTTATGCCAAGTGAAGCATTAGTCCAATGAAGCGATTTGATAATACCCAAATATGCCAACTCATCTTGACCAACCATGACCTTCATGGCATGGCAACTCTTCAACAAATTGGAAGGAAATTTGCCATTGAAGTTGTTGTTGGAAATGTCCAGGATGTGTAAACTGGTGAAGTTGAGCTGGCTTAGATTATATTCTATGGGACCATGGAAACTATTTGACCGTAAGCCAATTACTTTTAGGTAGGCCAATCCCGATAGCCAAAATGGGAACGTATCATTAATTTGGTTGTCCCCAAGGTTCAAATACTCCAGCATTTCACAATTTCCTAAAGATCTTGGAACAATCCCATTTAGTCGGTTTTCTCTAAGGTCTATCATCCTCAATGCACAAACATCTGGGTAAATGTGAGGAATCATGCCATCGAATTTATTTCTCGCAAGGTTCAATAAAATCATAGGACCAATACTTCCCAAACAAGGAGGAAGTGTGCCATTCAAAGTATTGTTGGACAAATCGAGCATGGTAAGAGAGCTCACTCCACAAATGGATGTTGGAACTTCCCCAAATAGGAAATTGTTAGAGATGTTGTATACCGTGACCAAGGGAGGTGGGATAGGGAGGGTTGTTTCTAGCAAGTTAGAACTAACGTCAAAATACACCAAGTTTGGCAAAGGAAGATCATTTTGGTTGTTTTCGAAGCCAGTTAAAAGATTGTGAGAAGGACATATATACCTGAGAGATTCTTTGCTATTATTCCACATCCATCTTGGAATGATCCCTTGAATTCTATTGTGTGGTAGGTCTAACCACTTCAATTTGCTTGAGTAGCCTATAAACTGTGGGAACTTTGTCAAGTTGCATGAATCTAGCATTAGGTAGGCAAGCTTCGATGTAGTGGAATTGATGAATGACTTGGTGAAAGATATATTGTTGTAGGACAAAACTAAGACTTCCAAGTTCTTGAGTGTGAACAGATAATTTACATCGAGAACGCTATTGAGATTAAGCGACTCCAGGTAAAGGTGACTAAGATCCTTCAGATTTCGCATTGCGCCCAAAATATCACCGTGCAAGTTGTTGTAAGAAAGGTCAAGATAAGTCAACTACTTCATGTTCTCAAATGAAGATGGAAATCCACCGCTTAGCCGATTATCTACCAAATAGAAAGAAAAAAAGATACAAGACAAAGGAGCGTTAGTCACACCATCAATTTTAATTTCCTTTTTCTCTTTGGCTAAATAATCTCCTCCCCTTGAAAATATTAGGTCCAAGTCATTATGCACTAGCCCATTCAGACAAATAGGCACTGGAGGGGCCCACTGTCAAAAATTGGAAAGTCTCTCTCCCTCTCCTCCACTCTGCACCGTTGCTTGCGAGCTCCACCGCAGCTCGCTCCGTCCCGGACCACTGCCAAAACCCCCGTCGCAATGGCCAAGGGAAAAACCAAAGACGGGGACTTCCTCCTCCACCTCGAGGCCTACCTCGACAATACTCTCAAGATCTCTAGGTATGCCACAAAGATCATCATATCCCCCTCCCTCCTTCCCAAAACCCTACCCCTCGATCACCGCCTCAGGAGCTTCGAGTCCAGCGTCGGCCTGAGCCAAAAGGCCTTCCGGCTAGGCTAGTTGTTGAGGACGTGAACGCTCTCTGGGCCTCACCCCTCGACTCTGGGCAGGACCTAATCCTCTCCCTTTTCACCTATGATGGGGAGGGGACATACTATGCCGTCGAGTAGTTCGTCTGATTGGTGAAATTGGGCTTCATCGATGGCCACCACTCACGTGTTCAATCAGTGCGTGGGTTGAGTTCTTCGAGTACAATGGGAGCGTCAATATGAAAATGAGGGATTTGAGGAGGTTGTGGGAGGAAGAAATGCATGTCGATTTGACCATCAAGATCACGACATCCCAGGGGATTAATTGAGTAATTTTTTTTTTTTGGGTCAAAAAATTGAGGAAGTTGAGGGAGAAGAAGTTGACGAAGAAGATGTTCATGGTTCAGGGCCTAGCTGAACTTGTCGAGCTAGAAGGCCTTCTGGCTCAGGCTCGTAATCAAAGCTCTAGAGGCGGCAATGGTAGTTTTGCTCGTGGTCGGGGTGGGAGCAAGCAACGATGGAGCTTGAGAGATCGAGTTCCATGGAGTAGTAGATGGAGGAGGAAAGATCTTCATTCGAACCGGTAAAGAGAGACTTATGATGGTAACCCCCATAATGCCACTTGTCGTCCATTGAGTGGGCTAGTGCATAGATGACGTGACGTCACAATTGCGCTTAATATAACCAAAAATAAACTATTTCCTGAAATGCGCAAGTCGGTGAGTTTTGTCAAGTTGACCATCCACTCCAAGGAATCACCACTCAAGTTATTGTAAGAGAGCCATAGCACCAATAGCTGGGTAAGATTAGCAAAGGAAACAGGGATTTGACCTTGCAAGTTATTTTCATCAAGGTATAGTTCAGTGAGACGAGAAAGATTACCCATTGAAGAGGGAAGCAATCCTGAAAAATAGCAACCCCAGACTGTTAACTCATTCAAGAGACTAAGATTTCCAATTGAAGTGGGTATTTCTCCTGAGAAGTTGGTCTGGTAAAGGTATAAGGATTTTAATGGAGAACCCCAATGCGGTTTGGGAAAAAACCCAGAAAGGTTGGAATTGCCAGCAACGGAAAGGACTTTCAAGTTTGGCAGCTGAAAAATGCTGACCGGAAAGTTTCCACTCAATCCACAAGAATCTAGCCTGAGCAATGTCAAGGAAGAGAAATTCGCTAGCATAGGTGGGAAAGGTGATAACAAGCTTACTGAAGAAAGAGCAAGTTCTTTTAGCCCAGTTAAGTTATGAACGAAGTCGCTCATGTTGGGCATATAAAGTGTCTCAGCCCAATGATCTGACAAATCAAGAGAAACTAACTTTGAGAGTTGCGAGATATCACGAGGGATTTCATTGAAAAAGTCAGAGGAGGAGAGATTAAGGTATTGTAACTTCGAAAGATTGCCGAAGCCGTATGGAATTGAGGAGAAGTTGAAGCTCGTGGGTGGAGAGTGAATCGGACTCTGTTTAATTCTCGGTAATTTTTTTTCTTCGGTGAGATCGAATGTGTAGGCCCCTTCCTCATTCTCTATGGTCCCCCGCTCGCGATTCTTGAAGACTCGAGGAAGACATCCTTTCTTCGATGAAAGTGCCCAAGAAAAGATGTGAAAACCAATCGGGCACAAAGGA
The DNA here is from genome assembly GCA_016097595.1 of Eucalyptus pumila. Lineage (NCBI taxonomy): Eukaryota > Viridiplantae > Streptophyta > Magnoliopsida > Myrtales > Myrtaceae > Eucalyptus > Eucalyptus pumila. Next base: position 47,230,933 of record CM027853.1, read on the forward strand.
AAGATGAACGACGTCTCTTTTAAAATCGATAAGCCAAATAGAAGTTAACTTTTTGAAAAGAAAAGATTCAGTTTTTCACGGAAATTATAAATTAACCGAACTAAAGATCACTATAGCCATGAATGTCCCATGGAGACTAGACTTAATCTCGGAATGGATAAAATCGAATTGATTTTTCTCCAAAGGCTTTGTAAAAAAATATATCCGCTAGTTGAATTTTTGAATCAACAAATTGAATCGAGATTTCTCCATTTTGAACATGGTCTCTAATGAAATGATGTCGAATCTTTATATGCTTTGCATGGCGTCTTGCTCTGAAAACCAAGACATCTTCCAAGCAACCGGCAAGTTCCCGCTTTTTCATCAATTGAATATCCTTAAGATCAAAGTCTCCTTCTAGGGTACCAAAGACCGATGCATGAAGATGAAGCAACGACAATACGTGAAGACTGAGATGGGATTCTAGAGAGTGGCAAACACTCAACAAAATGTCGTGTCTAGAAGCAAGTGATCAACTTTTCTTCCCTTCTTCATCTTTGTCTATCTTCAAAGAACTTGACATCTATGTCGGTCTTTTTGCACTTTTCCCAGTCCAAACTTTTTGACAAGATCATTAGCATATTTTTCTTGATAAATAAAAAAGTTCCTTCCTTCAATTGTTTTACTTGAAGACCGAGGACTTGCATAGACTTTCATTAAAGGATCCAAAAATAATATCATCCACATATATTTGAACAAGTAGAAAACTTTTTTTTCCTTTTTGATAAATAAAGTAGTATCTACTTTACATTTGACAAAACATTCTGTATTAAGTCCGTCGTACCAAGCTCGAGGTGCTTGCGTTCACCAAGACTGAGTCTGGCTTCTTTGGGTCTTCAAACCTGGTGGTTGTTCCACATAAACTTCCTCATGGTGTTAGGAAGGGACTCCATTTGAATAACCTGAAATTTTAACAAGCAAACGCAAGTAATAATCGAATAGCTTCTAACCTTGCTATTGGTGCGTAAGTTTCATCATAGTCATTCCTTCTTCTTGCGACTGAGGTTGAGGGCGATCACTCGGCCAGTGACTTCATCACATTCGACGCCGTCCCATGAACAACAATCTCCACTTCCATCCAGTGACCAGGAATGGACTTTTGGATAAACGCATCGCAAATATGTCGTGTCAGTTCTGAAACTTCTCTTGAATTCCATCAAGGCAGAGCTCTCGTCCGCATGACAAAGTAACTCAGCAAACCTAGTACGAAAGAGAGAAAGCAAGAATATCCAAGTAAGTAGCAGATATAATGATAAGGCTGCCATATTTTCTGCTTTTGTTTCTGTTCTTTTGGTTACTGAATTTTCTGCTTTTGTTTCTGTTTTTCGGTAGTTTTCGAGGGAGAGTGCGACGTAGAAGGTTTTTATAGGCAACAACAATTGGTTCTGGCAATGGAATTATCTTGTTACTTGGCCATTCATAGTGCTTGACCTCAGAAATTTAAATGATTTTTAGATGTATAAAAATCTCTTTTATTATATAGGGCACAAGTGCAATGGCTTGGCATTCTCCTTTTATCCATAATTCTCTGTCATACTTTTAATATAGAATCCATCCGTTCCTTTTGGTGACATATTGGAAATTGGCAACAAGCTCCCCTGTGAATTGTTCATGTCGTTTGACTTGACTCATAGCTTAATGGCTAAATTTCAAGTGCAGATGTTGTTTATAGTTGATTGTTCAACCACGTGGGTTGCTTGTATAGACTCCCATCAATAAGCCATTTATAGGTGGGCTCATGTCTGTCTAATTTAAACTCACCTATACATCTGTTTTAAGTGTGAAATGAGAAACACCCAATTTAACATAAAAGTATCGAAAAAAATATCAACACAATCAGAACATAAAAAGATGAAAGATCAAATTATATTATTGACATAGATGGATGTGCACTCAGAATAATCAAATAAAGACTTTGAAATAAGTGGGTACTGCACTTTTATTAGATAAAAGCAGGGCATAGAAGAATAAAAAAAGTCGTATGTGCGCATGTGCACGAATGAACAGAAACAGAGAGTTATGTGCGTGTGCATGTATGTGAACAAAATATATATGAGCCATGATTAAATTTCTTAACAACCTAATGTATTTTTGCTATCTATAATCCATACTGTTTTTGAATTAACTTTTCTGCAAAAAGGTTGGCTTAGTTTTATTTTTATGCTGCATTAGTGTTATCTTTGTTCATATTTTCATTTCGTAAATCTTTCTATTTGATTTAAATTTATAAAAAGAGCATATACGGCTCTAAAGGGGGCAACATGAAGACAATGATTTTATGGAAAAATCTTAAGTCGTACACCTCATTCAAGACTGCAACACTAAACAGCGAAAGAAATCATAGTAAAAACAGTACATTAAGTTCTTCTTTGACCGGACAATACTCAAAAGCAAGCGTCCACGTAATTTCCGAGGGTGAAATAATTTCTCTTATTTTGAGGTAACTTCTATCTACAATTCATGTTGTAATTGGTTCTGGCAATGGAATTATCTGCTACTTGGCCATTCATAGTGCTTGACCCCAATACTTTAAACTAATTTTAGGTATGCCTTATGTATGGGTTTGATGACTGCAGGATGTTAGGCGCATGAACATTTCTTTCATTATATAGGGTCCGAGAGCAGCAGGGCTTGGCATTCTCTTTTTTATATATATTTCATACTTTATTAAAAGTATCTATTATTTTCTTTCAGCGACGTATTGGAAATTGGCGACAAGCTTCCATGTAATTCTTCATGTCCTTTGATTTGACTCATAACTTCAAGGGTAAATTTATAGTACATAAGTTGTTCATAGTTGTTTGTTCATCCATATGGATAGCCTATTCGTACTTCCATCTATAATCCCATTTGTGGACTCATGTCTCTCTAACTTTTATCTTTGCTTGGATGGACGTTCATCGATAAACTCACTTATACATCTGTCCCCTCCCTACACTTACCACCAAAAAAAAAAAAATATGATTTTGTTTTGGGATTCATCAAGTTTAACATTGATTTTCTCAGTCATGGTTTCAATTTTAATTTTTAAGTAGTGATGTTTCTCTCTTAATTATATCATGTGTGCTTACACGTGTCTAACACAATTTCTGTAAATACTAGGTAATAAATGTAGATCCATTTAGAATTTTTATAATTTTGCATAATAGCACTATTGGTTCTTAACAATAACTTGACCGAAAAATATCGATAAATATTATCTCCATAATTAATTAAGTGAATTTTACTGTAGGGCTTATGTGATCCACGATGGGGATGACTTTGATCTACTGATGCAAAGGCCAGACGATAGTTTCTTGGAAATGACGGGGACACTCCAGAGTCCAAGCATAGATGGGGCATCATTTGTCAAAAAAGCTATAATTGAAAATTCACGTGGAAACTAAAAATTTTGTTGTGCCGTGCTCGCCTTTCATTGCCAGTATTATTGATACGGTCCCCTTCCCATTTCTTTTTCACATAAAAAGAAAAGAAAAAAACAAACTTGACAAACCTTAAGAAAGAATTTTCTTCCTTACGACAAACTAGTCGTACCAACCTAACCACTGGGGTTGGGATGACGTTTCCCCATCAAGTGTTGAGTTGCCCAAAGACGCAGGTTCTTTTTAGGTTCTTTGAACCTTCAGTCAACGAAATCAATTTTACATCCGTCGTTTACCCAAGGAGGTCTTAAAGGAGGATTTTAGCCTTCTGGCATTTACCCAAGTCAAGAAGAATTTTGTGCCATTGCCATTGAACCTTCACTTATTCATTGTGTCTCCAAATAAGCAAAGCTGAAAAAATTATCCTGTGATGTATTAGGAAATTAGCCTGAGAAATGACATCTACTGACTAAAAACTTATTCATGAAACCAAGGTTTCTCCAAAATAATAGTTCCAGGAGATTACCCCAATGTATTTCCGGAATAAACCAAAAAGGAAAACACAAGAGACTAGTATGCTACCTCGTGTCCCAAAGAGAACAATTTTTTCAGGAAATTACACTAGTTGCCATCAGTTCACGTTGACACAACCCTCAGATAAGGCCGGAGGATGACTTAAAATAATAAGCTTTTATTTATCTCGACACCTTGTATGTGGAGGCAAAAATTTTAACCGTGGCATTTCCATAAAGGAAAACATTTACATTATTTTCCATGGTGGTTTGTTTGTGGAGGTTAATTTTTTCAAGTCATACTCTAAAATGATTTGATTGCCGAATTAGACCGAGCTTATCAGAACTGGTGCCAAAGATCAAACTCAATTAAAAAATTTATGCAAGTTTTAGGAATTGATTAATTGAATTAAAAGTTAAAGAACTCCATTGAAAAAAAAAAAGTGTAAATTAAGGGAGGAAAAGTAAAACTTTACCGCTGGCCCATAATGGACCAAAACAAGCCTGCGCTGCTCATTCTGGAAGTCCAAGCAAGTTTTCTAGTCAAAAGTTTTTTATTTTTTATCCATCTCTTTTTACCCCTTGTACGACGGGAGAAGAAAAAGCTTCCTAGACAAACTTTCTTTTGATTTTTTAAAGTGTCTTTTGAACAAGGCGGAGGAAACGTGTTTTGTTATTTGATGTAGTTTCGCGTGGATTAAATATTACACTCAAACTTAATATTCTTTAAGGACTCATATTTTGGCATTGACTTGTGTGCTCAAACTTTGGCATGGTTGATTAGAAAAATTATACAAATTTAAAGACTTGATTAGATAAATTCTAAGAACATTGACTTGACTGAAAAAAAAAAAAAAAAAAAAACTATGTTTGAACTTATCAAAATTTGTGCCTTTTGAAGGTTGAAAATAAGGACGCGCATTTTGGCACTTCATAGAAGCTTGGTGTGGACTGAATTATTATACTCAACCTAAATATTCATATGAGGAAATGCTTTTTGGCACTAGTCCACAAAAACAAGTTTGTCTTTCCCACTTCGTACTCTAAAACGGTCCCACAAACATGTCAATTCAAACTTATTAGAATCAATTCTCTAGGGGCTAGATTTGATTAGATAAATTGAAAGTTGAAAAGACCTTAACCAAAGAAAGCACAAAAATTAAGGGTTGAATTTTCCTTTTCAAGAGATAGTGGACGGATGTTCACACCACTCGTCTTGGAATTCTAGGCAAGTTTTTTAAATTCACCTTTTTTTTTTCCTTTCTTTTTTTTTTCTTGGTACAACGTGGATCCAACGCTTTCTAGCCAAAGTTTCACGTGGACGGGCTAGCCCATAACTTTACAATTTCATTAATTTGTGTTCTAAGGTATGCCCTTTATTAAGCATGGAGAAGCCCGTGACATGATGAATCAATAGGTCACAAAGGATCACCCTTACTTCATAAGCAATGCATTTATCAAACTCAAAAATGAATAGGAAAGAGCAGATTTTATTCCACTCTATACTGACTTAATGCTTTTGGTGGTGATCTAAAGCAACACTACATCCTTGCTTAAGGACATAAGAGTCTGGGGGCTGAGAAGAATTCAAGAAAAGAAGTAAGTTGCCGTGAGATGCACACGAGTCATTGATTGAAATTAGAGGAAAACAAGCTTCATAGCGCTTATCTCCACAAAATTATGTTTCTACCAAAATTGTTCCATTAAGTCTCTTTGAGTGATGGACTGGGCGTAAATATAACTTGAATAATCTTAAGATTTGGGAGTGTCCTGCAAAAGTGAGATTATATAATCTAACATTAAGTAAATTAGAATCTATAACCACTTAGTATTATGTATTATTTCGTATCTTACCCAGATCATTCGAAAGGGTAATCGATTTTATAACCCCAATGGAGGTATAATAATTGTGGAATCATAAACAGTAAAATTTCTAGATTTGGACATTGTCGTAGAGGATGGTTACTCTTGGACTATTAAGGATCTTAGTACAATGGAAACCACTATATCGTTGTCTTTGCCTATACCACAAACTGAGCCTGTTGAGGTACATGATACTATCATTGAGATAGTTTACGATGAAGTTCCCTAAGCCTCTCTCGGGTGCAAGATGAGGTTGTAGTAGCTCTACTTAGAAGATCTCTTAGGGAGAGGCGATCAACTATACCACTAAACTATATAGTCTATTTATGACAGTATAACTACGATATATGCTGCATAGTTATCTAGTGACTTATACAGATGTTTTTTCTTGTACTCAATCAAATTTGTGATTAGATGCGATGAAAGACGAGATGCAATCTATGACAAATAATGGTATTTGAAAGCTTGTTTAGTTGCCTAAGGGTCATAAGCTCATCAATTGCAAATGAGTTTATAAGACTAAATGGACCCTAAAGAAAGATTGAAACATTTAAAGCCAAACTGGTAGTTAATGGTTTCACTTAAAAAGGAGTAGATTGCAAAGATACATTTTTTTTCTAGTCTCTTCTACATATTCTTTTAGAGTAATAATGGCATTAGTAGCTCATTTCAATATGAAGTTATATTAAATTGATGTTAAAAATCCATTTCAAAATGGAGACATTGATGAGGAGATCTATATGCTTTAGCTCGAAGATTTTACAGCAAATGATTCATATAAGCTTGTGTGTAGACTGAAAGGTCTATTTATGGCCTCAAATAAACCAATGGCACTTGAAGTTTTATAATGTTGTCACTTCATTGAATTTTGTTGAGTGTATATACTATAAGGTCAATGGGAGGATTTTTTTTTTTCAACACTTATGTAATCTTGCTTGTGAATAGCGATCTTGAATTACTGCATGAGACAAGACAAATATTGTCAAAAACAAATTTTATATGATGGAACTTGATGAGGCATCTTTTGTCCTTGACATTGTGATCCGTATAGATCATTCTTCATTATATATTGGGTTTATCGTAGAGGACATATGTTAATTGTATTTTGGAAAGATTCAGTATATAGCATTGCAAGCTAGGTATTACTCCTACCATTAAAAGTGATGAACTAAATCCATCATAGAGTTCTCATTTAGACATTGAGAAAACCTAATTGAAGGATGTACCTTATGGTAATACGCTTGAAAATATCATATATACTTAAATTTGCACTAATCCAAAAATCGCTTTTGAGATAGGACTTCTAGGTAAATATCAATAAAATCCAAGACGTGATCATCAAGTTGTTGCCAAGAAGGTCTTGAGGTACTTAAAGAGGATAAAAGACTATATGTTGATTTACAGACATATTTAGGTCATGCAGCTAGTAGAGTATTTGGATGCAAACTTTGCTGGCTATCAGGATGAGCATGAAGTAGACAACATGAAACATCTTTATGTTAGCAAGAGGTGCAATATCATTGAAAAGTGAAATTCAAAACCCTATGTCATCCTCTACCCTATAAGAGGAGTTTAATCTTGCTTTTCAACTACTATTTAGGCTATTTGGCTTTGGAACCTAATTAAGGAGTTGACTTTGTCAGACTTTATGGATAGGTTCATATGGTTGTATTATGACAATAACTCTACAACGTTGTTTATTAACAACAACAGATGTTTCAATGGGTCTAAGCATATTGTGGTCAAAGTTTTTGACCATAAAGTAAATAGTTTAGAATTATGACGTTACAATAGAGCATATTTTCATGGATAATATGGTTGCAAATACACTAACTAAAGGCCTTCGCCTCTATATATATTGAAACGGCGTGCCGTTTGCATGGGCTTAGAAGCATCATAGGGAACTATTGTTTATTGGGAACTGTTTCGATTTTGCTCTAATAAAGTTTATATTTGTATTTGTTACATTTAGTAACATTTTTGTATATGTCAACTCTTTTGCATTCAATAAAGTGATTGTGAATGCATTGTTATCGAGTTAAATACATATATTTGATGAAAATCTCAAAGTATTGTGTAAACTTTGAGTAAAGACTAGGGGCATCCAATTATTAGCATTAAGGATACATCTTATTACACTTAAAGAAAAGTTAACCATAAGGATAAGATAAATGTAGGTTCATTGGAACCATAAAGATATTATATAATAACACATCAGTTTTTTTGTGACACTTAAGGTAAAAGAATTGTAACTAACAAAGAAGATGACACATATGGTATTACTCTTTATGAGGTATTATCCATTTACCACGCTACCATTTTGAATCCATCTCAGTAGAGTTAAAGACTCTCATAACCATAAAATGCTCTGTGTGTATACATGTAGTTGCCACAATGATTCAATGTTTGAGGTTTTATGGAATCTAATTGACTGTAAAAAAATTATCTTTAGACCAAAGGTATGCAAATATAGTACAATTTCAATTAATATATCAAGCGGGAGAATGTAATAGTTTTTTTTTTAACTTTTATGTAGGCTACATTAATTAATATTGTAATTTACCATATTTGAAAGTGGTCTAATAAAGTGACATATAAGATTTATTAATTAGTCTAATATAAGGTTAGCTAGTGTATGTTGAGTTGAGCCCGGTCCCTGATAAGAGGGCCTAGCTGAAAACTTTATAAACGGTGCTCAAGTCTCTCTTTAAACTCTAATGCACAAATATACTCACATAAGGAACATTTACCAAGTGATAAGGGTGAGGGCTAGTCCCGTTGAGCCAATGATACAGAGGGTAATAGAGGAGAAGCTCTTGATTTTGGATCCTTACTATTCCGCATCAAGAATGATGGATTCCAAATTAGGTGCACAAATCTCTTTACTTAATTATATGTGTTATCGAGCAAAAAAAAAATTATATGTGTGTTATTGATTTTAGCTACAGAGATCTTAGGATGCACTTTCGCGGCTTACACACAATACTCATGAAAACATAGAATTCATATTCACAATTTCACAGGATGCATAGTGGAAGGAAAGTTGGATAGTTGAGTGTGTCAATCTTTTTCCTCTATTTCAAATATATTAAAGATATCGAAGCTCTGCAACTAATTTCTCCTTTTCCCACAAATTTCTTCACGTTCTCAATAGTTGTTTTCTCGACTTCATCTTGATCTTTACTACTCATGACTTACTACATGCCTTATTGTAACTTCCCGTGATCTTTAGGTGTTTACTTGTAGTCCTCCTAATCATTCAATATTGGTGTGAGTGCAGATGCAAGGCAGAGAGAGAGAGAGAGAGAGAGAGAGAGAGAGATGTGCAGCTTTTGTCTTCTTCTTCTTTTATTAATATTTATATATTATTCAACACTATATCAGTGCCATTTGAATATATCATCGCCTATCTCTCATGACTCTTTGTGTTTTTGGTTGAAAGAATATTTAGTTCTCAATAGAAGTCGTTTCGGCGCACATAATAAAGTGTCTTTATTACTATGTATCTAGACATGTCTTTTCATGTATCTAAGGTATGTCAAGAGTCATGTTTTAAGCCTACATATAAGCGAGTCTTGTAATCATTTCAAATAATGGAGAGTGAAAAGAAATTTTAGCGAGTAAAGTAGTGTATTCATCTCCTTCCTTAAGAGCTTCTCTTGTGAGAGTATTATTAGAGTCGTGCGACTCTGATACTCAATAATTGGTATCAGAGCAAGGTTATCTAGAATCGAGAGCATGGTTGTCAAGGACCATGAGTCAAGTCTTATGGAGCGTAGTTTGTGAAGACGATGGTCAAGGACCATTGTTCGTGTGCAAGCGGTCGAGGATTGGAATATGTCGAAGTTCTGTTGATGTACAGTTAGGGACTGTGATCGATTAGTCAGGGATCAAGGTTTCTTGAAGTAGTGCTGAGCATTATTTCAAGTTAGAAGGTGGATGTTTCAAATTCGATGAATGGCATTGAGAAGCTCAACAATTCCAACTGCAATAATTAGAGTGTCAGGACACTGTTTTATTTGATGGGTCATGATTTGTGGGATATTGTTGGTGGCAACAACACCACGGCATCCAAAGACAATGATGAACAGAGGAGATGGAAGATCAAAGCGGGTAAGGCTCTTTACGCTCTTGCTGTAACTATCGAAGATGATTTATTGTCGCACATTAAGAGCGTGCAGACTCCCAAGGAGGCATGGGATAACTTGGTAGCGTTATTCGCAAGGTAGGATGATGCCTAGCTACAAAGGCTGGAAAACGAGTTGTTGTCGATGTCACAATAAAATATGACAGTGAGTTAGTATTTCTCCAAAGTTAAGTTTATTTGTGACGAAATTTCAAAGTTGGATCCTGTTAATTCCATCTCAAAAACAAGAATGAGAATAATTATTATTCACAAGTTAAAGTCGGAGTATAACGATATTATTATTGCTACTCATGGATGGGCAACTCAACCGATGTTGATCGATCTGGAGAATATTTTGGCTAACCAAGAGACTTTAGATAGTCAAACGTCTAAAGTCTCAATTATGGAAGAAGAAAATGCCTTCTTCAGTGATAAAAGAGGATTTAAGGGCCAAAGGTGAACCAATGTTGACAATAAAGATGGCAAGTCCGGAAAAGCCATGTCGAATGGCAAAAGCAACTGGCTTGTGAAGGATGACAAAAGCGTCCAGGAGAGTCGAGCCTTTAACCGAGGGGAGCCTAGCGGTGCAATGCAAAAGACGTAGTGGACAATGTTACGTCTGCAGCAAGGAGGGCCACTTTGCTAGAGATTATTAAGCAAAGAAAGTTGAAGGAAATGTTGCAGCATCATCGAAGAGGAATGATTTCGATGAAGATAAGGAATGAGATTTCCAAATGTCTGTTGCAATGGTGGTGATAGACGAGTTCGCTGCCTCTTCCATGATCAAGTTAAACGATGCAATGGCATTAATCTCTATAAGTGAAAAGTCAATTGATTATGATTTTGACTAGATTTTTTATTCAAGGTGTTCGAGTCATATGACTAGAAATCAAGACAAGCTGTCGAAGATGCGTAATTATACCAGAGGGCGTGTTGTTATTACTGCAGACGGCTTGAGGTTGCCGATTACTCATATTGGCGAGACAATGATAACTCATTGGTTTAATTCACATCAATTTGAATTGAAAAATGTGTATCACGTGCCGGGAATGAAAAGAATTTATTGTTTATGTCCCAGCTCATAGACTCGAGTAATTATGTGGTGTTTGGTCCACGAGATGTTAAGGTGTACCCAAGTTTGAAGCCCATTGGTCGACCTATCATGGAGGGACGTCGGCCGGAGTCCGTTTACGTGATGTCTACTCAAATGGCATACATAAACAAAACCCAAAGGAATGATACACCTAATTTATGGCATGCGCGGCTTGGGCATGTAAGTTATCACAAGTTGAAGGTGATGATGCAAAAGAACATACTAAGGGGTCTTCCCCAGTTGGAAGTGCAAGAAAATGTGGTTTGTGCCAAGTGCCGGTACAAGAAGGCTAATCAACTTATGTATGAGGAATCTTCATTCAAAGCTTGGATGCCTCTTGAGCTCATTCACTTGGATGTATTTGGTCCAGTGAAGCAGCTATCTATTAGCGGATTTAAGTATATGATCACTTTCATTGATGACTTTGCTAGGTAAATTTGGGTTGATTTCATGAAGAAAAAATCCGAGGCGTTTATCAAATTTAAGGTGTTTAAGGAGAAGGTTGAAAGTGACATAGGCAGAAAAATTCATTGCCTACGCACCGATAATGGGGGAGAGTACACTTCCTACGAGTTTACGAAGAATTTGCAAGAGTACAAGATACATCGACAATATACCTGTCCGTATACGTTACAGCAAAACGGTGTTGCCAAAAGAAAGAATCGGCATCTAGCTAAGACATGCAAGAGCATGTTGCACGTGAAGAATGTTCCACCAAGGTTTGGGCCAAATGTATGAAGACAATGGCTCACATGATTAACAAGCTGCCACAAGCAAGGCTTGGTTTTATGTCACCATACGAGAAGCCATGGAATCGCAAGCCTGTGGCATCACTTTAGAGTTTTCGGATGTGTATGTTATGCATTTGTGCCTAATCATCTTCGCAGCAAATTCGACAAGAAGGTGGTCCGCTGCATATTCGTGGGATATGATGATCAACAAAAGAGGTGGAAGTGCTGCAACCTTGGAGATGTTATACTTCAAGGAATGTGGTGTTCGACAAAATGTTTTCTTGGTGGTCACCTCAAGTTGTTGAATTGCCAAATTCACAGCATTTCGATGAAGAGGTCAAAGAAAGGCTAAAAGAATTCAATGAGAATCAACCTGTAGAAAAAGATGTCAAAAAAGATGTCAAAGCACAATCACCAGGATCAACAAGTTCATCTAGTGAGAGTCTAAGGTCGATAAAAGAACTTCAACCAAGTCAGGTTGAAGAACTTGAAGAGGAGGAGCCTCAACTTCGAAGATCGATGAGGCAAAGGAGGCCCAACCCCAAGTATGCCAATACGACATTGATTGAAGATGTTGGCATGGTCAAACCTTCGACATATGAAGAAGCCTTGAAGAGTACAGAATGGAGGAAGGTCATGGAAGAAGAAATCCTTGCACTAAAGAAGAATGAGACATGGGACTTGATACCGAAACTTGAAAAGATATGTCCTATTTCCTACAAATAAGTTTATAAACTTAAAACTTGACCAGACGAGTTGATTGAGAGGTATAAAGCACGTCTAATGGCTCGAGGATTTTCACAAAAATATGGGGTTGCTTATGAAGAGACCTTTAGCCCGGTGGCAAAGGTTACCACGGTTTGAGTTCTATTAGCACTTGCAGCAAGCAAGTCATGGGATGTGTGGCAGATGAATATGAAGAATGCTTTCCTGCATGGAGAACACGAGCCAGAGATATACATGGAGCAATCGGATGGTTTCAAGAGCAAAATTCATCCAGAATATGTTTGCAAGCTAAATAAAGCGATGTATGGCTTGAAGCAAGCCCCAAGAGTGTGGTATGGAAAGATTGCAGAATTCTTGTTGAAGAACAATTATAATGTAGCTCAAGCAGACTCAAGCTTGTTCGTGAAGGCAGAAGATAAAAATGTTGCAACTATGCTACTTTATGTGGATGATCTCATCATTATTGGAGATGATGAAGATGAGATATGTTGAATTAGAGCTAACCTCTCTATGTAGTTCCAGATAAAGGAGCTTGGAGAACTGAAACACTTTCTGGGGCTCAAGATTGATAGGACTAAGGAATGATTATTCCTATGTCAATAAAAGTATGCATGAGATCTCTTGAAAAAATTTGGAATACTTGATTACAAACCTATATCTACTCCATTGGATGGGAAAGCAAAGCTATGTGCTGAAGAAGGTCGAGAGCTAGAAGATTCGACTATGTATAGGCAATTGGTAGGTAGTCTAATTTACCTTACCATAACTCGGCCTGACATCACTTTTGCAGTGGGAGTAGTGAGTCGATTCATGGAAAAGCCAAGGAAAAAAGCCTCACTTAGATGCGGCCAAGCGTAACCTGAGGCATGTAAAGAAGACTTTTGATTTTGGGCTTTTGTATAAAAATGAATCATCGAGTGAGTTGGTAGGTCATTGTGATGTCGACTATGTTGGAGATCAACACACATGGCGGTCAACTACTAGATACTCGTTTAATCTTGGATCAACAATAGTATCCTAGTGTAATAAAAGACAGCCGACGTGTCTTTGTCTAGAATAGAAGCTGAATACACACCAATAGCAATGGCAACTTAGGAGAGCACGTGGTTAGTGCAATTATTGGATGATCTTCATCAGTCAATAGATTATTTAACAATATTGTATTGTGATAATCTATCCGCTACAAGCTTGGCAGAGAATCCAGTTTTTAATGCTAGGACTAAGCATGTGGAAGTCCATTATCACTTTTTGTGAGAGAAAGTGTTGGAGGGTGAGATTAAGATGAAGTACATTAAGACAGGTGATCAAGTTGTTGTTATCTTCACCAAGGGTCTTGGAGCTGCAAAGTTTGAAGAGTTCCGAGCTCAGCTTGGTATGGTCGGGAGGACTATCCTTAGAGAGAGTAGTCGGTGAGGGGGAGTATTAAAGATATCACCGCCTATCTCTCGTGACTCTTTGTGTTTTTGGTCAAAAGACTATTCAGTTCCGATGGAAGTCATTTCATAAAGTGTCTTTATTATTATGTATCTAGACATGTCTTTTCGTGTATCTAAGGTATGTCAAGAGTCGTGTTTTAAATCTACATATAAGCGAGTCTTGTAATCGTTTCAAATAATGGAGAGTAAAAAGAAATTTCAGCGAGTAAAGTAGTGTATTCATCTCCTTCCTTAAGAGCTTCTCTTGTGAGAGTATTATTAGAGCTATGTGACTCTGATATTCAATACCATTTGTTCTCGAAAAACATTTGGACTTTTTCTAATGTGGCACCGCATCTAACACCACTTGTGTAATAAAAAATGATCAATACCACAAAAAATTTCAATTTGATGTATTAATACCTTGTTTACCCCCCAAATTAATTTAGTGTAAAACAAAAGCTCATCCAACCGTGACAAATTTACCAAAATCTTTAGGTAAAATTAGGAATTTTAGAGTATTTTCAAAAAATTAGGGAGCTCTTGGGGCTAAATTAGTAGATTTTAGCAGATTTCTCAATGTCAATTCATTTTCTTCATATCTAGCTTTCTCAAAACGACTCCGTGAGGTGACCTATTTATGATGAATTTCCATGTCAGAATCATGTTACTCACCAATCATTCAAATTGTTTGATATGTAAATGTTTCCATGTCAACAACTTAATGAGATATTGGACATAAGCAAATGAATGGTAGATTGGTTTGGGAAGATTGGCTTGGGGCTAAACTAGTATGGGATTTTATTTTATTTTTTGTGGCACGAGGATTGGTTTGGGAAAATTTTGGCATAGTATTTTGGTTTGCTATTTTTTGTGGTATCAACTCTATTTAAAAATCACTTGTAAGATTTTTGCAAAGGTCAAAATGGATGGAGTTGACGCATGTAATTTATTGCACTCTTCCGTGATTATCTTCTGTACATAGGCAATGTATGGATTTATGCACAAGCACTATTTTTGGGTAATAACTGTAGGGTGGACTTGTGACATCCCGATTTTCCAATTCTATTTTCAATAATTTGAGACGGGCATTTCGTTGGCACGCATATAGTTCTTTTCCTTGAGTCGGCCACTCATGTGAAAACTATCATCGTGAAGTCGTTAAGAAATTCTAATGCATCTTTCGAGAATTTGGCCAGGAAGTGACCTTTCGACCGAGCTAATCTGATGGTCATTACGGCACAAATAAAAATCGATTAGAGACCGGAGATAGGTCGACTCTAAAGGCATGTGATCGAGTGTGGGTGATTCCACCAGATCGCACAATTCTTGTCATCGGCGTAAGACCGAAACTTTTCTATCGATTAGTGCCACTGTGTTCGTATTTGAAACCGAGATTACCTCGACAACCGAAAGTCGCTAATGTTTCAAAGATGTACATTATGGCTTGAGATGATCAACCAGATCGAATGCATGAAAATTTAAAAGGCTACTAGGTAGGTTAGCCGCGCTAAGTATCGTCACAAAGTGAAATTAAGTGAAATTGAGATCGAATTCAGAAATTGGAAGTTTGGTTGTGTCACAAATCATTTTAGGAACATTGATTAATCTTCGGAAGATTTTTCATGCAGAGTTTTTCAAAATAATCGGAGAATGACTAATTTGGCTCGAGAAATTAGTAGGCCGCACTTTAGTATTCTTTATTAGGACTTGAGTTAGTTACATGGACAAGTGAAGATGTTAATTGAAGTGTGGTAATATGGATTAATTTTATGGATCGATTTGATTGATTGGAAGGGAATCAAGTGGAATTGGAGAATTGATTATACGAAATTTAAATGCGCGTGAAAAAAATAAAATGGACCCGTTGGAAGATGTTGTGGAGGATTGGGTGAGTGGATTGTGAGGTCACCCTAGGTCATGGTGGGCCACCTTGATTTGGATGAGGGAAAAAGAGAAAAAGAAAAGGGAAAAGAAAAAGAAATGGCTCCCCTTCTCTCTCCTCCCTCTCTTCTTCCTCTCTCCCGTCGAGCCTCTCTCCTCCATGTTCTTCATCTTCTTCTTTGAAAGTCCAGCAAGCCAAAGATGGCCGAGCAGCCCTTCAACCGTCCGAGCACCGCACGCCGCCGGACTAGCTAGCTCGCCCGTCGCGTCCAGTCTCGTGCAGCCGCGAGTCCAACCGCTGGTCCGCCTCTGTCCGCTCGTCCAGGGTCGTCGTCTAGCCTCCTCAGACCGTCGTGGAGCTCGCCGAAGGCCGTCTCGCCGCCGTACAGCAGCCGGAACCACCGCCTAGGCCGCCGAAGCCCCACCTTGCCCGTTTCTAGCAAGCCGAGTCACCGGTTCCTCTTCTTCGTCCAGCAGCCATTCCAGATCTGAGGAAGCTCAGCCGGAGCCGTCCAGCCCATCTCCGGCCACCGTGAGGCCCGCCTGGCCGCCGCCTCGCCTGTCCGAGCCACCGCCCGAGCTGCCGACGTCCTTCCTCCGCCGTTCCTCCGCCCGATCCGCCGCCGAGCAGCCCTCCTCCGCCGTGAACAGCAGCTGCAGAAAATGGGTTTCTCAGCCCCTTCTTGGCCCGTTTTGGCCGCCTTCCCGAGCCCGGATGCTTGGCCCGCTTTGGAGAAAGTCGATCCCCTCGTCGTCGTCGTTTTGGTCCGCTCGGCTCGTTAATCCGGTGAGTTTAACTCACTAAACCTCGCTTAGAGGGTTAATGATGCTTTAGGTGTGTTTAGTTTATGTTAAGTGTTATTAGGTGGTTAGTTTAATTTATTTAAGTGTAGATTATATTAATGTGCTTGATTAACTTAAATTGTGTTTAATTTAAAGTTAAGTGGGTGTTTATATTAATATAAACATTGATGTGACATAAAAGAATTTACTTTTGATTTATTTAAATAGTCCGAAATCATTAAATAATTTAATAATATACTATTATTCGAAATTATTAAAATATTATTATTTAATTATTTTCGGAATAAATTTAATTATTTATTAAATTTCCGAAAATTTTGTTGGGGCGCAAATTACCGAATTTAAATCTTAGTCATTTCTTGTATAATCGGATTTTGAAATTGATAATTGGATATTATAATTGAGCGTGGATCGTGAAAAATATGGATATTATTATTATATTAATTTTCGGAATAAATTTAATTATTTAATAAATTCTGAAAATTATTTTGGAACCTTATTCTCTCAGAATTTTGTGCTGATCGCTGTTGTGTATTTAGAATTTGAATTTGATGATTGATTGTGGCAAATGGAGTGTGATTGTGATAAATAGGGATTTTTTTATAAAATCCTAAGTGTAGAAATTGATGGGAGATTGGCGTGATTACCACCTATTAGAGGTTGTCTTGCAGGGCCGTGATGATTAACCTATTATTAGAGGTCGTCTTAGGTGGTAGTGATGAACCACCTATGAGAGGTCGCGTGAGGTGGTAGTGATAAACCACCTATTAGAGGTCGTGGTAGGTGGTAGTGATATCACCGATAGAGGTCGCGCCGATGGGGCCGTGATATCCACCTATTAGAGGTCGGCCACGGCCGTAATCTACCACCTTTTAAAGGTCGTGCGAGTGGGGCAACGTGATGCCACTGATTCTAATTATCTTAGGGTGGGGCCATGATTAAGAGTAATGATTAATTTCTGAATTGACATGTAATCAGTAAAGTCGATTGATCGATTGATCGAGCGATCAAGTGGTTGAATTGTTCGATGGCGTGATTGTGCCATGGTTGTTTGGTTATCATAATTATGCGTGATTGAATTATATAAATTGTGATAACTGCAGATGAAGGCTGAGGCGAGGTAAGTCTTACGTGTGATGTGGCTAGGCCACCGGGCGTATTTTCTTTCTAATAGGGGTTTAGGGGTTGAACTTTGGCGAGACATCGTCTCATCCTGGTTGTGGAATTAAAATTTCAGTCCCGGTGGACGGAGTGGATTTTAGATAGCTTTGGTTGACTTTGAGGAGTTGCAGAGGTGAAGTCAGGAAGATTTGGAGAATGTGTCAAACTTGTAGGTCGTAGAACAGTTCATTTTTAAGAGCCGGTCTTTTGTAGACTTTTGGCTGTAGGCCTTCGTTTATAAGTTGTTGGTTTATGTAAGTGTTATGTTGTGGTTTTGCTTCCTGCTTGTCTATCCCGTATTTCATTGTCAGGGGTTTTATAATACGTTCCGCTTGCGCAATAATAAAATCAATGGGGTCGACGACACTACCTGGGAATGTCGCATTTGATCAACCGTAGCGGGATGTGCGTGCGCTTGGGGTTCGGGGCGTGACAGGACTTAACCATAGTTATTTCTATGGTGGCAAAATCGAAATTAGCCAAAATTTGAAGTTGAAATCAATGATTAAGTATCAAAATTGAAAAACGTACTGCATTTTCTTCATTTACGTTGCTGCTATAGTATCAAGGCACATTAAATTCATGGGAAAATTACAAAAAATGTCCCAAACCTATTGCAATTGTTTCAATTCAATTATAAATCTTTTAATTTGGTCAATTTAATCATAAACATTTTAACAATTTGCTAATATAGTTCATCCGGTCAATTTTGGACATAAAACACTAATGTGAACACCAACTATCTGACTTGACACAGTCGCACTAATGTGAATAATTTTTACAATTTTAAAATTTTTTTTTCTTTCTTTTTAAATGAGGTCGGCGACCATCGAGGACCACAGGTGAGGGCTAGCAACCCTTGCCGACTTATGGCCCCTTGCTCAATGGTTAGTGAGGGCTGACAAGAAAGCATCTTGGCCATCACCGAGAAAATAACAGAAAAAGAAAAAAAAATTTTTTAAAAAATTGAAAAATTGTTCACCTTAGTGTTGGTTGTGCCATGTCTTATTGACAACATTTACATCAGTGATCATCGGTTAAAATTGACCGAATAGACTATATTGTTTAATTGACAAAAGGTTTATGATCAAATTGGCCAAATTGAAAAGTATAAAACTGAATTAACACAAGTGCCATAGGTTTAGGATTTTTTTTAGTAATTTTTCCTTCAATTCTTTTATCATAAATAAAAATAAAAATAAAAGTGTTGTATACCTTATATCGATTTTAAATCGAAAGAACTTTTATAAAACTTAGATTCTCAAGTGTTTTCTTTTATGTGGAAGATAAACTTCCACAAAAGTCCAAAGAAAAGTAATCAGATCTAATGACAATAATCAATTTACATTTTGAGTAATGGAACATTAGTTGTTTAGATAATCAAACATGAATAAATCGTTCATGTAAGACATTACCTTTGTTCAGAACTTTGACAATGAAAAGAAAAGCAAAAAAAAAAAAACAAGCAGCATAATCCCTTTTCTCAAAACTGCAGATAAACAAAGGATTCTTGGTCATGATTTCTAATATAATACATAATATGGGGATGGGAATTGAAAGCTAAGACAAGGGATGACCTTAATAGCCAATCAACAAAAGGTATCTGTTTTTTTCTCTTTATTATGCAATTATTCTTGTGTCTTGTTCTTCTAAATGTCTTTTTTATATATCTAGATACACTTTTAAATTCGATATGTTTTGCAGGGAACCTTGTTCCAGCTATCCAAGAGCTTTTACCCTTAGTGGAACGCAGAATATGCATTAGACATATTTATGCGAGTTGGAGGAAGAATCACAAAGGCAAGGCCTGACAAAAGCGCTTATAGATATGTTCTGAAGGAAGCACATTGTCCCTATATCCATGCTTGAGGACATAAGAATCCAGGGGATGAGAAGAATTCGAGAAAAGATGTCAGTTGCTGCAAGATTCAATGAAGAGTATTGCCCACGAGTTACTGATTGAAATTAGAGGAAAGCAAGGCTGAAAAACGTTGTTGCCATGTGGATTGGAATGGCAAAAAAGGGTATGAAGAGAAGCCCAAACCAGACAAGTTTGTGGTTGACAACTTAACATGGAAAAAGCAAACTTGCTCTTGCAGATCACGGGATATTTATGGTATACCATGTCCTCATGCAATTTACAATATTTTTACAAGCAAGAGGAACCTCAAAAGTATTTGTCTAACTGGTACAAGAAGGAGAGTTAACCAGAAACATATTTGTTTACCTTAGAGACTGCAAGTGGTAAGGTTTATGTGTGTTTGCAGGACTAGTGCAATGGGCGAAGAGCTATCTATCCCCGGTGATCCCACCAAAGTTTAGGAGTATGCCTGGGAGACCAAAGACAAAGAAGAAAACAGCAGGACGAGCCAAAGAATTCCGAGAAGATGTCCAGATTAGGTTTTCCAGGGGCTTGTAGGTTATGCAATCAACCTGATTATAAAATCAGGACATGCTCAATGAGAAAGAATAATTATAATGATAATGAAAGCATGTTATAAATTTCCTATCTGCATACTTCGATTATATATGATATGCTCCAATTTTGCAGGGAGAGAATGAGGGCAAGGCTGGCGAAAAAGTAAAAGGAAAGAACAAAAAGAGAGAACATCATTGGGCTGGCAATAGCACTTATACAGATCCAAACTCTGATATCATAATCCTAGGAATGAGCATGCTACAGGGTATGCAAGATAACTTCTAGGTTCCAAAAATTGGAGAACCGATTCAGACAAGTAGGTTACAAGATTCAAGTCTTTGTGTTTTTCTTATCTGTCTTTGCGGAATCTTGTGGTGTTTTATGGCATCTGAAACCACTAGTCTGAGTTTCCATTTCTAGTGATATCCATGACCGGTATTTTTTACTTTGTTAATGTTTCATATTCTTTATGTGTCTAGATATGAGTCATGGCTAATAGATTGTAGAAACAAATTGTGGTTATTAGAGATGACGATTCACCTGTAAACGTTAAATTAAGAATATAGGTGGAAACTTAGTAGTTTTTGAAACCTATGATGGGGTAGGTTTCAAGTTGCAAAGTATATAGGGTATGTTCCAAAAATTTAGGAATTGATTCCAAGTTCTAGGTGGAACTTGAATTGACCCTGGAATTGCTCACTCTACTAATCCTCATTATATAAGTGGGCTAAGTGCACTAGAAATTCTAAAACTTGTCATAAAAGTATAATTAAGTCTTAAAACTTTCAAAATGTGCATTCAAATTCTAAAACTTGTCAAATTGATCAAATCAAGTCTTTCCATTAATTTTACCCAACTTGGCTAATAGTAAATGCTGCCATGGTTTTTTTTATTATTATTATTATTATGATTATCGTGTCTCTCCTATCTCGAAAAATTCCTTTCATTTATGATCCCCTTGATTCAGTATGGGTGCTCGTTATCTGGGCGCAGGAGTTCGATCTTATCAAGA
The DNA here is from genome assembly GCA_016097595.1 of Eucalyptus pumila. Classification (NCBI taxonomy): domain Eukaryota; kingdom Viridiplantae; phylum Streptophyta; class Magnoliopsida; order Myrtales; family Myrtaceae; genus Eucalyptus; species Eucalyptus pumila. The sequence goes on from CM027853.1 coordinate 47,252,080, forward strand.
TTAAACAAAGTAGCCTTGTTGAACCATATTGGTTCTTTCTTTTTATCCTGCTTCTTTGAGGAGCTCCCCACCACTCTCTGTAGGTAGCTTCTAACATCTGTTTCTCTGGGAAATCCATTTCTTTTTCTTCACTCCTTATCATGATTGTTTTGTCCTTGTTCTTGGCTTTCCTGGCTTATCTCTATGCCTTCCATCAGATTCTCTTCAGAGCTCATCTCTCTCCTCTCTCTCGATATGGTGTATTTTTGTCCTTCTGGTTTGCACTCAAATACCTTGTGTACTTTTCCTAGCACTTGTTGACTTAAGCTTTTCAAACTCGGATATACACTCTTACTACTACTATGATGACACCTATGCTAAGGGAAGAAAGAAAACTGTCCTAGTGACGTGCCATGCTTAAACTATGATAGGTAAACATACCTTACAAAAGTCGGAATAGGATACTTCACTAAGGAAGTAGCAATGATGGTTAACTATACTAATCATAGCCATTCTGAGTTGCGTTTGGGTATGGAATGGATAGACCCTAAGTGACTGCCTCTCCTACTACGAATGTGTGTGGGCGGATCATCACCCCTTCATTTGCTATTAACAAGACGGCACACGCAAGACAAGATGTCAAATCCATACTAAAACTGACCCTTGAAAGGTGTATTAAAAGCATTTTCCTTTTCTGCCGGAGAACACTTGAAGGATACGAGGCATAAGACTATTGATCGAACTTCTTAAGAAGGCTTGCTAAAAAAAAATTCTTAAGAGGGAATTGCTACTGCAGCCAATTTATTGAAAGTTGAAGGCAATGCCAAATGTAGATGCAGATCATAAGGCTAAAATGACATCGTTTTAGATGCAAATTTTATTTTAAAATGAGCTAAATTTAAAAAATCTAATAAATTAAATATCCAATTTGGATTTTCCCCTTTTTTTTCTTCTTTTGGTTTATTGAGTTAGCTTATTTTTAAATATAATTTAAGTAAAATATGTATTAAAAAATTAGATTTGAATGAAAACATCGTTTCAACCACATCAATGTCACATAGAAAAATGAATAATAAATAATAAAAAAAGCCACATCAATATTTTGTATTAATTAATTGCACCAATTTGATAAGTTTTAGCACTTAATTGCACTTTTTGAAAGATTTATGATTCAATTGCACTTTCATAATAAGTTTTAGGATTTCCAATGCATTTATCCCTTAAAAAAATACTATTTATTGTGAGAAAATTATTTTTGGGTTCATTAGTCTCTCTTAATTATTTTGTAGTTCCAAAACCAAATTTATAATAAATTGGTGATTAGAATGACTGCAAAATGTTTCAAATGAATAAATAGTATATAATTTATCATCACAAAACTTATGTATTTAAATGCCTCTAATGAAAAAAATCATTGCATGAGTATGGCATTGCCAAATTTTACATTATTCAAGACATCAAAACCTACTATTTACCAAAATGGGGTGCACAATCAATCCAAATCCAAGAACTAGGAAGTGTTATTTGTGATGCTGAAATATTATCCTTTATCATTTAACAATAGTCTTATATGCCTTTTTATATACATGTAGCATTCTCCACCTAATAATTTAAGTATTTGAGTTGAACTTTCTAAGTTGATATAAGAGCCAGTGCCCTTTGGCGTATGTACGTCCACCCTATCATGTGCAAATTACTTGATCTCCTTTTTCTTTTCTTTTCTTTTTCTTTTACTTTTGGGAGGTATTATTTAGTTCTCAAATCTGAATTGCCTATTTCTTCCTTTGCAATTGAATCAACTACTTTTTGAAGACTTTGTGTTTTGGTGATATATTTGGAGATTCTAATCATCTTAATGTCTCCTTTAATCAGACTATAATTTTTGTCATGGCCTGACAAATTTATGATATTTACCATAAATATCAGTAATTTTTTAACAATCTTATGCTGCAATTTATCCAACAAACACAACAAGTTCGTTAGGATGTCACCTTTTTTTTTTTCGGTTGAAGTTAGGATGTCACCTTTAATTGGCATCTATGTATTAAAAAAAAATTGGGGGTAACTCTTGGAGGGATAAAACCGACTTTGTATTGATTTTATTGATAGCATAGTATTACTCATTTTTAAAGATGTCATCGTTGGTAAATTATGTTGCTCTAAGATATATACTTGACACAAAATAACAGAAGAAATTATAGAGTCAGATTTCACGCCTATGAAAACAGGAGGCACCTAATTAATTAAATCGAAAGGAACATAAAGGAAAGTGTCATGTTTTTATTGAATGTTCATCTTCTTAGAATAATTTATTTGATACAAAAGGAGAAGTTAAATTGAAATTGAATTACAATTTGTTGTTATACCCAAAACTATTCACATGACTCATGTTTTTACTGTCTAGCATGTGATATCCAAAGTTTATTTTCAAAACAAATATCTAGAGAAATTAACATTAATATTTACTAACAAAAGGACATCCAATAAAATAGTAACAAGAGAATAATCATTAGGGTCAGTTTAGATCCCTATTCAGGCAAAACCTATGTCCACTTTTGGCAAAGCTACTTAAAATAAAACTTGATTTCCAAAGTTAGCATGAAATCTCACCATAGATATGCCAAATATGGCCTTATCAAGTGAACCTTGATTAAAAGTCATAACACTCAAGTGATCAAAAAATCAATTATAGCACTCAAGTAAATATCATACAAGAACTATGACACTTTGATGTTTTTATCCCATAAATTTTCACACATCTTCTCAATTTTTCAATCCCCGCATTCTACTCTTCCTCTAGTGAATATTGCTCTTTTAGCCTCAAAGTCATGCTCCAAGTCACGACTTTCTTTTTGAGAAAGCCTTCTATGATCTTTTAAAGTTGACCAAACCATCTAATTCTTGTTATTACTTGGTAAATGCATATGTTGTTTTATTTCAAGTTGCAATGATATAAAGGACCCTCTATCACCATCAATGAGTTCTAAATTGCAAGTGGAAAGGCTTGTGTAGAAGTACCTTAATAAAGGGTGAACAAGTTGGAGGAATGGTAAGTTCATGGAGCCTTGAAAATATCATAAGGGGAATAGATCTATAGAGCTTTTGGTCACTAATTTCCACCGGAAGATCAAATGGAAAGGTTTATGTAACTTGACCACCAACGAGAAGCTTTGATAAACTCACAAATCACTACAATGAGTAACTGGCTATATCACCTCCTATGAATTTGTGTCACGTGATGACACATTTGAAGACCTAAATGTTCCTTTGACATTCGATCCAAGTCTCAAGGATTGTTAATGGCAAGCTATAGGCCTGGAACTCCAAAAAACATAAACAAGGGAGAACCCAATCAATCCTCAATCACTTTGGTGAAAAGGACTATTTCCTAATATAGGGAACTCTATTTGTGGAAGCTACAATACTGCTACGTTCATTGTAAAGAAATACTCTATAAGATCAATGCATGATAGAGAAATCACAAGTCATGAGAACAACTACTACCAAAGAAAGTTTTACTTTTGATTCACTCATACTCTTGAGGCGTGAGAAAGTTCATTTAATAAGAGTGTTTGTCACTAATTGTAATCTCTATTGAGAAGTATACGAATAGTGTGATCTACTAGCTCCGTGTCACTAATTGTATTCTCTTTTGAGAAGTATACAAGTGTTGTGGTAGTGCTTGAAATTTGGTAGTGTAATCCACTAGCTTGAAATTTTGGTGCTCTTTGCCACCTTATTTGGAGGTACAGGAACAACATACTTTTCAGAGATCACACGGTCGCAGTTGCGGCGGTTAAAAATCATTTCATCAAAGTGGTGAAGGACAAGACCTTAACTTTCAGAAACTGTGAGGATAATCCAAGAAGCAGAAGACTTCAGCGTAACTGGGGGATAGATCCTTGCATCTTCTCTCCTCATCCGGCGGATCCTTAGTGTTCTTTGGAGTGGTTCAGAGACAGCTTGTGGTTGGATCATGGCTGTTGCCTTCTCGGGCACTTGTTGTATGAAGGCCTTCCGCCTTCTTCCTTCAGCTGGGGCCGTGTTCACCTTGACTGGTTTGGCTGTTGTTCGTCTAAGGCAGTGACCCCTCCTTGGTATTTTGTGACTGTTTTATTTCTTTATTGTCTGTCCTTTGTTTTGGTTGTTTTGTCGAGGTTGGGTTTCTTTTGGCCATGCGTGGCCTCATCTTTCCGCGTTTGCCTGTTGTTTAGGCTGTTATTCACTTTGGCCGCTCATGCGGAGTTCTTTTGCATCCGACTCCCATCCACTCGTTTAGACTTATTATCTTCATGAGTGCAAGTTTTGTGGCACCAAATCTTGTGTAAATATTTGGCTCAAAACTCAATATATTATTACTTCTGACAAAAAAAAAATGAATAATTGGCTTTTGACTTGGTCAAAAGGGTAGGCACTCGCAATAAAAAAAAAAATTGACCAATCAATAAGGGGGATGAACTTGCATATTTATAATGGGAATAGAAGGGAAAGGAAAGAAGAAGCAAAGAAAAAAGAAAGTATGTAGTTTGATAAAAATATTTGTGATTAGTTTGAGAAATGGTTTATGAAATGAATTGCGAAGGGTTATATGAACTGATTTATGAATCTGGTTTGTGAAATGCCTTTAGGGTAATGATATAAATTTTTTATTTGATTTGTGGATTATTGAATGGTGGGTTTGGGTTTGATTGTCATTGTCGATGTTTTCTAAACCCACTAAGGGGTTTATGGGTATACGAATTGTTTAAGATCTTTGTGTGCCAAGCCACCAACAATATAAGTGGAGAATAGCCAAGGGGAATCTTGGTCAACTTTGTCATGGGGAATTAGGGTTGACCACAATTGGATTTTGGGAATTAGATTAGTCAACGGAATAGACCATTGATGAGTGATTTCATTAAGATTGATCATTGGGATGGACTGTTGGTGTTTGATTTGATGTTCTTGATCAACTAAGTATTTTTAATATGTGTAAAACTTTATTGAAATGAAATAACTTATGCTTGATTTGGTATTTATATCATATCATGAGTGCGAGTACCACATGGTTAGTTGATTTGCTGATCATTTTTGTGAATAGAGCCACTTACAAATTAACATACGTCTCAAATAAACTAAAATAAAATAAAAAATAGTAATCTTGTTTTTATTTGTCTTCCCCCTCCATCCAGCCACTATCATGTTGTCCATCCACCTTGTTAGGATGCATATATGAGTTATATTATAGAAGTCTTACATCAAAAAATTGGTGTGGTGCGAAACAATTAATAAATCATAATTGATCTATTAACTTATTTACTTAAGTTTTTGAGTGAAAATAAATCCATTTAAATATTGACTGCCTTAGGTCTATGCTCCCCCTTGGCGATCTCCACAATGAAAGTATCGGAATTCTAATGTGTACTCCCAACACAACCACTATTTGCCCAGCCAAATGAGAATTTGTTTTGGTCATCTGCACTGCCCAAGCTATCGCAACCTCCATCCTCGACGTCCTGCCGTGGCCACTACACCCAGCACGATTTTTCTCCCTATACCTTTGTTGCCTCACCTCCCTTATGCCTCCAAATCTAGCCGCGACAATCCCGATGGAGACCGCAAGCTTGACGGAAAAAATAAAGGGAATGGCTCTGCTTGACCAAGGTCGCCGCGACGACCATGGCCCTTGATGGAGCCAGCAATAGAGACTGCAATAGAAGACAAAGCCAAAAACTGCTAGATTTGGCGAAGAACCTTGATGAAGCCGACTACAAAATCTACATTGTAAATAACAAACAGAGCCAAACTCATAAATCTGGCCATGCGTTCAGATATGACAGCGGCTCGTCAATGGTCGCATGTCTTGCGGCAAGGTCAAGATACCATGGACAAGCCGCCATGATGGGCAGCACTGCGAACTGAGTGGATGTAATAAAAAAAATTCTCGCCACATTAGCTAGCGACGTGACACTTGCAAATCATTGAATATTTTCTCTGTTTTTATGGTTTAACATTTGATATCTAGAGTATTATACACACGCATGTACATCAGAGAGAGATTAACATTATTACTGGCACGAGAATCATCAGTTGGTTCATTACATCCCTATCAAGGCAAAACATAACCGTTTTTGGCAAATAGCTACCTAAAAATGAAACTTTGTTTCCAAAAGTTAGGGCTATAGAGCCTTCAGAGAACCAATAGGCTGATGAGTAGCGTCTATATCTTCTAATATCCTTTCGAAGTCTGACTCGAGCCGTTATAGACGGTGGAATTCCATTTGAAAATGTACCATTTTGAGTGAAAAGACATTTTTTTTTTATCCAAGAGATCTTGCACGATGTATTAATTATAGAGAATAGGGGAGAGTGTTTTACAAATTATCGCAATTACAATATTCTTTGACCTCTCTTAAGTGTATAATTCGCTCATTTAGAACCTTTTATGGAATTCAAGAGAAGCTGAAAAGAAAAGTACGAGTGGAATGTTTTATCCTAGAAATGACATTGCTTAACCTTGAAGCTCCATAATTGAGGCAAAAATCACTTTGAAAGTAAAGTGATCACATAACACCAAAACTAACATAATTAAATTAATGCGAAATCACTAAAGAAATAAATGAGGGACAATGACGTCAAAGATTTACCTGATTTGGTTCAATATCTACTCATGGAAAGTTGGCCGTAAATAATCTATTATAATCAGAGATTTATAGTTACAATTGCTCATACACTCAAATATTTCATAACAAACTTAAACTCAAACATAAAATATTTATAAATAAACAAATGTAAAAGATACGGCACAAATCAGGTGTTCTAGCCCAAAGCAAAAACTTCACTATGGCTTATCCATGAAGCATCTCTGTACACTTCTTTTCTTTTCCCTTCGTGCGGCTGTGGCAGACAAGAAGAATCAAAGCAAAACCCCTGCTTTTTATTTCTCTCCCTCACAAAGATCCACCCATAAAATTAAGTAAATATTAATAAATAGAATATGTGAGCCCCCTAATTTTATCTTGTAGTGCCAGAGAATTTTTTTTTTTTTTTTAACTATAACTGAAGCTCCCTTTCTTAATTTCTTTCTGCGGTCAGGCTTGGATATTTATACAACCCAATCAAAACAAATCGCAACAATATATTTACATGTCCTTCAAGATATTTACTGAATTTCTTTCCGACGGTTTAATAAATTGATCCCTGTCGTCCAATTGGATTATGTTTTGTAAATGGTTCAAACTTGAAATATAATTTAACATGCCCAATGTCATGATTCTCCATAGGTGGCATTTGTTGATGGTGCCGGATCAATTTCTAGAGACCTAGCATGAAGTTTGAGGGACCCAAGAGGATACTCAGGCTGCCACGCAGCCCTTTCTACGCTCACACTTCTTGAAATTGATATACCAGCTCTAAGGATGTAGTCACCCAAGAGCTGGACAAGACGGCATTTGTACCCAAGTGGAACAAACAAGGCCATGTAAAGACTCAAGATAACAAAGAGGGCACTAATTCCGATGATCAAGGTGACAACCGCGATCCAAGTGCGTTTACTTACGGTCACGTAGACCCCTGCCATGAAGGCCATGGACATTGTGGCAAGAGCTACAAGCAGTGGTTGCCTTGCCTTTCCAAGGGCATGAAGCACGGCGTGTGAATCATTGATCTGTCTCCACAGAAGGATCACAACTGAAATTATTGAGCTGAACATGGCGACAGTGTTGCAGATCACAAAGACGTCATACATGGGTTTGTTCAATAGTGTAGCAATTCCCGCATCTGGTTCGGTATCTTTATATCCTCCAGGAACAGAAAATCCAGCAGCAAAGGTCATAGCAGCAACTAGCGTTGCCACGACCATACGGGAATTGGCCTCGTCCTTAAGTCTATCCAAATCTGGAGGCTCCAAATCACTCCCCGGGCCTAAGCCTTTTGGTTGGCAAATTGCTTTGTCTTTGCTTCTAGGTGCTCCAGCAGATAATAATATCGTTCGTGTTAAGCTCTAGTCAAGCATATAAACAAGACTATTAATTATCCATGAAGATAGATTTGGAGTTTGGAAAAATGAAACCTTCTCAAGCGATACACAAACTTGCAAATGCAATATTTTCTAAGCTTACGGTAGAAACTAAATTCCACTCGGTAACTACTTAGGTAGTTCAAACTTTAATTACTTCCATCTCTCCCACAATGGAAGCGGCTAAAACAATAGTGGAGAACAAAAGTAGATAACCTGTTAATTCAATATGTGGAGATTAATACCTGGTGAAGTGGAGCATCGACTTTTTTTAGTTGCTCATCTACAATGTCGAGAGCCGTCAAATTGCTGTTGTTTACAAGCTTAAGATCAACCCTATTGTCTCGGGTGAGAGATAGTAGAACTTCGGGTTGCCACTGCAATGTGGCCAGATGTAGAGGCGTATTTCCTAACTTGTCTTTCACATTTATGAGCTTCTCAAGCTCGGGATTGTTAAGTATGTACTTCACTACGGAGGCCCTTCCATACTTTGCCGCAACATGGAGTATATTTTGCCCTTCCTTAAAATTTAGCAACTCTTCTGGATCTGGCCAATGTTGAAGCAAATTCTTGATTGTTTCAAGATGACCCATCTTGCATGCGACGTGGATTGGAAGATAGCCCTCTTTATCGTATTCAACGAAGCTCGAAGTGAACTCATTAACCAGGAATTTGACTCCAACGACGTAATTCACATATGCTGCTAGATGGAGAGGAGTACCACCTCCAGCATCACTTAAATAAAATAACTCTTTCTTCCGCTTTGACATCTCTTTCAGCATTTCTATTTCATTACAAAACAGCAAAGAAATGAATACGTGCCATGCTCATAACCAAGGGTCTGGTGACTCTAGCTATTATATTTTCTTAAAACAATAGAAAAAAAAATGCGATATTTCATGGAATCCATAATTAAAATCTAAACTTTAGGGGGATAATTTCAGTGTAGACAATGGAGAAACATTAATTTCCAAAAGGTCCTTGGACAAAAATAAAAGCGGTTTAGCATCTACAATGGATTGTACTATGAGTACCTGCTATTGAAGTGCTAAATGTATAATATTTTTTAGGGGTAAGTCTTGCTATTACCCAAGTCCAAACATATTGTAATCTGCCTCCTCCGAGGCCAAAATTTATAGGAAATATTTAGTAATTGGTGTAGGCACTAGAAAGTACAAACTTTATCTTGATTCAACATATAAAAGTACCAACTTTTACTTAGAGTCCTAATTTTGGCTCAATCTTCTTATTTGTCTCATTACTCTAGCTCTTATCTTAATTGGGGGCCGAAACTTTGTTTGGTATCATAAAAAAATAAAACACTTTTAGTTCAACGGCTCATGTGGAACGAAAGTAGACATGCGGTCCGAATGAAATATTTATTGGAAGGAGAGCCATAGGAAAGATCACCGACCTATCGTTTGGTGCATCACGGCTCCGTGGACTGGCGACATGCCTTCCAATGAAGAGACTTTCTCTCCATCCACTGCTTCCATCAAAAGCACAAGACTCCTCAAGTCTCCTGTCTCGACTGCCAAGTACAGCGGGCACTTACGCTCTCTGTTCTCCTTATAAACCAAATTTGACCCAAGATTCAGGAGCATACGGGTCAATTCGTAGTGACCGTTCCTCACAGCCTCGTGCAGTGCCGTGTTGCCTGCGTCGTTCACTATGTCCACGATCCCATCGCAGTCAAGGAGGAGTTTGGCTGCGTGGATCCTCCCGGCTCTCGCCGCGACATGGAGCGCGGTGTCCCCTCGGAAGTTCGCCTCAGTGGTGCGCCGCTTGTCGGGGATGACCTCGAGAATGGCTCGAAGGATATCGCAATTCTCGATGCCTGCTGCGACGTGGAGCAACGAGTTCCCAGAAGGGCCCTGTATGTCTATTATCTCGGACAAAGGGACCCCCTCTTCCGCGGAATACTTTTCGAGGGCTTCGATGAAGTTGTCAACGTTGCCTTCTTTCGCGGCGGCTTGTAGCCGCGGACTTACACGCCATTTGAGCTCTGCTGGGCGCTGTGGTTTGTTTAACCACTCCAGCGCTTTCAATCTGGCCCTTCTCTGCTCCCAGATTTCATTATCCTCGATAGTTATACTCACGCGATGGCGATCCATCTTTACTCTTAAATATGAATATCGTCCCCTCTCTCCAAGATTTATAGCGCAGCCAGGACTTGGAGATTTTTTTCTTCTCTTGCTGTCCATGCACATCTTGTGGACGAGAGCAATTCTTCAAAAAGAAAATATCTAGCGCGCGTGAAAACACCAGCCACCCAATTTATTGCCAAACACCTGGGACCCACGAAATTGCACAGAGCATAATTCTAAATTTCTGACCACTTGGAAAAACAAATCCGATTCTGATTCGTCCGGACATTGATCAATTTATCAAGTCCATGTTTCTCAATTTAAGATGGGTTGGCAAAAACGTACGTGAAAATTGAAAGAAAACTAAACTACTCGACTAGCAACGGCAGGGATAAGACTATTTTACAGTGAGGTCAATAAGTAAAATGCTAAATTGTTTTATTAAGAAAATTGATACATGAATCTAAATTTTTTATCATCATTACAATTTTAAACATTGATATTTTAGTTTTTAAAATTAAATGTTAATTTGATCCACAATCTTCAGTTTTGTTAAACTTACCAATTCTTTCCCATGATCGAATTGAGTCACAACATAACTAGTTACCGAATTGTTCAAATAATCTAAAACTAACTCAAGAACATCCTTTTAACTACGTTTAGATCCATGCACACATGTAAGAATTGTGGCAGCAAGTTATATGCACATAAATGTCACTAAGAAAAATTTGGCATAACAATTTAGTCATATGTGATTGAGCTAGATCATGCAATACAATTGCATTATTGTCATAAATTCGCTCAAAGCTAACTAAAAGAGAGTTTTGTTATTAGTGAAGAATTGTCTTCGAGACACTAATTAAACATACATGATAAGAAATATTTCAATTTTCAATACATTAATTACACATAATACAAGAGAAGAAGTGAAATAAAATTCATAAACTTTTTGTATGTGTGACTATTTAATTATTATCTTGAGGCTCTCATTAACAAAATGTAACTTTAAAATATCCCTCAAATCTACCTCAGTTGAATGTATCATTATATAAATTCAATACTATCCAAAACCATATCGTGCAAAAGTGAAACTTTTATGTACAAAAGTGCCAAGATTTATTACATATGTTTATTTTAAAAGTAATTTGAAATTTTGAACATATCGTGGATTTTAAGTTTGAATTTTTCCATTGTAACTTGGGTTTCGAAGGTTTTAGTGAGGCCATTTTGTTGTTAAAATAAGTTAATTTGCTGAGGTCAAAATAGTGGGGTCAAATTAAACGATGCTTAAAATATTTATCCCAATAATTAAAATATCTGCAATTTGACTGTGGGCAATTACGAAAACATGGAAATCATATTCGTAGGACACAGAGAGAAAGGAAAAGCGGATAGTTTTATTTTTTATTTTTTTAATTCTTAGGAAAAGTGGATAGTTGAGTGTGTTATCTTTATCCTCGGTTTCAAGTATTTAAAGAGATTGAAGCTCGGTTGACTATCTTCTCCTTTTCCTACTATTCTCTTCACGTTCTCAGTAGTTGTTTTCTCAACTCTATCCCGATCTTTACTGTCTCTATACCTTTTGTTTTCTTTTTCCTTTGGTATGGATCATTTTTTAATGTAGCAACTTGTTAGCGTCACTCGTCCCCCCCTCCCCCCAATAAATTGGGTCTTATTCTAATGCGATGCTACATGCAGCACCACATTGATCGGCATCACTTGTCCTTGAAAATATTAAAATGAATATTTCTAAGGAGGATACCAAATTCAAGTTTTTGGCTTTTGTTAGAGAAAATATATAAAGTTTAGGACTTCAATAGAACTTTTCAAACCATAGAAGTTTAAGAATGTTTTGCACAAGCTATTTTCCTATATGTGCAATCGTCATATTACCCTGACTCTTAAAACTACTTAAATTTCAAATAAATTGAGTTTATTAATATTTTGAGATCAATAATTTTGAACTTACTTTTATTTAATATTATGAGATTTAGTTGGGCTTCCATCTTATTATATTTTATAAAATGAGTAGCGATAGTGAGTGTTATCCTACGAGCGTAGTCTCATCACCACTTTATTTCCCTTAAATCAAGGAAAGCGGGCCTTTTTCTTAGGGCCGAAGGAAAAGAAGAATCTGGTGATTGTTGGTAAGGAAAGTCATCGTCTCTGTATGCCAATCCCCTCTTTATTGGTTTGATTCATTGACAGGGAACAGTAACCTAAGGCGATACCTACCGCGGAGTCAGAAAATATCTGGGGGAATTGCGACGTAGAAGGAATGAAAAGAAATAAAACCTAACATAAAAGACAGTGCTGTTTTGCAATCTTCAGACAGCTGCAGCGCATTTAGAGTGGCAAAGAAGACCCACCCGTGAAATTAACAATGAAATGATGGTCGCTTCTTTTTCAAGCATATAGACAAGGCTCTGGAAGAAACAGACAGAAGGATTTGACTAGGACCCAAGAGGAGATCATCGCGTAGCTTATCATCACATGCGGAACTGGAACGCACCCACTCGGCTTTCGATGAAATGAAATCTGACAAGAAGCTAATGCTTAAGCGTTCCCGTGTTGTCGGCAAGATTCCTGTCCAAAGAAGCCATCAAGGACAAATACACGAGGATGCATTTAGTTGGCACTAAATTATTAACTATTACACCTTCCAGTTTTGGCCTCTCTTTTCCCGCGCTTCAGGAAATTTTCCTTCAATAACTAAACTTATGAGAAATGATCATGTAGATCCTATTATCATAGGGACTTTACTAGAATACCAATTTTTGAGATACTATGAGAATAAAAATTTGTTGTGAATCACAAATTCTTGAACTAATGGATTCTTATTTAATTCTTTGTAATCTAGCATAGACTGTTATTTACACAGTAAATTAAAGATTGGCATACAATCGTTTCTTTTTTATATCCACTTTCATTCTGACAACAATCTTAAAAGGAGAAAAAGGTAAGTGCAACTTATTTCGAATACATTTGATCCTAAAAAATTAGTCAAATAGCACCTCCGTTAATTCCATCTAATTTGAGTAACATAACATGCCGATATGAAGATTTTTATTGCTTTTATTGGACTTGAAATAGAGGTGTGCAAAAGAACCGGGACTTGCCTGGATTCGGAACCGAACTGGAACCGCCCGGAACCGGTAGTTCTTGAGGGAATCAATTTGGTTCCCGATTCCAATTTATGGGAACCGGTAGGCACTAGTCCAGTTCCCGGTGCCATGGACGGATTCGCCCACCGAATTATATTATAATTATATTATAATAAAATATTAATTTTGAAATTATTAATTAGCAAATCTAAATTTTAAGGCTCCATCTCCTCTCATGGTTTCCATATTTTTAAGAATTTAGTAAAGTGTGTAAGCTGTTTTCAACAATTCAACAAATGGCTCATTCAAATAATACTTTTGGGACTCACATATGACACTATGTTCAAAAATATGTGGAGTATTGGTATAATTGTTTCTACAAAAAAAAATCAATAAAGCAAATGTTGTAAGAGATTGAGCATTGTTAGAGGATAAAAGAAAAGATGATCTACATATGACAATCATCCAAAATCTTGAACTTAAAGAATATTTCTAAAATGATTCAAAAATAGGAAAAAAAAAAACCTATTTCTCTTATTTGGTAGTGTTTTCCAATAAAATAAAGAAAAATGGTACTCATAATTAAGCCGGTTCGATTTAAAGAAAAATATTACTCGATATGAAAGATACTCACAACGGGATTTGGAAAACGATATTATTATTGGTGAGACCGGTTTCATTGATCCACCCAGGAACGGACCGGACCGGCGGTCCGGTTCTTGGGTGGATCCATGCAATAACGGGTGGTTTCCGATTCCAATTTTTTGGAACCGGTCTTTAGCGGATGATTCTTAGTTATAGGCCGAAAACCTCCCACCCGGACCATGCACACCCCTAACTTAGAATGTTTGAAGATCCACTTTCATTACTAGCATAGTTAGAAACAAATTTTGCCTAAGCATCAATTGACTTACACAAACAACTTGTATTAGTTCTCTTATAATTAGACAATAAATAGGTTCAATTAATTTAGCATTCCTATTCTTGTTTTTATAAATTTTGAGATTTTTTGTGTAAAATACGTAAATAGGGGTATTGCAATAGTGTGATTATTTTAATTTAAGTGTATGGTATTATTGAGTGTTTGATAATTAATTAGTTTTTGTTTTTATGTTGATGCAGCATATTCAATGTAAGAGTACCAATCAGTTGATAATTTAAATATTAGCAAGATAAATAAGGACTCCTTTAAGAGAAAATTTGAAAAGTGGGTAATTAACTCCTTTGTCCTAATTTTTCTTCCTTTTTCTTTTGGCCAATTCTACCTCAAAGCTGAACTCCATTATGCTATTAGAGTGGCATGTATGTGAGCGATGGGACCAAGGTTCTAAAAGAAATGCTATAGAGGAAGATTCGGCCTTTGAAATTGCTATTTGAAAATTCAGACTATGAATTCGTCTCACTTTAGAGTGGCAAGTAAAATGAAAATTTGGAAAGTGAGAGGAATTCATAGTCTGACTCAAAATTAGTAGTTATCATTAAAAATAAAAAATTGAGAAAGGTCCATTTAGGATTTGGAGCTTTTTATATAAGATGCAAACGTTATCCTATTTTCCTCGGTCTGCGAACGTTAGGGTAGCTTTGAATTGTATGAGGCGACACCTGCCCAGGAAGAAAGAGCTCCAGGAAACTTCAATGCAAAACAGAATCAACGAAAAGAACTAACAACCAAAGTAAAAGACAAGCGCTGTTACGGTAACCACGACGGAATGCTTATTTCAGTGGTTTTTATCTTTTATTTTTTATTTTTGCAACATGGTATTGTTTTTTTCCTAATGGACAACCTAATCTGCATAAGCAACTATTTTCAATATTATTTTAAAAAAGCCTGTTGTTGGGCTAAGTCTGTCTGTTTAATTCTAAAAACGAGAAGAGTCTTGATCTTTTAGAAGTTTTAGCAGTTTACTTTGATAAAGTTGTTTATCTTCCGGGTTCTTTCCTTTCAGTCTCCTTCTGGAAATGTCCCTGTGCTACCATTGAACATCCGCACTATGTTTAACACTTTTGCAAATGCCTCAAAATAGCACATGAAAAAACTGGATTTCAATTTGATCATTAGTCTGCTTTCACATTACCTTTGCGTCGGCACTTTGACCATGAAAGAAAAAGAAATCAGTATAATCCTTGACTCTTGGTAATTGATTCTGCGTAATCTAATGCATGATATGCGGACGGAAATTGACATCAAAGACAAGGGATGGACCTTAATATCTGATCAACAAAAGGCATATTTTTTTCTCATTGCTATGAATTGGTTTTCTTATGTCTTGTTCTTCTAAAGCTCCGTTTATTTCATAGCAAATGAATGATTTAAAAAAATATTTTCTTAAAAATGATACTCATATCTCTTAAAATAATTAATCGATGAAAAATATTTTTATTATCTATAACAATTTATATCTAAACATTTTCATGAATGTGGAAAATATTTTTCATTCATTCATTGTAGTAAATAATTCAAGCAATCATTTAAAAAAAAATATTTTCCAAATAGTTCATTTTCCGTAAAATAAACTACATTTGGTGGAACATAAAAGGCAAGAGATTTTACATATTTAGGTACACTTTTAATTTTAAGTTTTGTAGGGATTATGAGTTCATAAAAGGTTCGCTAGACATATTTATGCGAAGGAGGAAGAATCACACACGCAAGTGTAACCGTTGTAAACACCTAAATTTTGGCAACTCGATTATTTATTTATTGCATAAAAATTAGGAATTAATTTTATCCTTAAATATATATATAATAATTATAATAATAATAATAATATAATGCATAACATATAATTTTAGGTGTATTTATTTGTTATTATTTGCATTTATGACAGATGGGTTTGAATTGATAGTTAAGCTTTAATTTGTTAAAAGGACTAAAGCAAACGGAGAAAATTCGTCCGAGCTCCTTTTTTTAATGATCGAAAATTATCTTGTGAAAAATAGAGATTTGATATGATATTACGGTGGATTTTTAGAATTTAAGAAAATTGTATTGCAATCTTATAGGCGATAAAGTTAGTAAATAATATTCAGAAGATGAGGAAAATAAAAGGATTTTTGTGATAGGGAGATTATAGGTAATCTTTATGTATATTGAAAAAGAAATGAAATATTTGACGAATATCACATTTTGTTTGCTTATAAAAGGAACTATGTAGGACTTGAGCATATCCTTAAACTGTTCACCCCTTGAATAGACCATTCCAGGGACTCCTCCTCACTTATTAGCAAGTGAGAAGAGAGTAGTAAGGGATAATGGTCCCATTGGGTTACCCGGCCAAACCCTTACGGGTTAGGGGCCCACTTTTGATCCCCGTGAACCCTTCTTCAGGTAACCAAGGTAACCAATCCTGGCGCAGAAATGGGGAGCTCCTCTTCGTTCGAGGAAAAAAAAACAAGAAAGTCAAAAAGGAAAAGGAGAGTGGGAGAAGAGACGTGAGCGGCAGAAAGTGAACAGTGAGGGAGACGTGGGAAGAGAGAGAGAGAGAGGGATGCGAGAGTGACAGGAGAGAGAGAAAAACCAAAAAAGAGGAAAAAAATAAAGGAGCTATTCTTCTCGTGACAGGAGAGAGAGAAAAACCAGAAAAAAAGGAAAAAAAATAAAGGAGCTATTCTTCTCCTTCGCGTGCCCTTCAATCCCTGTACAGCGTCGCCGTGCCTCACCGCGCCACCGCTGCCTTGCAACCGTTCGAAGCTCCACCTCGCCGTCGCTGCTCCCGATGCCGACAGAGCTTGAGTCGGTCGCTGCGTCTCCGATTCTGCTTCATCGCGCCTCGGTCCCAGCCCCCTCGCCGACCCTTGCCGAAGCCCCGCCGATCCCTGCCGCCCGCGCCAGCCGTGACACCAGCAGCCTGTCGAAGCCGCCGTCGTGCCTATCCGCATCGACTCGACGCTTCTGCGTCGTTGTTCCCTTCCGCCCTGGCGAGGCTGTTGCTGTCCCTGCTTTGTCTGTGTCTGCAGGCCTCCGCCCGTGCCGCTCCGACCAGCGACCCGACGCCTGCAGCGCGTCCGACCAGCGACACGAGCTCTCTGCCCGAGCGTCGCTGCTATTCCGCCCGAGTGCCCCTGCTGCCAACGCTGCCAATCCGCCCTCGCCGGAGCTCCGACGATCAACCCCCCACTCTAAATGGCAAACCCATCACCCTCGGTGAACCACCATCACAGCTCCTTTTTTGGGCCACGTCGAGCCGCCGTTGGTTGACCCAGATTTAGGAAAAATCCCAATTAGGTCGATTTTTTTATTTTACTTTTTTTTTTTCATTTTATTTACTTGAAATATTCATTGATGAAAGATTGAGATTCCTGACATGAATAACCTCTTAAATTAAAGATTGACAGTCCGATGTTTTTGAAAAATCCGACTCGCAATCGTTTGGAAAATCGCTCAATCCGGATCTCTCGAGATTTGATTTGCGCAATTTATTTAAAATTGATCAATTTGATCTCACAAAATATAGTTATCAATTTTTATTTAAAATTGACAAATCCGATAATATGAGATTCGATTTTTGATTTCAATTTTATCCTGCTCTGATTTGTTGTTGCGTGGTTTGAGTGGTTTGAGTCTGATTCTGTTTTCGTTAAAAGGAAAAATCCAAAAAAAAATATGCATTTATTTAGGATGTTAGTTTTTTTTTTTAATTTAAGTTGCACATTTAATTATGTGGCAATTTTAATTTCAAGTTTCATATACAAGAAAAAGAAAAAAAAATAGAGGCATTCTTTGCACGTTGTTATGCATATTATGATAAAATTGCATGTTTAATTTTAAGTTTAGATAAATCTTTTAGATAGATTGCATGCCTTTTTAGATTTATGAAATGCATGTCCTTTAACTATTATTGCTAGGTTCATTTAGTTAAAAATTGCCTGTCATTAGAATTAGGTCATTTGCTTAGATTGCATTGCATATAGATTAGATTTTATTAAGCAAAAAAAAATTCTTAAAAAAAAGATTGAGTGATTGTGTGTTAATTATAAATTATATTTATGGTTGTTGATGTGAATTCTGATTTGACATTGTAGATCTTTCGTGTTTATCTGGGTGTTAAATTGGTGGTTTGCTTAATTGTTGACACCCGAAATTTTTGTCGACGTTTTAAACATTCAATTCGCAAAAGTAAAAAATTGTTTGAAATGAAAAGATAAAAAAAAATTAATTAGAAATAAGGAAAAACGAAAAAAGAGAGAGAGAGAAAAATAAATAAAGAACCAAAAGGAAAACATAAAAAAAAAAATGAAATGAAAATGAAAAGAAAACAAAAAGAAAAAAGAATACAAGAAATAAGGAAAATAAAAAAATATAAAAGGAACGGACGCTCTGGGCTCAAGGGGGTTCGCACGGAATCTCTCTCGTCACACGCTCTCTCTCTCTCTTTTTCGCTCAGAGGGTTTTTGGCCGAAAAAACGTGGGGATTCTCGGGAGAATTGGTGGGTGGACGGGTTCTTCCGGATTCTCTCTCACGGGCTCACAGGGGCACGGAAGCTCTCTCTCGGAGGATTCTCTCTCGGGGATTCTCTTTGACGGGGGACTTTCTCTCTCGCGAGCGGGAAGCTCTTTCTCTCCCTTTCGGATTCTCTCTGGGGAAGAGTTCGCTCAATCGCAGCGACATCAGGGAAGACGGGAGCGGTTACAGCAAGAGGAACGACGAGCGATCCTCAGGTGGCCGGATCTGTTTCTCTGTTTCCCGAATCTGACTCCATCCCAGGCCGACGGCAGCCGCAGCGACGACGGCGGCAAATCTGGTTCGGTGGATCACTCTCGGAAATCGAAGACCGATGGTTGTGTATCGCGAGGGGGGCTGACTTTCGTTCACTGAATCTCCTTCTCTGCAATGCTTGAAAAAAAAAAACCCTAGAAAACAGGGGGTAACCGCCGGCGAAGGAGCTGGGGGTTAGGGGATCAGATCTGAAGCCGATCAGCAGTGGATGGGGCGTTTAACCGGTTCTCTCTTGGCTCTGTCGCTCACTCGACGGTGAGCTCTCTTTCTCTCTCGATCGATTGAATTTTTTTTGGCCTCTGGCTCTCCCATTTCCCTCCCTCTGATTCGAACAATTTTCTTTCGGCCCTCTCGCGCACCGAATTTGATCCGCTGGAATGGCCGATCGAGGACCTCGGAGTTCAAGGCTCAGATTCACGCAGCCTGCTCGGATTGTAGATTAGGTAACTCCCCTGCAGCAGTGGTGATAGCGTCGTTGGCAGCCACAGTTTCGATCCTTCACCGTTCATTCAAGGTTATCTAGCTTTCTCTCTCTCAATCGCTCTATCTCTGGTTCGACCAGGTAGGGAAGAACAAGTTTATTGAGTTTCTTCCGGTAGATGTCGTTTGTTTAGGTGTTGCTGTTGTCGTCATTGTTGTTGATTGATGGAGTTAGAGGATCTGTTTAGGCCTGGTTCGTATTTGATCTTGAGCTGAGTTGATGTCTTGATTAAGCCATGCTCCGTGTTGTGTAATCAAGACAAACGATCGTTGTATTGTACAGGGATGGAAATTGGTATTGGAATCATTGCTTGTAGGCTTAGATTTCTCTATTATATCTTTTTTTCTTTTTTTTTCTTGTCCGTATCATTCTGATGTGTCATCATTGTGTATGTGGTGTGGCCGAGATCGAGTGAGAGCTTGCCTCTTCAAATAGAATTTTACTGACAGTGGTTGACAAGGCTACAATCATTGACTATGAACTCTCTGCATTTAGTTGTTTTCATTTCTTGTGTTTCCTCTTTTCTATCCGCTATTCACATCTTTGTTATTGAGCTGTTTTTCAAAGCCCTGTGTACATGGAGGTGAGGCTGTAAAGCATCCGAGGTTTAGGATGCTTACAAGCAATTTTCTTTTTTCATGTTGAGTTGGGGAAGTGAAAAAAAAAAAGAGTTTTACTCTTAGTTTGTCTATGAGTAGTATTAAAGAGAGCATTAGCCATCAATAAAGTTGTTTACTACTTAAGAGTGATGGTAGTATTCTTAATTTTTATGCTGCTGTGATTTGTCGTTATCATGAGCGCTTTTAGTGGGTCAAAGGCGTGTCATATGCAATTGACGTTTGCTGCTCATGCTTTACTCTACAGAGATCATAATGCTGATTTAAGTGTCTAGATTTTTTGGTATTAATCAAATCATGCAATCCGGGTTCAAGAGTAGATCCCGTCATAATATTTGCAAGTTTCATATCTTGAAATGACTACTCTCTTTTGATGTTTGCTTGACTGACTTGCCTAAGGGTTTTGTTTTGAAATACTGATATTGTGATTGTTGGACATACTATATTTTCTTCAGAATTATTGGGGATGATTTGATTGGGGAAATGCTGACTTTTCTGCGGGTAGTCGTTGTTAGTTTTGAAATGGGATAGTAGGTGTGTCTAATTGCATTCAATACGTTGTAGAATGACGGTGTGACATGCTACTATGATCTAATCTTGATTGACTTGTTCATGTTCTTGAATTTTTAGAAATTCACGTGTTAAAATTTTGAAAAGCTTCCTCATGAAAATTGTTCTTATGATGCTGATTTCACATGATTTGTGTATCAATTGGACTCAACTTCTCTTGTGATTCGCCTGATAGAAATTTGTCATAAAAAATGAAATTCATGACCCTTATTTTGCCCTTATCAAAGCTGATTTTGTTACTTTGCTATGATTCTCTTATTAAGAAACTCTAAAATTGGATTCTTAACAAAATTTGTTCGTCTCTCTTTTGTTCGCGCTGTGGTAAAATTTCATATTCTTCGGATTTTCTTTTAGGTCAAATCACTATTAATGTGTCATGACATCCCGATATTTTGCAGCAATTCCGACGTGATATTGTGCATTCTTGAATTTTCTTTAACTTCTATATAGCTCACGTTAAAAACATTTTCCACGAAAATTGTTACCATGATTGGATGTGCATTTGATTCTAACTTGAGGTTAGTTTGGCTATTAATTGATGCCATTTTGATCAAGAAAATTCATACGTGCTTGTGGCAAGACATGACTTCAATTTCATGGCAATTTGTCATCAAACAATTACAATTTATAGTCTCACGTGTTCTGTTACAACATTGATTGCATGCTGGAAGTTGTGGATTAAGCATTGATTAGATGGACATACATGTAGCATGAACACGCTTGATGATGCGTATTGTTTGGTGAATGATCTTTTATCAGCAAATTCACTTGTTTGGTTAACTGAGAACCAAAGTTATATGACTTGGATGTATGTCATATTATATGCTTTGCATGTAATCATTTGATAAATGATTTTGGTGCGACACATATTAATGCTGAACTTTAGGATATCACTCGAAACTTGACTTCGCATTGAACTTCTTTTAAACAATTGATTTTGATATGATGTATTGTTTTTGGTTGCTTGATGTGTTTGATTGTTTCTTTTATTTGTATGCACCTAGTCCTAAATTTCTTAGATTAGGTTTAGATTAGGACCTTGAGGATGGAGAAGGCATGAAGATGGTGGAGGTCGATGTCCACTCCGACTGTTATCATGTAATGCTCATTTTCCCGACATATGTCTCGGGTTTTATGCATTGTATAAAGCCCGACGAGTTGCGGGTTTCCTTTCTTTCTCGATTGTTTTCTTTTTTTATATTCTTTAGAATTGCATGATTAGGTTTACTGTTTTCTATTGATTGTTTACTTCATGTCTTGTGCTTTCAATTTCATTGATTGTTTTCTTTTCTTTTTTTAGAAATAGAATAGAACGAAAGTAATCTGCCACGCATGATCACTTAGTCTAGGAATTGATGATCCTGAAAAATGTAAAAAAAACGCATGGACACGTTAGGAAAAACACAACATACTGTTTAGGTACCGAAAGGGCGTTAATAGCAATATTAGCGTAACCCAAGTCCCCGAACCTAGATATCTGGTTGCGTAGGAATCGAGGGAACACTCCCGACTCTCGATTGGGTTTCTAGCCGACCCCCAAAGTTGAGGCTAGTGGCGACTCCCGTCTATTTTTAGGTTGTCATAAATAAGTAGATCGTATAAATAAATCCGTTGTCACGCGGGGTATGAGTTTCGATGAAACTCACTATGGTTTAGCATACTCGATGTGGGAGTAGCCCAAAGGATGAAGTGATGCCATCCTAATGGGCGAAGCGTACTATCGAGAGGGCTACCATGGTAAAAGTACCCTTAAATTCGATATCCACATTCGACTCCCTTTTTTAGGTGTGTCGCTTATGTGGGTATGGATCGCGACATTCCGCTGTCACGCGGGGTACGAGCTTGGGAGAGCTCGCGATCTCGTAGAGGGAACTCATGAGAGGCTTGATCCAAAAGGCGAGGTGATGACGTCTTTTGGAATGCAAGCCGTGAGGGAACTTTCGTGATCAAGTACCCCTAAATCCGACCTTTCCCCCTTTTCTCTCCTCGCGACGATGAGGGATTCGATGGTGGCGAGATCGGGTCGCGACAGCCCCCGCATAATCATCTAAAATGTTAGAGAAGTAAATTAAAATTAATTCAAAATACCCGCAAAACGTTTTTTCGAAATAAAAAGAGAAATGTACCGAAAGGGTATTAGAAAAGTCTAATGTAACCAAGTTTCCGTACTTAAAGTCTTTGATTTGTAGGAGTAAAATAATTCTCTCATTATTTTACTTAGGTGTCTAATCGATCTACCGTAAACTGATTAATGGCGACTTTTAGCTAATCTTTTATATGCTAAATATTTGAACATAAGTTGCAAATTGGTATGGGCTTAAGAGAGTCCGAATTAAATTTAGATTTAGTAGTTCATTAGCCTAATCGTAGGTGGTGTACCCGAAATTTATGTCGCAATAGCTTGGCGACTCCAATGGTAATTTGAGTTGAAACTCTTAATGGACTTAGGTTAATTTTCTATTCTATTTGAAAAAATGTTTTTGTTTGGCAGCAAAGATTTCAAGTACGTCCCTAACGTTTATGGTGTTAAATGTTCTTGCAAGATGTGAGGTATAAAAGGAAGTATTTGCTGACCTTTGTTTTGCAAGGAGGTGTAGGAATGTATGGTTTATTTTCATATATGAAGTGTTGTTTAATATAAACTGTTGTGCATGCTTTGTATTTACACTACACTTTGGCACACACAATCCGTTGTCGGACTTGGGTCGCATATGAGTCACCCATCTTGATCCCGAAATTTCTTTTTTTTTGGTGTCAAGAGTACCCATCTCGATTTGCATGCCCGCGATCTAGGTTGGCTCTTTGACCAAGCTGGAGTTATGAGGACCCGACATAGTCCGCACACCCATGGCTAGTTTGATCATTCTTGTGGCTCTACTTTGTTAAGTCTTATAGACTAGAAATCAAGCCACTTACCATGCACATGTCTCTGTAATTGCCCCTTGTTTATTGGTAAAGTAAGTTTTCTAAATTCGCATCCTTGCAATCTATTTACTTTATTATATCATTTTGTCGGTGCATAACATTAGGATTGTCCTGAGTCTTAGTCAATATACAATGGGAATACCGGACATTCGAATTATTCGCCCTCCAAAGGAAGAGCTTAGCACATGGTGGGAGAAGTCAAACCAAGTTGGCCGTCAATTTCTAGAGTTGCATATTAGTCGACTATTTCCATTGTTGCGTATCAACATCCATGGCGGCCTCATCCAAGCACTTGCCCATTGTTGGTGCCCTGAGACTTCTACTTTTATCTTTGTCGGTAAGCATGAGCTCACTCTCACCTTGGAAGAGTATATCATTGCCATAGGAAAATCCTTGAAAGCTTAATTAATTAGTCTGGCCATTGGAATAGATCTCATTGTGGCATTATATGATATTTTTTTTTTTTTCAGAATTAAGGAGGACAATATAAGAAAGGTTTTAAAGGCTCACCGCAATACATGTCATTTATCTTTTCTAAAAGAATGTTTTGAAAATTGCACTTCATTTCAAATGTGTATGGTTTTCCTTTTAGCTTTCTTTGGGTTTATAGTTTTTCCTTACTGCAAGAATGCTATTAACCCTTTGATTATTCAATTAATTAAACAAGTGTTGGAAGGAAAAAATTTCATAAACACTATTTTGGCTAAAACTTTTCTTTCCCTTGCTCGATTTAAAGGAATTAGTGATAAGACTTTCCATTTCTCTCCTGAGCTTTTGCAAATTTGGTTTCTTTCTCATATAAAAAGGTTTGATGGTTTAATGACTATACATGAATGTAATTCTAATCACCCTATTATGAGATTTGAAAACAACAAAAAACATGTATCGAATTACTATTATTCTAGATGGCTAGCTTTCTTGAAAAAATGGACTTCCGAGGGTTTCCTATGGCATGTTAAGTGGTTCCAAGTTTGTGTGACGAGACTTTCATGTGGAGGTGTTGGCCCAATCCCTTTACTAGGATTCACTGGAGCAATGGAGTACTATCCAATTAGAGTGACCCATCATTATTAAGTAGTGCAAGAGCTTCCCCCGGCATTGCAAGTAGATTCGCTTTGAGTAAGCTTCGTTGATAAAGATCAAAACCATGAGGATTCCATGCTCATGATCAAATCAATGTGGGACATGTGTCATTCACAAAAGCTCAAATGGCATGAGGAGGAGTTAAACGGCAAAGAAAGGAAGTACTATACCTCAATTAAATACATTCAACAACACAAGGTTCCGGAGGAGCTACTTCCAAAGATACCGGAGGTGCCGTTGAAGATTACCAATCATGTTGAGAATAGACGTCTTAAAAGACTTGCTGAAAAAGTTCAAGAGGAGAATAAGCGATTGCGCCAAGTGGTGTCTCAAGTTTATATTGATCAAGCTAAATGAAGTGGCTTGAATCAATCTGATTATTTTCATTTGTAGATTAATATTTAAGAAGTTGAGTCATTTGCCTTTCTAGTTTATTTGTCTAGGGCATTTCAAGTTTCTATTTTGTTAGGATGTGTCAAAAAATCTATTAATGAATAAAAGCTTCTAGGTCGTTGTCATGGACCGACGTGTTTCATATGAGATACTTATTTTTGTTAATTTCTTCAAATTAGGTGATAACGGATTCTCCACATTCACTCATTATTACACGATCAAGAGCAAAAATGACCGACCAAACTGAAATGCATGATCGTATGTTCGCTATGGAACCTTTATGCAACTTATGACAGCTCAAATTAAATCCCTCCAAGTGAATCCAACTCCTGCACCCGTTCTTCCAGAGATAGTAGTCTCAAAGTAGACAAACAAGACCCAAATGGGTGATGACAACATGCCTGAGCTGGAAGATGACCCATTGTTGGTCACTGCTGAAAAGGCTAAGCTTGACAATGTTCCTAAGATGGAGCAAGATGAACGCATCACAAAACTTGAAGAAAAACTGAAGCAATTACAAGAGTCTCGGAGTTTACTCCCATTCAACTTGTCAGTTTATGATAAGGTCAAGATGCCGAAGAAGTTTAAGATGTCGGAGTTCGAGAAATACGATTGTACTTCCTGCCCAAAAGCTCATTTGCAGATGTACCACGTATGCTTGGCACAATATGTCAAGAACTCGAAGGTGCATGCGAAGGATGCCTACAATGGACTAGTGAGAGCTGGATATTATCCATATCATGAGGATATTCCCCTATCATTGATGAAAGAAAGAGTTGCCAAAATGGCGGATGATGGCATCATCGTGTATATTGATCATAACTGCATAGTTTTCACTATTTCCCATATCGTTATCGATTAGGAGGAGGAGCAGGCTACGCTCGATGCTGATAAGAAAGAAATAGATCCCTCACTGATGGACATGCCCCCACTAGAAGATGTATCCGACGGGGAGATAGTGATTGAGATGCCTTAACTTTATGAGTATGTCAACAACAAGGCGGTACCTTGGTCCTATGACCTAGATGTCGACTTGGTTACAAGGTTTGGTCGAACTTATGCTTAAGCTAGCGCCCAACCTGCAAAGCCTGTCATTGACGAAGAGGCTAAGGAATTTCTGGCTGTGATTAAAGCAAGTGAGTATAATGTGGTCGACCGGTTGCAAAAGATACTCGCTTAGATCTCTTTGCTCGAACTCTTACTAAAATCCCCTGTGCATCAGAAGTCGTTGATAAAGGTACTGAGTGAAATTCGTGTGCTAGAAATGATCGAGGTGAACAAGCTAGAGGATTTTGTGGGATCGTTCCTTCTTAAGGACTTGATTGCTTTTTTGGATTAGGAGTTCCCTATTGAAGGTAGGGGGCATAACAAGGTACTCTACATATTTGTCAAGCACAAATCGTTTCGTGCTGTTCCAGCCTAGCCAACAGCCTCGACCAGCCCTCTTGACCGAGCAAGCTGTGGTTGAAGCTCAGCCCTAGTTGAGAGCTTGTGGCCCATTTTTAGGCCCATCTGGACCTCGTTGTTGTTACTCCAAGCTCGGTTGTCGCTCGCCTCCGCGTCGCCGTCGCTGTGAACTCATTGGATCTCAAAACCGATGAGTTTACTTGCTAAAATCTGCTTAGGGAGTTAATAATGCTTAATGAGTGATTAGTCTAGGCTAATTAGGGATTATGTGGTTAGTTAGATTGAATTAGTGATTTAATCACTTAATTATGCATGTTAGGTGGTTAAAATAGACTAATTAAGGGCTAATGAGATTGTGTTATTTATCTAGATAGGTTTAGAAATTTTCTAGGCCCGTTTAGGTGGCTAGATTAGTGTTTCCAGCCTAAATTGGTATTTATGGTATTTCATTTGCATTATTTAATTATTTTTGCTATTTATTTAATTATTTTATATTTTCCGGAAATTATACCGGGATAGCCGGCCGGAATTTTGTGCTGATTGCAATGGTGTGTTTAGATTATGCAATTTAGTGTTAATTTGTGCAAATTGAGTGGTGATTGTAATTTTGGTTATACATTCCAAAATTATAAAATTTTAGTATTTAATTAGAAAATCCCTGGGTGTTGGGTTTTGATATCGAAAATGATTTTAAAGACTATATCAAATAGTGGGATTTTAAAGGAAATGGTATCAATTTTTCTGGTTCAAATTGATCGTGTATCCATACGCAATTTTTTTTATCGGGTGTTTTTAATACGAAGAAATAGGCCAAGTCATTATTTTAATTGGGGCATTTCAGTGCAAAGCATGATGTTCTTGGCTGTGATTGATTGATCGTGTGATGTCTAAGTAAACCCGTCTCTGTGTGTCGGTAGGACATTGCCCCTATATAGGATGACCCTAGACAACGAAAGCTAATCGCAATAGATTCTGGACCGATGCTCTTTTGGAAATACTGTCCCCGATGTGTGTTGGTAGATGTTATTGTGCCCAAAGGAGTGAGACGAAGCCTGGCTACACTAGAAGACTGATGTGAGTCGGTTCATTGTGCTTGTGCGGGAAGTAATCGAGTTGGAACGTGTGATTGATTAAAATTGAAGCACCGGATTATGGGACAAAATTGTATGAAAGGGTATGAGATGTGTCATAATGATTTGATATTATAATCGGGAGCCCTGCGAGTGTATTGATATATTGATGGATTGA
The DNA here is from genome assembly GCA_016097595.1 of Eucalyptus pumila. Classification (NCBI taxonomy): domain Eukaryota; kingdom Viridiplantae; phylum Streptophyta; class Magnoliopsida; order Myrtales; family Myrtaceae; genus Eucalyptus; species Eucalyptus pumila. The sequence continues at coordinate 47,279,687 of CM027853.1, forward strand.
TAGTATTGATTGAATTGATGGATTGATTGATTGACGGATCGATTGAATTGATGGGTTAATTGATTGATTGAGTATGTGAATTGTACTAACATTGCAAGAGGGAACTGAGGCGAGGTAAGTCATCTGTTTTATGTGTATAAACTGCTTATAGATGTATTTCTTTCCTAGTTGGAGCTTAGGGGGTGAACTTGCTAAGACATTGTCTCATCTCGTTGTGGGCTCAATCTTTTCAGGTCTTTAGATGATGGCCCCACCAGTTCGTTATGGTCAACCTTGGAGGGTTACTGAGCTAATGACTGACTACCCTGTTCCCGGAGGCCATGGGGTCTGGGTCTATGAGCTTGTAGTGACCATTGTTTAGGTTGATGAGGGCCTACATGAGAGGGTACCTCATCAATTTAAGGCGTGATTTCGTCATGGGCTCAATAGATACGGAGTTGGTCCCCTCCAGGGTTTTGAGGTTCCCGCTGTGGTAGTCGATGCCGCTTTTGGCAAAGGTACAGCTGACCATCTTGATAGTGCTATCGTGGACTTGGCGCCCCCGGAGCCTGTGGAGTCTGAAGGATCGGTGAACGTGTTTGACTAGGGGGTCGTAGGACAGTTTCCTTTTTTAGGGTCGATCTTTTTGGTAGATAGACTAGTCTTGTATATAAACCTAGTTGTGTATAAAAGTGTGCCTTGGGTTGTGAACTTGTTATCCTACTTTTCTATCTCATGTTGTTTGCTGTCGGGGGTTTTGTTTCGCTTTTACATGTGCAATAAAATGAATGGGTCGATGACGCGTCTTGGAATATTGCAAATGTATCGACCACCGAGAGATGTGCATGCGCTTAAGGTTTGGGGCGTGACACGTAGTTTTGGATCCCACTCATATTCAATTTACTATGAGTGAAAAAGTTTTTGATGTTGATATTGATTTGTTGGCTGATATTATGGGAGTGGTATGAAGTGGATTTTTGTCCATAAATGTCTCAAATGAAGAGGTCATCAAGTTTCTTGTAAAGGACAAAATCCCTAGGGGAAACATTATTTATTCCAAGATGTCTACCTCTAACATTTCGCTTCACAAGATTGTCATCAATTCCATTAGACTCAAAGCCGCCTTCAAGACCGATGTTTCGAAATTTGAAGCAAAAATGATGTGGGCTATCTATAATAAAGTTTCTTTCTCACTTCCTTATACCATTATACTACACATGTACAAAAACGTAATGAAGGAGAAATGTTAGCTTTCTTATGCAGCTTTGGTTAACAGACTTTTCCAACACTTTCAGATTCAACCACCCTCTAGCTTTTGCTCCAGAATCATCTGTCTAATGCACAAATTGGACTCAAAATTATCTAAAAAATGAGATTAAAGGATCTGTTTGAAGCTTTGAAACTTATGAAGAAGGAATCTACTAGTAAAGCTTAGATAGGATCTACGGCTGAAAAAAGAAGAAGAAGAAACAGAAAGGGAAGAGTGTCATCTTGCATATCCAAAATGAAAAAGATTTGTTCTTCTTCTACAAGATGAAGAAGAGGAATATAATGAAAACGAGACTATCTTTGATATTGTGGCAAATATTGCCATAAGAGATTTTGTTGCTAGTATAGCTTATTTTGAAAAAGAAGAAGAAGACGAGAGTGAGAAAGATGAAGAGGAAAGTGAACGATAAGACACTAGAAAGAAAAAAAGTGAGGAGGATGACTTAGATGAAGGAGATGCAACTCTGAATAAGGAGCATGAGCATTATGATAAGGAAGGAGATGATACAAGGGAACTTAATGAAGGAGATGCTGGAGAGAAAAACAAGGAAACTGGTCAACAAACCAATGTTGGAAGAGAAGGAATGCAGGAAGGAGGAGTTCTTTCTCAAATTGAAGCCACTGAGACAGAGTGAGTAGGTGAGAAAACACCTCTTCATGACTAGATTGTAGAACCAGCTATACGTGATGGTGTCAATCAATCTCTTCATGATGCAGAGGACATTTATGCATCTCATTTCCCTAAAGAATCACCTGGAGATCAGGACAAAGAGGATAATGTTCAAGGGGAGCAAGATACCTCAAATGTTCAAGTCAATAGTCCTTCAATTTTGGATACCCCTCCAATTCAACTTGTAGAGGTTAGTGCCCAAACTGAACCAAATTCAAACTATTCTCGGATAATGGAACTCCTTTTAAAAATTAAGATACGGCAGTATGGGATGGAGGTTGAATCCAAGAGTTGCATACTGCTCTCGATACTACCTCAAGAATCTCTATCTATAAAAGTACAGTCTCTTGATAATAAAGCTTAGAACATGAATCAACAGGTCACTTGGAATTTGGCTAAGGTTGAGACTATCTTCCATTAGTGCCTGACCAAGCTTAAGGAGACCGTGCGTAGACTTTGGAGGATTTCCGACTTGTCTATGTTCCAAGGAACCCCCAATCTTTTTTCGATTTTCTTTATGCTTGTTTGTTTTTCTCATTTTTTGCTATTGACAAGAAGGGGGAGACTTTTGTAGATTTGAAACTTTGACTTACTGGTTGTGTTTGCAGTTTGTGTTTTCTATGCTATATTGATGTGTTTTTATGTAGACTTGCTTTACTAGGTGTGGTGTATTTTTATGCAGACTTGCTTTACTAGTGTGGTGTGTTTTTATACAGACTTTGTTGTGCAAACCAAACTTGAGAAAATGTTATTCGTATAATGCTTACTATTAATCATCTCTATCAATTATCTTGTATTGTTAAAGTATTGTTTTGCAGGATAACATTTACATTGTGCTTAAATTTGCATAAAAGTTTTATCACCATAAAAAGTGGGGAGATTGTTGAGAAAACTTCTACCAAGTTTTGAAGTTGATAAAACTTTCTTATCTTATTCTTATTTTGAGGAACATAACATTTCTGAAGTTATATTGCTGACTCTTGCCAAAATCGATTCATTCTAGAAGTATTTCCCACTTTGACACAATCCAGAGTGAAACCATGTCTAGAACAAGGATAAAACCAGACTCAGATTTATTGACTTTGCAATAAGGATTCAAAATGAACGCATTATGAATTTATCCTATAACATCTAGCTTTTTGGCGAAGAATCTCACTTACTTTCCATAAATACGTTGATGGAATCAATTACAAATTAATGAAATCAATCTTGAAGACAAGTGGAAACATCTACTTATAGAAACTTAGATTTTGATTGTATGGGTAACTAAAATCAATGGATTTTCATCTCAATCTTCAAACGGCTATAGGATCCCCTTAGTCAATTTTGTCCAATGGATTGATTTGAAGAAATTTCTCTAGAAAATGCCAATGGCTAGTGAGGCGTGGAGGAGTATTTAAGGAGGTCATTCAGTCTATTTGAGGTAGAGACGTGAAAATTGAAATTCCAAAGTCTAAAGTTTTTCCAACTACTTGTTCTTCATGGCGGTCCTTATGAAAATGCTAGTACGAGTACCTAGAGGGGGGTGAATAGGTTTATGAAACTTTTCTTGAAGATTGCACAATACTTAGACAGATGAAGGATTAAAAAATCAATCGTAAGACTGAGTAAAGGAAAGAGAGAATTAAACACGAGGTTTATAGTGGTTCGGCTTGATTCAAGCCTACGTCCACTCTTCTGCACTGACAGCCGATTGGCTGGATTCCACTATGAACAAAGAGATGTTACGGTGTTGATCTTCCTTGATTTCTCGATGTAGATGATCTACTACACTCGCTCAAGGTATCACCAAGTACTAACACTCTGTATACAATTTCGCTCGAACCGTATCAACTAACAATCAAGGTTCTTCAGACTGGAATTTTTCTATCGATCACATACTTAAAACAACTAGAACGTCTTCCTTTTATACTCCTTTATGCCATCATAGCCGTTGGCACTTACCAAAGGAATTCCTCCAATCTACCCGTTGGACGGAATCAATTAAGAAGATCATCCGAGCTATTTAAGGAATCGATGATAGCCCATCAATCCCGTTCGCCCATACAATCGGGATTTTGGTTTCCAAGAATAGAACATTCCAAGAATGTTTCGTCGACCATCGGATCTTCAATTGTTCTTAGATAAGAATCAAAACAATCCGAAGTGATTATCCAACCAAGGGATCTTTTCCAGAGGATTGGATCGAATCCCCAACCATATACTTCGGCTTCGGATATCCTTCGCTACTGGATTAGAAAGACTGTCAGTGAGAATAATCTTGAGTCTTGAGTCTTGAGTCTTGAGATTATAAAGTCTTGAGACTTTATATTACACAAAGTCTTGAGACTTTAAACTATCGATATCCATACTAGACTGATAGAAATGTTTTGTCAGCTTCAAAATATTCTGGAAAGATTTCTCCAACAATCTCCCCCTTTTTGATGGTGACAAAACTTTCTTGTAGATTTGAACAACTTTGACCTGCAAAAACCTTTCTCAAGCAATATGGCTAACTCATAAAGATTAATAAACAACCAGACTCTGCATCCACAACAAATTGGTTAGTCTTTCATGAGTAATACCATATAACACTACTTGATATAAATGCAACCAGTCAAGCATCAAAATCCACAGCCAATTCAGTCTCACACCCAAGTTCAAGTACTCAAGTCATACTCAAAAATAAACATAACCACAAAAGTCAAAGTTTTAAAATAATGTTTGTTCAAATTGGTTCTCCCCTTTTTGTCATCATTAAAAAGAGGGTGAGAAAGGAGTCATGTCCGCTTGGGAATGCGCACGATCTGGAAGTCTCCCATTGACGGACTATGCCTTCTAGCCTCTTCAAGTCCTCCCTTAGATGAGCTACCTCATCTCCTTTGGCATTGGCTTGAAGTTGCGAGCGAGATCTTTCATCTTGTCCTCCAGGGTGACTGAAAATGATTGTCCAAGCATTCTTCATTGCTTGAATTTCATAGTCAGAGCATATATCGACCACGCATTTCCGAGAAGAATATCCATGATGCGATGAAAATCTGCATAATTGTCTCTGTCTATGTACCGGCATGAGCTTTTTCAGATGGAGTAAATGTATACGATGGCGCTTCGTATAGTTTTGCAGATTTGGTGTCGATGTATCACCTTCTTCGGCAATTGAGAAGCCTGAAATTCTTCCGGGTTTCTTGGAGATTGTCTTGGACCTTCACTATCTGCAGCATGAGGTGTAGACCTTTCTTGCTCGCCAACTCCCCTGTCTCTATGACATCCAAAGGGGAAGAGTGATGATCATGCTCTAGATTTCCCTTCTCTCCCAGATTCAGCAGCGAGACTTTTCTTTCATTTCTTCAGCTTCTTTCTCCTTCTTTCTCTCGCTCTTCTTCTTCTATCTCGCTTCTTCTGAAATTACGTCAATTTGAGACACGTAACGTCCGGTTCTTGTCGGTGCATGGATAGTAGGATCTTCATCCTCTTCATCTTCATCTTCCAGGATGAGAGATCTTTTCTTCTTTTTCGATGAGGCTCCAATGGCCTCCTTTCCTTTTCTCTTTGAAGCAGAATGAACAGGAGATTTCACTCTGAATTTCTGCATTGCCTTGGAAAGTTCTTGCAGACGCATCTTCGTTAACATCTTCAAACCTACCACCATCTTATCACACGGTTGATCACAAAGAGTTTGAGGCGGTTCAATATTCATGTGTCTGAAGATCTTGGTCACCAGACTAGGATAAGGCAATTGTCCTTTGTCTTTTGACATTGCTCTGTACATATGGAAGAGAATAGTGTGCGGGAGAGAGAACTTTCGTCCTGTGTTGATCGCATACATCAACTTTGCTTCAGAAAGAGACACATAAGTCTTTGACGTAGACTTTGGTCTAAGACAGTTGATCACAATCTTATGAAGCACAATGTTGATGGCATTCATCCTGGAATAGGTAACTTTCTTCTCTGCGTCCCTATCTTTGACCAGTTCGAGTAGTGCGGCAGTGAGACTTTGATTGGAAGATAGCGTCCTCGCTCAACTCCAACTATATCAGCCAACATATTCACATCTACTACGAAGACTTTGTCTCATACACTAAATGATATTCTATTCGCATCCAGAAAGCTAAGATTTGAATAGAAATAAGCGGTCAGATGAGCGTACCCGTCCGTAGAGTCTCGAGCAAAAATTCTCAAGTTGAAACAAATTCAACTTTTCTCTTAAGTTTATGTTGATGGCGTCCGGAAGTCAAAATCGACACTTCTAGGGTTTATCACCCCTCTTTTCAACAGCCTGGAATACATTTTTCTTGATCCTTGGATTTGAACAAATCCATCCGATTTCCTTTCACATTTGCTGCCACTCCCATTTTCGGTTGAAATTCAAGGAACATTCTGTCATCATCGTTCCCTTCAATTAAATTTTGTCTCCGGCATACGAGGATCACTTGGAATGTTCGCAAGTGCTTCCTCTCTGCTTTTCCTTTCGGGGCAATTCCCAATTCCTCCATTTTCTTGAAAACGATACTCATTCCCATAATTTTTGTCCTTAAGGAAGTCATCTATATAACTCAATGGAGTATTTTGTGCTTTTCAACGCACGATAAAGTTTATACATAAAGGAGGGCTTTTGGACTCTTCTTGGGTCGGCATCCTCGATTATCTCTTCTTCCAGATTATGACTTGCACCTTGTGGGGCGGGAGGCGTTGAATGACGTGGATGAGAGCGTATCGGACTTTGTCGCTGACTTGTTAAGTCTTTTCCTCGTGAGATCGAAATGAGTCGGTCCCTTCTCCATTCTTTGTGGTCCCCGCTTGCGATTCTTGATGATTTCCTCGAAGAAGACATCTTTCTTTGTCGATTGGAAGATTCCTTCACTTGCTTTTCCCAAGAAAAATGACCACTTTCTCGACGACAAACAAGCGGAGAAATTGAGTATCGGGAGGAGAGTGCCTTTTAGGGTTTTGAAGATTGAGGAAAAGAAAAACTGTATATATATAGCTCGGTTTTGAAAAGGGAAGTTCAATCGGTGCAATGAAAGTGAACGATCACTTCTTTTCAAAATCAATAACGCCAAAATTATTCCTTTAAAAAAATCTTCAAATTTCATGCGGATTATAGAATAACTGAACAAAAGATCATACCTTTTCGAGTTAAAATAACTAAATGAAAATTCGTACCTCTTAGATGAAATACAACTTACAGTCTATAGCCACGAATGTCTGAGTCTGAGGATTTAAAGTCTGAGAGATTAGAGTCTTAGAGTTGGTGAGTCTCTAGACTTTAACTTCTTCGAGCTTCAAAATGTTGAGTCTTGAACGGATAAAGTCGAATTGATTTTTCTCCAAAGGCTTTGTGAATATATCCGCTAGTTGACTCTTTGAATCAACAAATTGAATCGAGATTTCTCCATTTTGAATATGATCTCTAATGAAGTGATGTCGAATCTCAATATGCTTTGCTCTTGAATGAAGGATTGGATTTTTGGTGAGATTGATCGCACTTGTGTTGTCACATCGATTTACGTGCATGAGTCTTCAATCCCAAAGTCTTGTAGCTGTTGTTTTATCCATAGAATTTGCGAACAGCTGACTTCCAAGAGCTACATACTCTGCTTCTGTCGTTGAAAGAGCTACAGTGCTTTGCTTCCTCGAAGACCAAGACACCGTCCTGTTTCCAAGTATTTGACAAGTTCCAGAGGTGCTTTTTCTATCGACTCTGCAACCGGCCAGATCTGCATCTGAGTATCCTAGAAGATTAAAGTCTCCCTTCTTGGGATACCGAGACCGATGCTTGAAGATGAGGCAACGTATTTGATAACACGTTTTACAAAGACCGAGATGAGATTTCTCGGGATCCGATTGAAACCTAGCACAAATGCAAACACTCAACAAAATATCGGTCTAGAAGCGTAAGATAAAGAAGTGACCCGATCATGCTCCGTACAGCTTTTGATCTACTTTCTTCCCTTCTTCATCCTTGTCTATCTTCTGAGAACATGACATTGGTATGTCGGTCTTTTTGCACTTTTCCAACCCAAACCTTTTGACAAGGTCATTCGCATATTTTTCTTGATGGATAAAAGTTCCTTCCTTCATTTGTTTCACTTGGAGTCCAAGAAAGAATGTTAATTCTCCCATCATACTCATTTCAAACTCATCCTGCATAGACTTAGAAAATTTCTTGCATAGACTTTCATTAGGTGATCCAAAAATAATATCGTCCACATATATTTGAACAAGTAAAAAGCTTTTGCTTTCCTTTTTGATAAACAAGGTAGTATCTACTTTACCTTTGACAAAACCATTCTGTAATAAGAACTTACTTAGTCTGTCGTACCAAGCACGAGGTGCTTGCTTTAAACCATACAAGGCCTTTTTCAGTCTGAAGACTGAATCTGGCTTCTTTGGGTCTTCAAACCCAGGTGGTTGTTCCACATAAACTTCCTCATGGATGAATCCATTTAGGAATGCACTTTTGACGTCCATTTGGAATAACCTGAAATTTTTATAACAAGCAAACGCAAGTAATAGACGAATAGCTTCTAACCTTGCTCTTTTGGAGCATAAGTCTCATCATAGTCTATTCCTTCTTCTTGCGTATATCCTTTGGCCACTAGTCTTGCTTTGTTTCGTACGACTTTTCCTTTTTCATTCATCTTGTTCCCGAATACCCATTTGGTTCCAATAACAGTTTTACCTTTTGGTTTAGATGTCAATTCCCGAGACATCATTGATGTTGAATTGTCTCGAGTTCTTCTTGCATAGCTTGATCCAACTTTCATCAGATAAAGCTTCTTCTATGCTTTTTGGTTCGATTTCAGAAATGAGAGCCACAGCACTAGATTCTTCAAGCCTTTTTGATCTGGTGCGGATTCCTTCATTGATTTCGCCAATAATGAGATCTTTAGGATGACTGGATTTATGCTTCCAGTTACTGGTTGTTCTGCCTGGTTGATGATCTCTTTCTTTGTTTGAATCTTCATGTGCTTCTTGATGTTGGACTTCCAGAGACTGAGATGCTTCTTGAGTTGTAAGCATTGGAAGGTCTGGAGTAGGTTCAGACTCTTCATACTGAGTCTGGCTGGATTCATCTTGCATTGAGTCTTGGAATTTAACATTCGTTGATTCCTCCACTGACTGGCTTTTCTTGTTATAGACTCGTAGGCTTTGCTTGATGAAGAATATCCAAGGAAGATCCCTTCATCTGATCTTTCTTCAAACTTACCAACTCGATCATTTGCATTTTTCAAAATAAAGCATTTGCAACCAAACACATGAAAGTATGAAACAATAGGCTTTTTACCTTTGAACAATTCATAGGGGGTTTTCTCTAAAATAGGTCTTAAAAAGACTCTATTTATAATATAGCATGCTTTGTTGAAACAGCTTCACCCAAAATCGTGAAGAAATTTTGCTTTCAATTAAAAGAGTTCTAGCCATTTCTTGAAGAGATCTATTCTTTCTTTCCACAACTCCATTTTGCTCTCGGAGTATATGGAGAGGAAAACATATGATTAAAACCAGATTTATCACAAAATTTCGTAAAATCTTGATTTTCAAATTCACTTCCATGATCTCGTTCTTATGCTTGAGATTGCACATCCTTTTTCATTTTGAACCTTTTTGGCAAATTTTTCAAAATACGAAAAGGTTTCGACTTACTTGTAAGAAAATATACCCAAGTAAAGCGGGAGTAATCATCCACAATTACTAGGCAATATTTCTTACCTCCAATGCTCTGGGTTCGGTTGGTCCGAAGAGATCCATATGAAGCAACCGTAGTACATGATTAGTAGAAACATGGTTTATTTGCTTAAATGAATTTCTTACCGCTTTCCCAGAATGCATGGAGTGCATGAATCAGACTTTTGGTATGGCAATTTAGGTAGACCTCGAACAAGCTTCTTTGATGAGATTTTGGCTAATTGTTTCATGTTGACATGGCCAAGCTTTCGTGCCATAAGACTGCTTCATCTTGAATTGAGATTAGGCATTGTGCTTCATTCGGTTTTACATCAAGGAGGTAGATATTTCCATGCCTTCGACCCATGAAAGATTGAGTTGAGTCTTTGCTAATTCCAGAACATATGCCTTCTTGAAAGGAGATCTTGAAACCAGTATCACACAATTGGCTAATACTTAGAAGATTGTAGTTGAGTCCTTCCACTAGAGAGACATTGCTTATTGTGAGATTTCCAATTTTCACAGTTCCAAATCCCACAATGCTTCCTTTGCTGTTTCCTCCAAATGAAACTTTTCCACCATTCACTTGAACAAGCTTTGTGAAGCAATTTGAGTCTCCTGTCATGTGTCTTGAACATCCGCTGTCAAGATACCACTTAACTTTCTTTTTGACAGACCGCATTCAAAAGAGAGTCTCAAGCTTTCTTTGGTACCCAAATTTTCTTGGGTCCTTTGACGTTAGTAGAATAAGCATTACTAGGCCATACTTTCTTAATAGGCTTCCAAACCATAGGACACTCTTTTTCAAAATGATCCTGACTGTTACACTTTGAACACCTTAGAGCACTTCGACCTACAGACTTTACAAAGACTTTCTTGAAATGATTTTTGTAAGCCTCTTTTGACGGTCTTTTCTTAATTCTTTCTTTTACTTTTGGAAAATCAATCAAAGGAATTGTTTTCGCTGTCATACCCAAACCAGACTTGTTAAAGTAAGGTCTTTGACCGAAAGAACTTTTTCAAGTTTTTCAGACCCTATTGAAAATTTCTTTGAAATATTCGATAAGTCAGTTTTTAAGAAAGCATTTTCTTTTGAAAGTTTATCTTCATTCTCCTTAAGAGTAGAAAAATTCAAGTCTAAACTTTTCACTTTTTCTTCTAAAATATTTTCCTTTTGTTTTAAAACTGAGTTTTCCTTTTTAAGTTCGGAAATTCTTTTTAGAGAAGTCTTAAGACTAAAACATAGTTCATCAATGTATTTAGAGACTTTGACAGGGATTTTATAATCACTTACCTCAAATTCACTGTCTGAGTCTGATCCAGAATCTGAGTCTGATTGTGTCATTAGACACAGGTTGGCATATTCCTCATCACTTTCTTCACACTCAGACGCTCCAAGTTTCGGCTTTGAGAGCTTTTCGAGACTTTTCAGCTTTTCCTCTTTTCTTCGGGAGAGAGGACAATTTGGTCTCGATGTGTCCCTTTTTCTTACATTCGAAGCAAACTACATCTTTGTTTGGTTCCTCATTATCAACAAACTTGGTTTGCTGTTTCGAAGACTTTGTTTCCTTGAGTTGAACCTTCTTCCTTTTCTATTCAGCTTTCTGAACCTTCTAATCATAAGAGCAAGCTCCTCATCGTCCAGATCTTCTTCAGAGTCTGTATCATCAGAATCATCGTTAGATTTTAATGCAATGGATTTCTTACCTCTTGGATCTTCGTCTTCATTAATTCGTTCCACTTCATAAGACTGAAGAGTTCCAATCAGCTTCGTCTACGAGATAATGGCATAATTCTTTGCGTCTCTCTTATTGAAGTCTTTATATGATTCCAATCCTTGGAGAGTCCACGCAGTAGCTTGTTCACCTTCATAGGATCAGAAATTTTCTGTCCTTGATTCTCAAGGCCATTGACAATATCGTAAAACGGCTAAACATGTCGGTTATAGATTCTCCTTGTTTCATTTTGAAGGCTTCATATTGACCAAGGAGAATGTTAATTCTGGTCTCCTTCACTCGGTCTGTCCCTTCATAAGTGATATGTAATCGTCCCGAGACTTCTTTTGCTGTATCACAAGAAGATATTCTGTTATATTCAGTTGGTGATAAAGCACAATATAAAGAGTAAATTGCTTTTGCATCGAGTGCTTGTCTCTTGTTTATCTCTTCTTGAGACATTCATTTGGTTTCAATAGTTTCTTTCCCTCTTTCGGATCTTTGATGCAGCAGTAGGAGTAATTCCTCTTTCCACCACATCCCATTCCAGAGGATCCTTTGATCGTAGAAAAGCTTTCATCTTGTTTTTCCAGATGTTGTAATCCTTTCCATCAAAGTAGGGTGGTCTGGTATTGCTTTGCCCTTCCACCAGCCCTGGTGCTAGCATACTAGCCATGGATCTTTTACTCTGAAGTAAAACACTTCAAATAAAGTAAGAACACAGGCTCTGATACCAATTGAAAATGCTAGTACGAGTACCTAGAGGGGGGTGAATAGATTTATGAAACTTTTCTTGAAGATTGCACAATACTTAGACAGATGAAGGATTAAAAAATCAATCGTAAGACCGAGTAAAGGAAAAGAGAATTAAACACGAGGTTTATAGTGGTTCGGCTTGATTCAAGCCTACGTCCACTCTTTCGCACCGACGGCCGATTGGCTGGATTCCACTATGAACAAAGAGATGTTACGGTGTTGATCTTCCTTGATTTCTCGATGTAGATGATCTACTACACTCGCTCAAGGTATCACCAAGTACTAACACTCTCTGTGTATACAATTTCGCTCGAACTGTATCAACTAACAATCAAGGTTCTTCAGACTCTGGAATTTTTCTATCGATCACATACTTAAAACAACTAGAACGTCTTCCTTTTATACTCCTTTATGCCATCATAGCCGTTGGCACTTACCAAAGGAATTCCTCCAATCTACCCGTTGGACGGAATCAATTAAGAAGATCATCCGAGCTATTTAAGGAATCTGATGATAGCCCATCAATCCCTGTTCGCCCATACAATCAGGATTTTGGTTTCCAAGAATAGAACATTCCAAGAATGTTTCGTCGACCATCGGATCTTCAATTGTTCTTAGATAAGAATCAAAACAATCCGAAGTGATTATCCAACCAAGGGATCTTTTCCAAAGGATTGGATCGAATCCCCAACCATATACTTCGGCCGGATATCCTTCGCTCTTTTGGATTAGAAAGACTGTCAGTGAGAATAATCTTGAGTCTTGAGTCTTGAGTCTTGAGTCTTGAGTCTTGAGATTATAAAGTCTTGAGACTTTATATTACACAAAGTCTTGAGACTTTAAACTATCGATATCCATACTAGACTGATAGAAATGTTTTGTCAGCTTCAAAATATTCTGGAAAGATTTCTCCAACACCTTATAAATTATATTCAAGAGAGAAAATCACAAAAAGAAAAAAAAAGTGACTTAGTGAGTGAGAAGAGATTTTCCATTGAGTGTTGACACTCAGTCAGAAGGTTGTCAATGTGAAAGAGTGGATGTAAGCTTGATTTAAGTTGAACCATTATAAATTTCGTATGCAATTTTCTCTTCCATTAACTCTCTTTATTTAAATCTTGCGAAAATTAGAAGTTTGGTGACTTATTTATCAGACTTTGTTCAAAATTTATTTTATTTATCAAAGTTTTTTTAAACACATATTCACCCCCTCTAGGTGTTAGTACTAGCATTATCACTTAGACGCATCATCAAAAGGTACCCAAGGTTCAATCCATATGTTAATTTCGCGACCTTGTACATTCTTTGGACAACCAAATTTGAAGATGATCTCTCTTCCTTGACATATATCTTTCCATGGAAGAGAGTCTGCGATGTTCAGCCTTAAAAATCTGAACCCAGAGCTTGGTGTGGTCAGTTGACATCATCAAACTAAGTTTAGAAAATAGTACAATATACTTCATCCTTCTTAATCCAAGGCAGCTAGCGGATACAGCGGAACGAATTGATTGCCATGTGAATTGGTCGTGAAAGTAGTTGTGTGTAATGTGACCCCAACAAAATTTGCTAAATTTTAAGATCCTATCCCGTGACAAAGAAACTAAGATTGCATATAGGATGACAATGCAAGGCTATGAGAGCAAAGCAGTTACTCTACTAATCTTATGAGACTACCATGCTGGCTTGCTATAGAGAGGAGATTCACTATTGGCTAGTTGCAGTCCAACCTTTCTATTATGTGATATGGCTAGGGTTTTGTTTCTTTGTATCTGTAGGGGAAGACCTTGATTATTTGGATAAAAACTGCTATTTTTTCCCAGATGCAAGAGATGCGGTGAGTTTTGCTGTAGGAGAAGATTTTGACATGTTTATGGCCTAACAGTAGGTATTTATTGGTTATTGATATAAGCCTTGGGCCGTTTGTGAGACGGAAGAGTTTGGGACATTGATGTTCTATAGAAAAAATTGAATATTTTTTGTGGGCTTATCCCTATGAATTATTCCTTTCCATTTGCACTTCAAACACAGAAAATCTCCTCATCATCGATCTATAAATATTGTAGTGTTTTTGTTATGGGAACTATTTATGAAGAGAAGCTCATTTAAATTCATAATACTGTTGTCTAAATATCATGGCTATGAAGAAAAATCTATGTTCATCTTAATCTTACCAAGACCCTACTTTTTGCTATTAAGATGATGTGGATATAGATAATCATTGCTTGGATATCATCAGGGCAACAATATGGATATCGGCTAATTTTATTCGCGAATGCATCTGATTACTTCAGAGTGTCTATGCTAAAGCTAGATATCTTTAGACACGTGGAAATATATTCAGACGCAAAATTTCAACCGTTATATCTAGTGCTCTGGCTTGAATTTCCATCATAGAAAGTATTGATCTGCAATCTTAAAGATTATTTTGCAACAAGATCTTTAAAGCTAGTCATCTTTGATTGATTGACAATCACTTCATAGACAAGCTAATTTCGAAAAACTCCACTTATGAAAATTGGAGATTTGCTTATATAGGCGACCGAATTAACGAGGATTCAAATCTTATTTCTCAACGGCTACTCAATTTTCATCATGCGATCTCGTCCAACTGGTTGATTGGAGAGTGATGCTCTGAAGACTGTCCAACGAGAGTGAAGGAATATAAGAAGAGACCAAAGTGTTGAAGAGAATAGAGAGGTCCAAAGTAAAAAAGTTCCAAAGTCTGAAAGAACTTCGATATTGCATACTTGTCTTTTATGAACTTCAAAGTGTAATCTTTGAGAGACTAAAAAGAGTGATTGAGTGAGATAGTGAGATCTATTATACATTGAGGATTATCTCTCATAATTGTAATTTCTCATTAATTATATAGTGAAATCTAGCTAGTAGGTTGTTAGTATGGAAGAGTGGATGTAAAATTTATCTAAACAAACCACTATAAATTTTTTGTGCAAATTCTCTTATCCTTAAATTCTTGTTGATTATTTTTTATATACCTTTACACACTAATAAATTATGTTAAACCCTTGTTGATATTCAAACTCTTGCCTTTACAAACTGGTGAATATCATTATATTACTGTCATTGTTTAGACTCTGATCTTGACTACTTTACTTCCGCTTTATATTTGTCAAAATTTGTTAAAACCACCTATGCAAAACAGACTTGTTCCACTTCCTAGAAAATAGCTAACAAACCAACTGCCTAACAAATAAACTTGACTGAATAATAAAAAAACGATAGAACACAGCAGCAGCACTGAGAGACACAACTCCAACACTACTGAAGTATTAACTCGGTGACATTTTTCAGGGAGGTAAGTTTTGCCATGACCCAAGTCCAAAGATATTGTACCAGCCTTCGTTTGGACCAAAATTTATGGGAAACTTTCAATGATTGATCCAAGTTCTAGATAAAGTTAAACCATTCTAATAGAAAAACAAAAAAATGTGCATGAGACCTACAAGTTCAGTAGCTGGGATGGACCTAAAATAGGCACACCCATAAATTTGTATGGTTGGAAATGATGAATGTACCGTAGTTAGAGCCATAAGTACAATCACTGACCTAACCTTTGGTGCACCACAGCTCCGTGAACCGGCGACATGCCTTGCATCCTGGACCAAGGGACTTCATTTTCCTCCATCAGAAGCTTGAGAATCTCCGAGTTTCCAGTCTCCCCTGCCAAGTACAGTGGGTATTTGCTCTCCTTGTTCTCGAATACACCACTCTTGAGCCTCGACTCATACAGGTCAACCTGGAGTAACCGTTCTTCACAGCCTCATGCAACACGGTGTTTCCCATGTCGTTCACCACGTGCGCAATGCTGCCGCAGCCAAGGAGGAGCTCAGCTGAGCGGATCCTGGTAGCTCTTGCTGCGACATGGAGTGCGGTGTCCCCTGGTAGTTCGCCTCAGCTGCGAGTCACTTGTCATGGATGACCTCGAGAAGGGCTTGGAAGATGCCAGCAATCTCGATACCCGTTGCGATGCGAAGCAATGAGTTCCCAGAAGGACCCCGTATGTTAATAATGTCGGACAAAGAGACCCTCTCTTTGGCAAAATACTTTTCCATTGCCTCAATGAACTTGTCAACGTCGCCTACTTTAACAGCGGCGCAGAGCAGCAGATACGCGATATTTGAATTTTGCTCGAAGTTGTGTTCCATTCAATCTGGCCCTTCTCTGCTCCCAGATTTCATGATCACCAATATTTATTCTCACATGATCACCGTCCATCTTAAAAATCTGAAACTTGAATATCATATTCTCCAAAGCTAGATGATGGTCTGTCGAACTCTTTTGTGGTGTCTCTTCTCCAATATTAATTGCACAGCCACAACTTAGAGATAGTTTCTTCTCTAGCTGTCAGTAAACATCTTGTGGCCAAGAGCATTTCTTCAAAAAAGAATATCTTTGGCGCGCGAAAACATCCACTACGGAGTTCTTCCCTCACAATTGTACTGGATTCATATTAAGAACATTGTCGGTGCAGACTATTCTACGCAAGTAATTCCTGAAAAACTGTTGGTGCTGCGAAATTGCACAAGGCGTGAATTTAATATTCAGACGATTTGGAATAACAAATGCAATTCTGATTCGACCACAAAATTATTAAATCAACAAGTCTGTCTTTCTCAAATTAAGATGGATCTGCGAAAGGCATGTCATCTCCTGAGAGAAGTGTTCTGAGATAATAATTAACAGCAATGAAAGTACTGCTTGAAAATTTAAAGAAAACTAAACTACTTGGCTAGCAGCGACAGAGCGAAGATTGTTTTTAAGTGAGGTCAATAAGCAAAATGCTAAATTGTTTTTGAACAGGAAAATTTATACACAATTCTGAAGTTTCTATCCTTTATAAATTTGTAAACATCGACATTTAATTTCTAAACTTAAAAATAAATTTGATCCACAATCTTCATTTTTGTTGAACATATTTCACGATTGAGCTAAGTTACAACATACTAGTTACCTAACCGTACAAATAGTCTCAAACTAACTTAAGGACGTCCTTTAAACGTAGTGCACGCACAATGACAGCAAATTATATACACATAAGAGTCACCAAACATAATTTTGCAAAAAAATTCGGATCATAGCTCTTGCACATGATTGAACTAGATCACACACCACAATTACATTATTGACATAACGTTGCCCAAAGCTCGAGTCTTGTTATTTGTGAATGATTGACTATGGGACACTCGTTTAATATACATGATAAGAAATGTTTCAATTTTCAATGTCTTCATTACACATAATACAAAAGCAGCGCATTGAAATCTGTACAACTTTCTTATGTGTCGTTGCTTAATATATAACTCGAACTACTCTTTAATAAGATATAACTAAAAAGTACCCTTCAAATTTAGCTCAATTGAATGTATTGTAACATAAATTCAATGCTAATGAGGGCCAAAATCACAATCACACAAACATGAAATTTTGAGAACTCAATTTCAAGTTTAATTATATTAAATTTTGTCCTAGTAACTTGAATTTGGCTAGTTAGTTTTCAAGTTTGACCTTTTTTTTATTGTATTTATTGTTCAAAAATATAGTTTATTGGGGTGGGGTCAAATTGACGGACGGCTAATATTCAAAATATCCGCAATTTGACTAGGATAAATTGTCCATGCTACCGCCGGCTAAAAACAAAGAAAATTAAAGCGCGAAACTGTTATTAAACTGCTGCAATCGAAAATGAAATTGTAGTTTAAATTGAAACTTGGAAATCACAGCCTACTGGGAATCTAATGGCCCTCAAATTATGAAATTTAGGGTGTGTTTGTTTTCGGAATACATTTTTAAAGAAAACATTCTTCTCATTTTTTGGTATTTGGTTGAAAACGTTTTCCTCATCAACAGAAAAAGTTTTCCTACTAAAACTTGAAATTAGAAAAATGATTTCCCCTTTAAAAGAACTGAAATTTTTTTTCCGAATCTACCAAAAACTTAGATTCGGTGCTTGGTTTACAAACCATTATTCTTATAAAGTTATATTTTTAAAAAATTCGAATTTTAATTTTTTTTTCTTCCTTTTTATTTTTCTTCTTCTCTACCCATCACTAGCCATGGGGATGGCTGGTGAGCTTTGGCCTTGCCGGATCGAGCGAGCTTACGGCCTTCGACAATGAGGCTCAAGCTTGCTCAAGGCGGTGAGCCTCAAGCCTCGCCAAATCAGGCAAGTTTGTGGCCTCCGATGGCGAGCCTCGAGCCTCGCCAAATCACCACCAAAGGCCAACGAGCCTAGAGCCTTGCCAAATCGAGTGAGCTTGTGGCCTCGAGCGGCATGGCTCGCCCGAGGTAGATAAACTTGCCCAAGGTCGGTAAATTTGCTGCAAGGCTCGAGCAGTGAGCCGTAAGTTTGCTAAATTAGGCAAGCTCACAGCCTCTAGCAGCAAGCCTCAAGCCTTGCCAGATCGCGAGCTCACGGCCTCCGTTGAAGGCTTAGGATTGCCCCTTGTGAGCTAGTTGGGGATGAATTGCCAGAGGAAGTAGAAAGGATGGCAAGAGGAAGCAAAGGAGCAAAGGACAAGAAGAAGGAAAAGAGAAAAAGAAAAAGAAAAGAAAAATTAAAAAATAAAAAATTCAAAGTTTTTCAAATTCAAAAATTCAAAATTTTCTTTTGCTAAGATAAAGTGTGAAATCATTTTCTAATGGAATCCAAACAATGGAAAATAGTTTCGATTATATATCTCCAAATAAAGAAAAACAAACTGTATTCATGAGAAATATTTTTCAAGAAAGTGTTTCCTTTATTATTAAGTTTTCTGTGAAACAAATGCACCTTTAGTAAAATATGGAAATCATATTAACAGGATGCACTGGGAGAGGAGAAGTGAAAAAATAAAATATAAAAAAGCTAAAAGTGAAATATTGCAAATTGAAAGGGAAAGTCGAACAAAAATTCGGGAAAGGTCTAGCATAGTTGAGGGTGTCATCTTCTTCCACTTCTTAAAGTATTTTAAGATATTGAAGCTCAGCGACGATTTTCTCCTCTTCCCATTTTCATCACGTTTATAGTTATTCATCGACACCATCTCGATCCTTACTACTCAAGACTTTCTGTATATGTTTTACTTTAAGTTCCCGTTGATCCTTAGGTGTTTACTTGTAATCCTCTTGTTCATTTAATTTTGGCGTGCACGGGAGAGAGATCTGTAGCTATTATTTGTTTTTTTCCTCTTGTTGATGTACCGGGTCTTTTTTAAAGCAACGCCACAGTAGCACCACCTATCTTCAAATTGGGTTTTTTCTTAATGCAACGCCGCATTCAGTACCACATTGATGAGGAAACTTTTCAATCAATAAAAAAAAAAAACTATTATTCAAATGGCAATTTAGTT
Source organism: Eucalyptus pumila (assembly GCA_016097595.1). Lineage (NCBI taxonomy): Eukaryota > Viridiplantae > Streptophyta > Magnoliopsida > Myrtales > Myrtaceae > Eucalyptus > Eucalyptus pumila. The sequence continues at coordinate 47,299,072 of CM027853.1, forward strand.
CTAAATATTATATTTTTATCTATCTAATTCTAAACCTTTACGTAAAATTTCAATATAGTCATTTCGATCAATTTCATAGAAAATCATTGACGTGGAAGTGTGCCGCATAGGACATTGGTGATAATTAGATTGCTGTGTCAGTAATCTCTAACAAAAATTAATCAAGAAAAATATATTGGAATTTCATACAAAATTTTATGATTAAATTAACAAAACTAAAAAGTTTATAAATGAATTGATATCTATATAATAAGTTTAGAATTGACCGGGTAATTTTCCTCACATTGATCAACACTACTAGTTCTAAAAAAAAGAAAATTAAAGAATGAATTGTTAGATATTTGCATTAGTCAAATTGAATAGAGTTAAGGCAGGTAATTAATTGCACTTTTCGACAAGGGTTTGTCATTCTTTACTAAGGCGGTGCATAAGGTTAGGCACAAATAAGTCTTCTTTTCGCTAATCAACGTAGACTAAAGTTAGCCATTTTGTGTGGTGGCAAAATTTAAATTAGGAAAATTTCAAAGTTGAAATATCCAGCCTAGAGTATCAAAATTGAAAGATCTTATTGTATTTAATTTGTGTTGCTGCTATAATATCTGAGGACATACACTTGCCCTTGTAATTGAATTCTTTTGTCACCAAAAACTGGTATCTTCCCATTTCGAAAGAAAAGAAAAACATTTCCAGGCTTTTGCACATTAGATAGATTCTAAATCGCAGAGTACTTTTGAAACTTAGATTCTCAAATATTCTCTTTTATTTAGAAGACTCATAAAAGTCTACAGAGAAATAGTGGAATTTAACGCCAATAACTAGATTAGATGTTCCATATTTGAACATTAGATGCTCAGTAATCAAACATGAATGATTGTTCATGCAAGACACTAGGGGTGATCGGTTCCCGATCGATCCGATTCCCAATTCCGGTTCCCACCCCAGAACCGGGAATTGGACCGACGAGTACGTAGCAGAGACGAAGAAGCCATGGGTCTCTATAAATAGCAATGGAGGAGGGACCGTTTTTTGTTAAGCGGCCATTATTATTTGTGCTGTTGAATTTTCGACGGCATTGAGGACTTTTGAATGGCATTTTAGCTGTGACAAGACTTCAAGATTAAAATATTGTGTGGAGAACAGGGGAAGTTTAAAAAAAATGAGAAGTCGGTTCGGTCCGGGTTCGTTTTGTTCACCCCTACAAGACACTACGTTTGTGCCGACGCATTGGCAATGAAAGGAAAAAGAAATCAGTTAAATCTCCAATGTAAAATGTGTAGGTAGACAAAGGATCCTTCGTCATGGTATCTACGTAATCTAATGCATTATATGGAGATGGAAATTGAAAGCAAAGATAAGGGATGAACGTTAATATCCTATCAACAAAGGGCATCTTCTTCTTTTTTCCTATTTGTTGTGAATTTATTTTGATGTCTTGTTCTTAGAAATGTTCTTTACAGGGATTAGTTCCAGCTACCCAAGAGCTTTTATCCCTGGCAGAACATAGAATCTGTACTAGACATATTCAAGCGAATTGGAGGAAGAATCACAAAGGCAAGTCTCAACAACATTGCCATCATATCCATGCTTGAGGACATAAGAATCCATGGGATGAGAAGAAATCAAGTGAAGATGTCAGTTGCTGCTAGATGGAATGGAGAGTATTGCCCACGAGTCCTGATGAAACAAGAGGAAAACAAGGCTGAAACTGAAAGCACTTATTGCCACGTGGATTGGATTGCAGAGAAGGTTATGAAGTGAAGCACAAACCAAACAAGTTTGTGATTAACATGCCAAAGCAAACTTGCTCTTGTAGATCATGGGATACACCTGGTATACGATGTCCTCATCCAATTTGCGCCATAGATTTCAAGCGAGAGGAACCTGGCAAGTATTTATCCAACTGCGACAAGAAGGAGAAGTAGATACAAACGTGTTTGTTCACCTTCGAACCTGTAAATGGTGAGGTTTACGTTTATGTGAAGGGTGAGGTATTTATATGTATATATACTTCTATTTCTTCCGTCCATCCTCAATGATATTGGTGCATATTGTGGAAAAAAGAAGAAGACTTATGTTCTTCATCTTTGCCCGTTAAATCACAGTTTAAACCATCTGGCTCATTAAATATAATTATCTATTAAAATTGTAGAGGATATTTTGAAGGAGGCCACCAAATTTAAGTTTTTGGCTTTATGTTAGTATAAATGGTTAATATCACGAAAGATTTCTATAGTATCTCAGTGACAAATTTATCCAAACTAATTTTTTGACCACCACCCCCCGTTTGCAGTTTATGGTTTTTCGCGGTATTAATCAAGTTTAATGAAAATTAATTAAGGATAAATTTATTATGGCTTTTGGCAATGAAAAATTAGTTTGCAAAAAATTTATTATAAGTATACAAGTTTGGGGTTTATTCGCAGTATTAACCCTAATATAAATAGATAACTTTTAGGACTTCTTTGTTTATTGGTCTAGTTTATCTAATTGAACCAGTTAGCGACCATAATCTAACCGATAATTCAACCTTGTCAAGCCAAGACATAGATTGGTTAATTAATTGACCAGGAACAGTCACCACGTGGTTACAGTCGCTGCCTTGGCGTTGGGGGAATTTCAATGCACAAGATAATCTAAGGCGACGCCCGCCCAGGAAGAAGACAATATCTGAGGAAATTTTGATGCAAAAGCAGAGAAAAGGGGTGAACCCAACTATAATGACACTGGAAGGAATAGAGAGAGATTTGACAACACGTAGTTTATCATTCACGTGGGCAACTCGCCCATCTCTGCTTTGGATCATGCCAGATGGTTGAAAAGAAATCTCAGAAGAGGACCCGCCACTACTTTAGCGTGCCTGTGTCGCTAGAAAAGTACAAGAGGATGCATTTTAGGTGGCAAGAAATTATTGCTCCTTCCTGTTTTTTTTTTTTTTTTTTTTTTTGGTAAAAGGTAAGAATTATATTAGCTTAGGCCAAAGAGAAGCAAGAAGCTATACAACAAGAACTCGGCACCAAAAACTTACACTCATGAAGACAAGAACAGTCAGAGTAAGTGGAAGGGTGCCAAGGTAAAACAAGACCACCTGCATAGGAGCAGAGGAAAGCCAAAACAGCGGCAAAAGCAAACCAAACGGCCTAAATAGGGAGCAAAAAGAACAAAGAGCCCAACAACAACACAAGTGCAGAGCGAAGAACCCCATGGTAAGATTGGTAGGTGAGTATAAAGACCACGCCGAAGTGGCTCCCTAAATCCGACATAGCATCTTCAGGGCTTGGCTGCAAGGACCAATAGAACCTCCGAACCGAAGAGGGCGTGAGAGAACCCCCTACTCCAAAAGGTCTAATGGTCGAAAGATAGATTAGTCCACCAAAATGGAAGGGTTTATAGACTAGCAATGCAGTAACCTACAATTCGTGGTGTTGGGAGGGACCTGTTTAAAAGACAATGCTTTGTCTCTGACAACCTTCTCCAATTGCAACTTCATAGCTGAGAGGGATGGTGGCCTACCCTTGAAGAGAATATTATTCCACTCCTTCCAAATGATGTAGCATAAGGCTGCAAAAGCAAACCGGCCAAGGGTGGAACGAAAAGAATTCCCAGATAAATACTTGATTGCCCAGTGCAGGTTATCCACCCAAGATTTGTTTGTCTAAGAAAAATTGAATCTAGAAGCCCAAAAAGTGGCTAGAGCGGCAGGGATGGAACACCAAAAAAAAAAAAAATAGATGGTTGACCGAGTCTGGACGACAAGAACAAAATGCACAATTCACAATCGGGATACAGCCATAGGTAAGAACCAAAACTTGCGTCGGAAGCCTGTTTCTGGTGATCAACCAAAGTAGGAATTGATAGCAAGGAATTAGTGCATTGTTCCAAATGAAAGGAGCCCATTGCGATTTCTAGCCTCTTGGCTGAATAGCCTCCCACGCAGAAGTAGCATAAAAGGTGCTAGACCGGTTACCCGACCAAAGGAAACGATCAAGTTCATAATTGAGCTCCGGGAGGGGGTCATCCCAAGCGGCAATAACATTCAACACCCCAGAAGTACGGTAAGGGAATGCTAAGAAGTCAGCCACGGATGCTCCTTTAGGGAGCTGCGAACGGTAGATCTTAGTATTGGAGAACAACAAGTTAAGCGGCCCTTTTGGATGCCAATTATTGAACTAGAAGGAGACTGAGGTACCATCTCCCATACGCCAGCAGAAAGACCTACGGAAGTCACCTCTAAGATCAAGGATTTTCTTCCAAGACCAAGAACAAAAAGTGGGCTTAGATGCCAACCAAAAGTTGACATTATTTAGGAACACAGAGTGTATCCACCTGCACCAGAGAGATTCCTTGTCTGTAAATATTAGCCATATGTGCTTAAGCATTGCTGCAATGTTGCTTTCTCGAAGTTTCCTAATTCATAAGCCTCCTTCAGCTTTTAGAAGGCAAACATTGCTCTAGGCAACCTTTGCACCACCCGCACCAAGGCCCGGGCCTTTCCACAAAAATTGTCGCAATATTTGTTCAATTTTGTCTAGGACAGATCTTGGAAGGATGAAAACATTTGCCCAAATAGACTTGAATAGAATGTAGCACTGACCTTATAAGTTGTAGACGTCCCGCAAATGAAAAAAAACGATGTGTCCACGTTTGCACCCTTGAAGTAATGATGTTGACTAGAGTAATGCAGTCATTTTTCTGAAGTCTAGAGGAAAAAACGGGAATCCTCAAGTAGCGAAAAGGCAAGGAACCTTCCTGGAATCCAAAAAGAGACGTGAATGTGCTTCGGGAATAAGGGGAAACCCCTGGAAAATACATCTCACTCTTGTGGAAGTTCGGATGAAGGCCCAACCACCGAGAGAACGTGGCAATGCCCGCCTTTAATAAAGTGAGACAAGGTGTAGTCGCTTCCGCAAAAAGTAGGACATCATCAGCAAAGAATAAGTGGGAAAGTCTAGTCGACTTGCACCTCCAGAAATATTGGAACGAGGGATGGCTAGTTTGCATATTAAGAATACCTATAAATACCTCAATAACAAGGTAAATAGGTAGGGTGACATGGGATCTCCTTGTCTAATACCCCTACCACTTGGAAAAAAACCATGGAGTTCTCCATTCAGCGCAACAAAGAAGTGTGGTGAGTGAACACAACTCATAATAAGTCTAGAGAAATGAAGTGGAAACAGGAAAGCTTGTAGAGTTACCTCAAGGAAGTCCCAGTTAAGGGTGTCATAGGCCTTCCTGAAATCAACCTTTATGGCGCATTTGGGCTTATACAGCTTATGGTGGAACCCAACAAAGAGCTCTTGGGCTAGCATAATATTGTCGCTAATATGTCTCCCCTTAACAAAGGCGTTTTGAGTAGGGCTAATAATAGTAGACATAATAGCAGCCAAACGGTTTGCAATAATCTTTGTAATGCACTTGTACATCATATTGCAACAAACAATAGGTCTGAAGTCATTGACCGTAGTTGCATTAGGGCACTTCGGCAAAAAGGGTAAGGATGGTGTTGTTAAACTCCTTAAGGAGCTTGCCTGTATTGAAGAAATCCGAGACCGCCGAGGTAACCGTTGGGCCTACAATGTCCCAACAATGTCGAAAGAATTCCACTCCAAAGCCATCAGGGCCCGGTGCTTTCCCAGTTGCTAAGGAGAATAACGAATCTCGAATCTCCACTTCCGACACAGGTTTAGAAAGAAGCAGCATTTGATTATCGTCTAGTGCACAAGGGATTACCGACCGAACATCCTGAATAGAAGGTAGGGTATTGTGATCAGCAGTAGCCAAGAGATCTCGAAAGTGAGAAACAACCAATTGTTGGATAAGGGGGGTCCTGCATCGTATTCCCAGCATCATCCTGGAGTGAAAGGATTCGGTTTAGGAGGTGCCTCTTGTTCATCGAGTGGTGGGAAATTTGGTATTAAGGTCTCCTTCTTCAAGCCATTTAATTCTTGATTTCTACTTATAAAAGCTTTCTTTCGGTAGGCGTAAGTTCGAGAAGGTCTTGATGCACTCTTGCTCTTTGGCCGCTAGATCCAAATTGAAAGGATCCAAGTGAAAAGCTTCCTTCATAGCATTTAGAGCCTCATGGGCTAATGCGGTTCTTGCAGAAATATCTGAGTAAGATTCCTTGTTGAGGCTCTTGAGCTTAGCTTTAACGAGCTTCAATTTAACATAGAGGATAAACATGGCCATACCTCTGATTGGAGTGTCCCAAGCTTGGCGGATTATCTGGTTAAAGGTTGGATGTTGGATCCAAAAGTTAAAGAACTTGAAAGGCTTATTTGTCTTTGGAGTTGGGAAAATCTTTACAACCATAGGGGAATGGTCTGAAATTCCAGTCGGGAGGAACAAGGCCTTAGAGAATGAGAACACATTACTCCAACAAGGATTGATGAGGACTCTATCAATTTTTCTTCGTTTTCGATTTTCCCTTGAGGATGTAGCCCACGAGAATCTACAACCAATATACTGCAAGTCCTCAAGCTCAACTTATTGAAGGCAATTTCCAAACTCATCGTACGATGGAAGCCAGGTGGAAAGGCTGCCAATCCTATCCGAAGGGAACCTTATGGCATTGAAATTGCCTATTGCTCCTTCCTGTTTTGCCCTGTTTTACCCTAAGAAGTACCAACACTATTTGGAAGTCTTTGTGTCATGTCTGATACTCCGACATGTGTCCAACATGCTTCGACATACAGTCAACGAGTGTTGAAAAATCTAATATGTGGTAAGCTCTTCCTAACACACTCCGACACACGAGTTCGAAATTCTAACACGTGATTCCAACATGCACGAGGTTATTTTTAAAAAAATTCAATACTTGAGGGGTCAAAATATAAATATATGAAAAAAATAATGAAAATAACAAGTTTCTCACTATCATGCCCCTCTTCTTGCCAGCGTCGCTCCGCCCCCCTACTTGTTGGCCTGCCCCATCAACTGTCGTAGCCGCCTTAGCCCCAAACCAACTCATCCCGACCTCATCTTCACTAGGTGTGTTTCCATGCCTTTTTTGTAGCTTGATTCGGCTAATTGGGGTCTTGAATTTTCTCGGAGGGTCGCTTGTCATGTGCGAACTTATCTAACTATGTTGTTTGGCAGCCCTTTCTAAAGATCCCATGTCATTGTGTGGTTGGATCTAGGGAAAAATGTCAAACAGGGTCGACGTTTTCCATGAGAGTCAGATTTGATCGGAACTTGGAATTCAAGTAGTTTCGTTACTTTCAAAATGAGACTCAATTAGGAAATTCCATCTTTTTGCTAGTTTGGGATAAGTGATTTCGTGACCCAATTGTGGGTAGTTGGCTCTGAGATAGCTAGTATAAACACCTAGAGGGGGGTGAATAGGTGCACAACCAATTTATCCAGATACGGAAGCGATTCTTAGCATATGATAGACAGGAAATTCTCTCTTGATTAACAAAATGAAATACGATCAAGGTAAAGAGAGTAAGGAAGAGAAAATTGAACACAGGATTTATAGTGGTTCGGCTTATTCCAAGCCTACGTCCACTCTTCCGCACCGACAGCCCCATGGCTGGATTTCACTATGATCAAAAGAGAAGTTACAGCACAGCTTTGCCTTGATTCCACAAAGTGTAGATGTTCTACCACACCTCCTCAAGGTTTCTCACAAATATAGACTCTCTTTTGTATACACGTATTTGCTCAAAGGAATTGTCTAAACAAAAAGGAGCTTCGACTTTGTAATTCTTCTATCGCGCACACCTCGAACAACCAAGAACGTCTTCCTTATATACTCCTTTATGCCATCATACCCGTTGGCACTTACCAAAGGAATTCCTCCAATCTACCCGTTGGACGGAATCAATTAGGAAGATTGTTCGAGCTATAAAAGGAACGTGTTGATAGCCCATCAATCCTGTTCGCCCATACAATCAGGATCTCGGTTTCCATAAGTAGAACCTTCCAATAATATTTAGACAATTATCGAATCTTCAATCATTGAATCAATCTTGATCAATCAAAGGATTCTGTTACGTCTTCTCCAGCCACGAGATCTTCTCCAGATGATAAGGTTAAATCCTGAACAAAACATCCAGTTCGGATAACCTTTCTTCAACGAATTAGAGACTCGTCAATGAGGATAGACTTTGAGTCTTGAGTCTCGGCTGTCCGGAAGTCTTCGACTTTAAATAACAAAGTCTCGCAAACCTTCGACTAGACCGATAGAAACGTTTTGTCAACTTCAAAATACTTCAAGAGGATTTCTCCAACAATCTCCCCTTTTTGATGGTGACAAAACTTTCCCGCAGATTTGGATAACTTTGACCCGCAAAACATTTCTCAAACACATATGCATATCTTATAGAGATAAATGGCTAAAAGAATAACACTAGAATCTGCAACCACAGAAAATAGGTTAGTCTAGTATATAATAAAGCCATCCATAAGATATCAATACTCGTTAATAGAAGCGAGTCAAGTCCAAGTCTAGTTCGTTCTCATCCGACACAAAACAAAGTCAAAGTCTGTCAAAAAGAGTTTAAACAACAACACAATCCAACAAAAGTGATTGAAAGTTTGAAAGTTTGAAGTTTGATCAAATCTTGCATCTCTCCCCTTTTTGTCATCATTAAAAAGGATGAGATGAAGTTAAGATTGCTTGGGAACGCGGACAAGCTGGAAATCTTCCATAGATCGAACGATGCCTTCCGGCCTTTTAAAGTCTTCCTTCAGCTGTGCAACCTCCTCACTCTTGGCATTGGCCTGATTCGAATAGAGAGGGCTTGCATCTTATCATTCAATGAACAAGAAGAAGCTTGACTTTCATTCTTCAAGCTTTGAACTTCGCATCCCAAGGCATAAATTTGACCTCTCATCTCCAAGAGAATATCCATGATTTCGCGAAAATCTGCTCCATTATCAGTCTGAGTACTTGCTTCGGCTCGATCTGATGGAGTAAATGCAGACGATGGTAGATCAGCATAATCTCGCAGGTTTGGCGATGAAGCTTCATGACCTTCCTCTGGAAATTGAGATGCATAAACATCCTCTGGGTCTGCAGGCGAGCGACTGACTCCTTCACTTGCATCAGGATAAGAAGACTTCACTCCTTTCTCCTGATCTCCCCCCGTTTCCATGCCTACGGTGTGGAGAAGAGATTTCCTCAGGTTCTCCTTCTTCTCTTCTTTCTTCTTCAGGTCTTTCCTCCTCTGCTTCTTTTTGAGCTTCTCTTTCTTCTTTTTCCTTCTCCTCTGCTTCTTTCATCATTTGTTCCGATTCTTTCTGTGGAACAGGACGACTTAAATTCTTCAAAGCCATTGCAGAGATGGTGATGTCTTCGTCATCATCTTCATCCTCAACGAGGAGAGCTCTTCTTCTCTTTGATGGAGCAACCATGGGCTCCTTCCCTTTTCTCTTAGCAGCAGAAGAGAGTTGATGAGATTTGGCGAGTCTTCTCCTTGAATTTCTCCAATTCCTTGCTCGGTTCCTTCGACGCATTTTGTTCACCATTTTCAGTCCTACCACCATATGATCGCATGGTCGAACACAAAAGATTTGCGGAGGCTGAATATTCAGATGTCGAATAACTTCGTAACAAGGCTTGGGTAAGGGAGTTGACCTCTGTCCTTCATCACTGCTCTATACATGTGAAACATAACAAGTATGAGGGAGAGAAAACTTTTTCCACGAGAGGATGGCATACATCAACTTTGCCTCGAGAACTTGAAACATCAGTTTTGAGGTTGATTTTGGTCGAAGGCAATTAATCACAATCTTGTGAAGCAAGATGTTGAATGCACTCATCCTTAAGTAGGTGATCTTCTCCTCTCGTTCTCCCGTCCTTCACCCGGTTCAAGTGTGGCTCGAGCAATGAAAACTTTGATTGGTTGATATCTGCCTCTCTCAACTTCTAACACATCTGCCAGCATATTCATATCCACAACATAGTCTTGGTCTTTAACGCTGAAGGAGAATCTATTCGCATCCAAAAAGCTAAGATTTGAATAGAAATATGCAGTCAATTCAAAGCATAAGCCTCGGTCGAGTCGAGCGTAACTTTTCAAGTTGAAGATAACTGAACTTTTCCCTCAAGTTCACTTTCACCGCATCCGAAAATCAAAATCTACACTCCTGGGGTTTATTACCCCACGCTTCAGCAATTTCGAGTACGAGATCCTTTTGTTCCTTTGATCCGAACAAATCTCCCATTTTTCCTTGAATTTCAGCCGCAATACCCATTTTCGGTTGAAATAGACTGAACAGATTGTCATCATCATTTCCATCTACGGGATTCGGCCCCGATCCACGATGATCACTTGGGATATTCGCAAGGGTTTCCTCAGCCAGCCCTTTACGAGCAATTCCCAAACTTTCCATTTTCCGCAGAAAAATATATTCATTCCCATATCCTTTGTCTTTAAGAAAGTCATCAACATAGTTCAAAGGAGTACGAGTTCCTTTTAAGGCACGATATAGCTTGTAAATAAAAGCAGGCTTTTGAACTCTTACGGTCTCGCATCCTCGACGATTTCTTCCCGATGCGATGATCAACGCCTTGAGGACTAGATGGTGGAGAATGACGCGCGAGAATGTTGTGGGCTCGCTTGCGTTCCGGATTCACTTCTTCCTCGCAAGATCGAAGTGCGTAGGCCCCTCACTCATTCGTTGTGGTCCCCGCTTGCGATTCTCGAAGATTTTCTTGAAGATGACATCTTTCTCGGTTTTGGAAGATTCCTTGCTTGACTTTCCCGGAAAGATGACAACTTTTTGAAGATTAAACAAAGAAGACAAACGGGAATGGAGGATCGATGCTTTCTAGGGTTTTTGAGAGTAAAATGAAGAGGAATCGACAGTGCACGATCGGTTAAAAAGAGAAATAAACGAATCGTCACAAAGGAAATAAAAAGATGCCTTTTCAAAATAACTGTCTTTTTCCGCAAAAATAGCTATTTCAAAATAAATTCCTTTTGAAAATGAAACGATGCAATATTTTCGTTAATATAGCAACAATTTTAAACACAGTCTGACGATCGTACCTTTTCAAGATAAGATTTAGAGAGAGAAAGACTTACAGTCTGATGGTCGAGCCAAGACTGTCTTTCAGATAAAGTCTTGTAACTCTGAGTCTGAAAGTCTTTAGACTTTGATATCCTCATACCTCAAAATGTTGAGTCTGGAACGGATAGATTCAAATTGATTTTTCTCCAAAGGCTTTGTGAATATATCCGCGTTGATTCTTTGAGTCAACAAACTGAATTGAAATCTCTCCATTTTGAACATGGTCTCTAATAAAGTGATGTCGAATCTCTATATGCTTTGCTCTTGAATGGAGAATTGGATTTTTGGTGAGGTTGATAGCGCTGGTGTTGTCGCAATTAATCTCCGTGCATGAGTCTTCAATTTCAAAGTCTCTTATTTGTTGTTTTATCCATAGAATTTGTGAACAAAGCAGCTTCCAAGAGCTACATACTCGCTTCGTTGTTGAAAGAGACACGAGTGCTTTGTTTCCTTGAAAACCAAGGCATCCGTCAAGCAAGCAACCGGCAAGTTCCCGAAGTGCTCTTTCTATCGACTCGCAACCGGCCAGATTCGCGTCGAATATCCCGAAGATTAAAGTCTCCCTTCTTAGGATACCAAAGACCGATGCTTGATGATGAAGCAACGTATTTAATGATGCGTTTCGCGATCGAGATGAGATTCTCTAGGATCTCGATTGAAACCTAGCACGAGATGCAAACACTCAACAAAATGTCGGGTCTAGAGGCGTAAGATAAAGAAGTGATCCAATAATGCTCCTGCATGAGCTTTTGATCAACTTTCTTCCCTTCTTCATCTTTGTCTATCTTTAAAGAACTTGACATTGGTATGTCGGTCTTTTTGCACTTTTCCAGTCCAAACCTTTTGACAAGATCATTAACATATTTTTCTTGATAAATAAAAGTTCATTCCTTCAATTGTTTTACTTGAAGACCAAGAAAGAATGTTAACTCTCCCATCATACTCATTTCAAACTCATCCCGCATAGACTTAGAAAATTTCTTGCACGAGACTTTCATTAGAGGATCCAAAAATAATATCATCCACATATATTTGAACAAGTAAGAAACTTTTGTTTTCCTTTTTGATAAATAAAGTCGTATCTACTTTACCTTTGACAAATCCATTTTGTATTAAGAACTTACTTAATCTGTCGTACCAAGCCCGAGGTGCTTGCTTTAAACCATACAAAGCCTTTTTCGGTCAAGACCGAGTCCGGCTTCTTTGGGTCTTCAAACCCTGGTGGTTGTTCCACATAAACTTCCTCATGGATAAATCCATTTAGGAAGACGCTTTTGACGTCCATTTGGAATAACCTGAAATTCTTATAACAAGCAAACACAAGTAATAGTCGAATGGCTTCTAACCGGCCACCGGAGCGTAAGTCTCATCATAGTCTATTCCTTCTTCTTGCGTATATCCCTTGGCCACGAGTCTTGCTTTGTTTCGTACGACTTTTCCTTTCTCGTTCATCTTGTTTCCGAACACCCATTTGGCTCCAATAACAGTTTTACCTTTTGGTTTGGATGTCAATTCCAGACATCATTAATGCCGAACCTGTCTAAGCTCTTCTTGCATAGCTTCAATCCAGCTTTCATCGAGATAAAGCTTCTTCTATGCTCTTTGGTTCAATTTCGAAACAAGTGCCACAAAGCACTAGACTCTTCTCGCCTTTTGGATCTGGTGCGAATTCCTTCATTAATTTCGCCAATTATAAGATCTTTGGGATGATTTGGACTTATGCTTCCGGTTACTTGTTGATTTGTCTCGGTTGATGATCTCTTTCTTTATTTGGATCTTCACTAACAACCTCGATGCTGGTTTTCCGTAGAGTCGAGATGCTTCTTGAGTTGTAGACTTTGGAGAGTCTCGGAGCGAGTTCGACTCTTCTTGATGAGTCGACTTGATTCATCTTGCGTTGAGTCTTGAAATTTGACATTCATTGACTCTTCCACAGACTGGCTCTTCTTGTTATAGACTCTGTAGGCTTTGCTTGATGTAGAATATCCAAGGAAGATACCTTCATCTGCTTTCCCAGAATACATGGAGTGCATGAATCAGTCTTTTGGTATGGCAATTTGGGTAGACCTCGAACAAGCTGCTTTGATGAGATTTTGGCTAATTGCTTCATGTTGACATGACCAAGCTTTTTGTGCCATAAGCTTGCTTCGTCTTGAATTGAGATAAGACATTGCGATTCATTTGGTTTCACATTCGGAAGATAGATATTTTCATGTCTTCGACCCATGAAAGACTCGAGTAGAGTCTTTACCGATTCCGAACATGTTCCTTCTTGAAAGAAGATCTTGAAACCAGTATCACACAATTGACTAATGCTGAGAAGATTGTAATTGAGTCCTTCCACTAAGGAAACATTACTTATTGTGAGAGTTTCAATTTTCACAGTTCCAAATCCCACAATACTTCCTTTCTTTGTTTCCTCCGAATGAAACTTTTCCACCATTTACTTGAGCAAGCTTTATAAAGCAATTTGAGTCTCCTGTCATGTGTCTTGAGCATCCATTTTGTCAAGATACCACTTTACCTGTTTCTTGACAAGAGACCTGCATTTAAAATAAAGTCTTAAGCTTTCTTTGGTACCCAAATTTTCTTGGGTCCTTTGGTGTTAGTAAGATAAAAAGTATTAGCCCATACTTTCTTAACAGGTTTCCATACCATAGGACACTCTTTTTCAAAGTGATCCGGACTGTTGCACTTTGAACATCTCGAGAGCATTTCTACCTACGGGTTTTACAAAAACTTTCTTGAAATGATTTTTGTAAGCCTCTTTCGAGGGTCTTTTCTTAATTCTTTCTTTTACTTTAGGAAAATCAATCAAGGGAATTGTTTCTGCTGACATACCTAGACCAGACTTATTGAAGTAAGGTCTTTGAGCTGAAAGAATTTTTTCAAGTTTCTCAGACCCTATTGAAAATTTCTTTGAAATATTTGATAAGTCTGTTTTTAAAAGAGCATTTTCTTTTAAAAGATTATCTTCATTTTCTTTAAGAGTGGAAACAGTCAAGTCTAGACTTTTAACTCTTTCTACTAAAACATTTTCCTTTTGTTTTAGAGCTGAGTTTTCCTTTTTCAATTTGGAAATTCTTTTGAGAGAAGTCTTAAGACTAAAACACAATTCATCAATGTATTTAGAAACTTTGACAGGAATTTTAAAATTACTTGCCTCAAATTCACTGTCTGAGTCTGATCCAGAGTCCGATCCAGTCGAGTCCGATTGTGCCATCGAGACATAGATTGGCATATTCATTATCACTTTCTTCACACTCGTATCACTCCAGGTTTCGGGCTTTGAGAGCTTTTCGAAATTTTTCAGCTTTTCCTCTCTTCTTCTTCGAAGAGGACAGTTAGGTCGATGTGTCACTTTTTCTTGCATTCAAAGCGAGACTACATCTTTATTTGGTTCCTCATCATCAACAGACTTGGTCTGCTGTCTTTGAAAGCTTTGTTTCTTTGAGTTGAACCTTCTTCCTTTTCTATTCAGTTTTCTGAATCTTCTTATCATGAGAGCAAGCTCCTCATCGTCCATATCATCTTCAGAATCTGTATCATCAGAATCATCATTTGATTTTAATGCAATGGATTTCTTACCTTTTGGATCTTCATCTTCATTGATCCGTTCCACTTCATAAGACTGAAGAGTTCCAATCAGCTCGTCGACAGAAAGTGGCATAATTCTTTGCGTCTCTCTTATCGAAGTCTTTATGTGATTCCAATCCTTGGAGAGTCCACGCAGTAGCTTGTTTACCTTCATGGGATCAGAAATTTTTTGTCCTTGATTCTCAAGACCATTGACAATATCTGTAAAACGGCTAAACATGTCAGTTATAGATTCTCTTGGTTTCATTTTGAAGGCTTCATATTGACCGAGAAGAATGTTAATTCTGGTTTCCTTCACTCGATCTGTTCCTTCATAGGTGATATGTAATCTGTCCCGACTTCTTTTGCTGTAACACAAGAAGATATTCTATTATATTAAGTTGGTGACAAAGCACAATATAAAGAGTAAATTGCTTTTGCATCGAGTGCTTGTCTCTTGTTTATCTCTTCCTGAGTCATTCCGCTGGTCTCAATAGTTTCTTTCCCTCTTTCAGAGACTGATGCAGCTGTAGGAGTAATTCCTTTTTCTACAATGTCCCATTCCAGAGGATCCTTTGATCGTAGGAAAGCTTTCATCTTGTTTTTCCAGATGTTGTAATCCTTTCCATCAAAGTAGGGTGGTATGGTATTGCTTTGCCCTTCCATCGCCCCGGTGCTAGCATACTAGCCATGGATCTTTAACTCAAGTAAAACACTTCAAATAAAGTGAGTACACAGGCTCTGATACCAATTGAGATAGCTAGTATAAACACCTAGAGGGGGGTGAATAGGTGCACAACCAATTTATCCAGATACGGAAGCGATTCTTAGCATATGATAGACAGGAAATTCTCTCTTGATTAACAAAATGAAATACGATCAAGGTAAAGAGAGTAAGGAAGAGAAAATTGAACACATGATTTATAGTGGTTCGGCTTATTCCAAGCCTACGTCCACTCTTCCGCACCGATGCCCCACCGGCTGGATTTCACTATGATCAAAAGAGAAGTTACAGCACAGCTTTGCCTTGATTCCACAGTGTAGATGTTCTACCACACCTCCTCAAGGTTTCTCACAAATATAGACTCTCTTTTGTATACACGTATTCGCTCAAAGGAATTGTCTAAACAAAAAGGAGCTTCAGACTTTGTAATTCTTCTATCGCGCACACCTCGAACAACCAAGAACGTCTTCCTTATATACTCCTTTATGCCATCATACCCGTTGGCACTTACCAAAGGAATTCCTCCAATCTACCCGTTGGACGGAATCAATTAGGAAGATTGTTCGAGCTATAAAAGGAACGTGTTGATAGCCCATCAATCCTGTTCGCCCATACAATCAGGATCTCGGTTTCCATAAGTAGAACCTTCCAATAATATTTAGACAATTATCAAATCTTCAATCATTGAATCAATCTTGATCAATCAAAGGATTCTGTTACGTCTTCTCCAGCCACGAGATCTTCTCCAGATGATAAGGTTAAATCCTGAACAAAACATCCAGTTCTGGATAACCTTTCTTCAACGGATTAGAGATCACAATGAGGATAGACTTTGAGTCTTGAGTCTGGCTGTCAGGAAGTCTTCGACTTTAAATAACAAAGTCTGCAAACCTTCAGACTAGACTGATAGAAACGTTTTGTCAACTTCAAAATACTTCAAGAGGATTTCTCCAACAGGCTCATGGTAAAAAATATTGATAAGGATGAAGCAAAAGAGACCCAGTATTTGTATGATTCATAGATTCGTGAAAGCATACTTAAAGTTGTGATCTTTTTTTTTTTATTTATTGCTTCTTTCTGCCTCTTGCAGGCATCACCTGGGAGTTATCTCTTTTGATTTATGGCATTGGCTTGTGAGTTATCTCTCAGATTTTCCATGGTAAATTTAGTGATTTCCTTTTCTTTTGGTCATACTTAGAGAGTTCTTGTCCTGGATTTTCATTTTTCTTGAACCTTGTTTTACATAGGAGCTCCAAGCTAGTCTTTATTAGGAACTCTGAACTTTGTCTAGGACTGTAACAAATCTCACTAATCTCCGACAAATATAAGAAAACATGACATATTCCTTCAAGTTTACTCTTTTGTGTTTGCAATTTTTTAATTTTTTGTTTAATCTCTATCAAATTAAAACATTGAATGATATTAATAAATATTGGATTGATGTTTTTAGTATAAATTAATTTTATGCTCTTTTTATTATTATTTATTTATTTTGGCATTTGTATATAAAAATATATATTTAACATAGAACGTGTTGGAACATGTCGGAATTCTCTCTTTTTTTTAGAAATGACTTGTCGCGTGTCTTGTCATGTTGTGTCGCGTGTTAGTGCTACATGGGTTTTGCCCCATTTTCCCGTATTGCAAGAAAGTTCTTTTCATATTTTATATTTATGAGAAATCATCCTGTGTAGATTGTATACTATTATCATGCTCATTTTCTTTTTTACTACGATTCACCACTCTTCAAAATAAAAAAAAATGCACAATAAATTTTAAAATTTATTACAAAAATATAATCACGTTATAAAACTTTTCAAATTGGTGCAATAGTTACTTGTCATTGGGCTAACTCCATATGTTTAATTCTTAGGAATAAGAAGGGCCTTGACTTTGTATTAATTAACTGTATATTTTGTTTTATCAAATTGTTTATCTTCTAGGTTTGATTCGAAACAAAACTTTCCATATATAGATTATGTCTATTATCAATATCCAGTACTTGATCTTCCATAAAACACCCACACCATGTTCAACAGTTCTACAAATAACTCAAAATAGCACATAGTCACGTGGAAAAAATTGGACTTCAATATGATAATCAGTCTGCTTTCTTAGTGGAGCGCACTAAATTACTGGACACTAAACTGTTGGACATTAGGACATCAATAATGCTGTAATCTTCTCTTGTTTCCCATTCATTGGGAATCTTTTTGAACTGCATGGTTTTACTCTAATAGTTTGCAATCACGTGCTTTTTAAGCGGATGTCCACACTATGAACCATCAAGAAAGGCAAAGTCCCTTCCATTTGTCAAAAAAAAAAAAAAAAAAAAACCAAATAAAATGATGGTCTAAGTCAACCGGGAGTACAAGGTCAACAAATCGGTCAAGAGACTGTGCAAAGATCAAGTTGACCTTGCAGAAGGTGTTTCACCCACTCCTACACCTTCACTAGCATGAACGGCCTACCAATTTCTCAAACACCTTCGAGATGCAATGGAGTTTTCCCTTGCTAGATTCAACATCTTCCATTAATATTTTTTTATAAATTTTGCATGCTTTGCTTTTTCTAGTTCAATTTTCTTCCTTTCCTATTCAGTTTCCTGAATTTAGTTATAATGAGAGCCAGCTCCTTATCATCCATATCATCATCTGTGTTTGTATCATCAGAATTAGCATTAGACTTAAGAACAATTGACTTCTTACCTTTTGAATCCTCTTCGTCATTGATTTATTTCACTTCATATGATTGAAGAGTGCCTATTAGCTCATCAATAGAAAGAGGCATGATTATTTGTGTCTCTCAGATTGATATTTTCACATGGTTCTAGTCATTTGAAAGTCCTCGCAGAAGTTTGTTGACCTTCTTTGGAGCATAAATTGGTTGACCTTGATATGCCAACCCATTTACAATTTCTGTAAATCGACTGGACATATTTTCTATAGACTCTTCAAGTTTCATTCCAAAGGATTCATATTGGTCAAGTAAGATATTTATTTTTATCTCCTTTACACGTTCTGTTCCGTCATAGGTGACATATGGTCTATCCCAAACTTCTTTAGTTGTTTCACATAAATAAATTTTGTTATATTCAGTAGGAGATAAAGCACAGTATAAAAAACACATGGTTTTTGCATCAAGAGTCTATCTCTTGGTAATTTTTGCTTGGTTGGATTCCTCAGCATCCTTATCTAAGACTTCTTTTCCTTTGTCAAATGCTTAAACTACCTTTGTGTAAATTTCTCTTTCTATGACATCCTATTCCAGAAGATCTCTAAATCTTAAGGATGCCTTCATTTTATTCTTTAACACATTGTATTATTTTCCATCAAAATAAGGTGGCCTTGTATTACTCTGCCCCTCCACGAGTCTTGGTGCTATATAACTAGCCATAGAAGATCTTTAGCTCAGAAGTACAAACACTTCATAGAAGAGCACAGGGCTATGATATCAATTGACAAAGCTAGTATGAATACCTAGAGTGGGGTGAATAGGTGTTTAAAAGAAATCTTGACAAATAAATGATAAATAAAACAAGTTGCGAGTAAAGTCTGAATAAGGATTAGAGTTTGATAAACGAGCTACCAGAATTCTTGTGAAAATTCAAAATTAGATAAAAGATGAAATAATTTTTGCGATACTTAAAAAAATGGTGCAACAAATAATACTGAAAAGAATTAAAGGAAGAGAAGATTGTACATGAGATTTATAGTGGTTCGGCTTATATCAAGCCTAAATCTACTCTCCCATGTTAGTAGCCTTTTGGCTAGAATTCAATAAAGTATCAACAGAGAAGTACAATGTTTTGAGTGCAAACACTCGGTGGAAGATTTCTTTTTCCCTCACTAAGTCACTCTTCTTGTAATTTTCTCTCTTTAATATAATTTGTAAGAGTTGTCGTTGAAGAACAAGTGATTGGAAAAACTTCAAACTTTGGAATTTCAATTTTCACGCCCTACCTCAAATAGACTGAATGACCTCCTTAAATACTCATTCACGCCTAACTAGCCATTGGCATTCTCCAAAGGAATTTCTTCCAATCAATACATTGGTAGAATCAATTAAGGAAATCTTGTAGACATTTGAAAATTGAGATGAAAATCCGTTGATTCTGGTTGCTTATACAATCAGAATTTAGGTATCCATAAGTAGATGCTTCCCAAAAAGGAACTTGTCTTCTTCAACATTGATTTTATCAATTCGTAATTGATTCTATCAATGTATTTATAAAAGGTAAGTGAGATTTTTCGTCAGAAAGCTAGATATTAAAGAATAATTCCCTATTATGTTCATATTGAATTCTTGTCGCAAGATCAATAAATCTAAGTCTGATTATATATTCGTTCTAAATTTGGTTTCAGTTTGAATTGCGTCAGAATGGGAAAGACTTCTGGAACATATAGACTGTGACAAGAGTCTGCTATATAACTTCAGAAGTCTACTATTCTTTAGAATAAGGATAAGAATAAGAAATTTTTATCAACTTCAAAACCGATAGGAGTTTTCTCAACATAATGGACCATCATTTTTTTAGTAATCAAACATGAATGAAATATTCATGTAAGACATTAACTTTGTTCAACACTTTAACAATAAAAAATAAAGGGATAAGTGCATTGAAGATCCTAAAACTTTCAAAAAAATACAATTAAGTCCTAAAATTAGTCTAAAAATGCAATCAAGTCCTAAAATTTTCAAAAAGTGTTTTTGATAAGTTTTAGGACTTGATTTTACTTTTTGAAAGTTTTATGACTCGATTGCACTTTTGAGACAAGTTTTAGGACTTAATCGCACTTGTTGTAAGTTTTGGAATCCCATTAAGCTTTTATGATAAATTTTAGGACTTTTATTATGCTTATTATGAAAGGGGGAAAAAGCAGCATAATACGTTTTGCAAAAACTGCGGGTAAACAAAGGATTCTTGGTCATGGTTTTTCAATGTGATGCATAAAATGGAGATGGGAATTGAAAGCAAGGAGAAGGGATGTCCCAAATATCCAATCAACAAAAGGTATCTTCCTTTTCTCTTCGTTATGTATTTATTTTTGTGTCTTGTTCTTCTAAATGTTTTTTTTTTACATATTTAGATACACTTTTAAATTTTATATTTGTTTTGCTAGGATCGATTCCAGCTATCCAAGAGCTTTTACCCTTGGCAGAACATAAAATGTGCACTAGACATATTTATGCATATTGGAGGAAGATCACAAAGGCAAAGCTTGATGAAAGCGCTTGTGGATGTGTTCTAAAGGAACAGCATTACCCCTATATTTATGCTTGAGGTATAAGAAACCCAGGGGATGAGAAGAATTCGAGAAAAGATGTCAGTTGCTGCGACATATGAAATGATGAGTATTGCCCACGAGTCTGATGAAATTAGAGGAAAGCAAGGCTGAAAGCCGTCATTGCCATGCGGATTGGAATGGCAGAAAAGGTTATGAAGAGAAGCAAAAACTAGACAATTTTGGGGATGACAACACGGAAAAGCAAAATTGCTCTTGTGGATCACGGGACATATCTGGTATACCATGTCCTCATGCAATTTGCACGATATTTTTACAAGCGAGAGGAACCTCAAAAGTATTTGTCTAATTGGTACAGAAAGTAGAATTACCTAGAAACACATTTGTTCACCTTAGAGACTGCGAATGGTAAGATTTGTGTGCATTTGCAGGACTAGTGCAATAGGCGAAGAGCTATATAGTCCCAGTGATCCCACCACCGTTTAGGAGTCTGCAAGGGAGACCAAAGACAGAGAGAAGAAAACAGCAGGACGAGCCAAAGACTTCCACGAAGATGTCCAGACCAGGTTTACTAGCGCATTGTAGGTTATATGTAGTCAACCTGGTCATAATATCAGGACATGCCCAATGAGAGAGAATAATGATGATGATGTAAGCATAGTATTAATTTCCTACCTCCATCCTTCGATTATATATGATATGCTCCAATTATGTAGGGACGGAATGAGGGCAAGAGTAACAAAAAGGGAAAAGGAACGAACAAAAAGAGAGCATCATTGGGCTGGCTATGGCACTTTTACAAATCCGAATTCTGGTGTCATAATCCTCATTACGTATGGATGAAGATTAAATATTAATATGAATAAGTGTACTAAATATTTCAAAATTTATCCCAAAAGTAAAATTAAATCTTAGAACTTTTTAAAGTGCAATCAAATCATAAATCAAAATGGTGTAATCAAGTTCTTTTATTAATTTCGTCCAATTTGGCTAATAGAAAATGTTGACGTGTTTTTTATTTTTTATTTTTTATTTTTATTTTTATAGTCTCTCTCCTATGCAGTGATGTCATAACTAAAACATGCAAGGTAAGGGTAAAACGACATCAATTTGTTTTAATCTGATTTTTTAAATCCAAAATTTAATTTTATTAAATTAAAAAATAAGCTAATTAAAAAAAGGACAAGAGAAAACTAGGCGAAGCCCTTGCTTGATTTTTCCCTTTTTGTGGGTATTTAAAAGTTATTTTATTTTTAATATAATGAAAATAAAATTTATAGTAAAAAATCTAATTTGGGCAAAAACTATGTCGGTTTAACCAGGTTAATGCCAAGTAGAATAGAGGGGGAAAAAGACACGTCAGTATTTTCCACAAGCCAAGTTGCGTTAAGTTATCGAAAGAATTTAATTACACCAATTCGATAATTTTTTAACACTTAATTGCACTTTTTGAAAGTTTTAGTATTTAATTGCGCTTTCTTGACAAATTTTAAAACTTCCAATTCACTAATCCCTTAAAGATGTGTTGGAGAAAACTCCTATTAGGTTTTGAAGCTAACAAATCTATTGTAAGTTCTATTCTCATTTTCATTCTGAGGAACATAAGACTTCTGTGAAATTCGTTCAAAGTCTATCTTACATTAGAAGTTTGCCCCACTCTGACGAAGACCCGGACTGAACGTAAGTGAAGAACGAAGATATAATCAGACTTAAGATTATTTTTCTTCCTTCAAGACTTTAGTACAAACATGATATATATGGCTTTCTGGTTAGAAATCTCACTTACCTTTTTGGTTATCTTTATTGGAATCAATCACGGAACGGAAAAATCATTTTTGGAAGGCAAATTTATTTGGAAAAAATCTACTTATGGAAACCAAGATTTTGATTGTATGGGCGACTAGGATAATCGAGCTTTCATCTTAATCTTCAAATGGCTCGAGATCTCCTTAATTGATTCTGTCAAATGGATTGATTGGAAGAATTCATCTGAAAAGTGCCAACGGTCGCAAAGGCATAGATGAGTCTTTAAGGAGGTTTTTCAAGTCATTCAAAAGTGTGTGTGTGAAAGAAGAATTTCAAAATTTGAAGCTTCTGAATCACTTGTTTTTCATCGTATAGTGCTCAAACTTGTATTCAAGAGAAAGAGAGACACTAAAGAGTGACTTTGTGAGAGCAGTAGAAACTCTTCATTAAGAAGTCAAGATTATAAGGATGTAATTCTCTTTTTTGATTCATAGTGAAAACCAGCTAGAAGGCTATTAATGTGAGGGAGTGGACGTAGGCTTAATCTAAGCCGAACCACTATAAATCTTGTGTTCATTTTCTCTTCCTTGAATTCATTTACTTTATTTGTTGTGATATCTTTTTGTATTTCGAAATAGTTGTTAAAATCTGAATTATTCTTCAAAGTCTGTTATTCATCAAACTTAGTTTAAAAGCAAAGTAATTTTACTGCATTTTGCAAAAATTGTTTTCACACCTATTCACCCCCTCTAGGTGTTTATACTAGCTCTTTCAAGATGACTATTCATTAGGAGAAATTATTTTCAGGTTCAGCAGTCTCTCTTAATTATTTAGTAGTTCCAAAATCGAATTTAGGTTCAAATGAATTGTTTGTATATGAGTTATCATCACAGAACTTATGTATTTAAATGCCTCTAATGAAAAAATCATTACATGAGCATGGAATTACTGAATTTTACATCATCCAAGACATCAAAATCTACAATTTACCAAAATAGGGTATGCAATCAATCCAAATCCACTTTTGGCAAAGATACTTGTAATAAAATTTGGTTTCCAACGTTAGCATGAAATCTTACCATAGATATGCTAAATATAGCCTTATCAAGTAAGCATTAATTAGAAAATAAGTCATGATACCCAATTAATCAAAACATAAATTACGGCACTCAAATGAATGTTATACAAAGGTAACAACACTTGTAGTGTCCTTATCCTATAAATTTTCACACTTCTTCTCAGTTTTTCAATCCCCACTTTCTGCTCTTCCTCCACTGAATATTGCTCTTTTAGACTAAAAATCATGCTCCAAGTCATGATTTTCCTTTTGAGAAAACCTCCCGTGATCTTTTAAAGTTGAACAAACCATCTAATTCTTATAACCACTAGATAAATGCAAGTTTTGTTTTATCTCAAGTTGCAATGATACAAAAGACACTCTGTCACCATTGGCGAGTTCCGAATTACAAGTGGAAAGACTCATGCATACTAGAAGTACATTAATAAAGGGTGAACAAGTTGGAGGAACAGAAAGTTCATGGAGTCTTGGAGATACCATTAGGTGGATTAATATATAGAGCTTTTGGTCACTAATGTACTTAGGAAGATCAAATGGAAAGGTTTATGTAAGTCAATTACCAACGAGAAGCTTAGATGGACTCAAAGATCGTTAATACGAGGAGTTGGCTATATCACCTCATATGAATGTGCATGTCACGTGATGACACATCTGAAGACGCAAATATTCCTTTGACCATCAATCTAAGTCTCAAGGAATATTAAAGGCAAGCCACATACCTGAAACTCTAGAAAAGATAAACAAAGGGGAATCCAATCAATTGTCAATCACTTTGGTGAAAAGGATTATTTACTAATATAGGAAACACTATTTGTGGAAACTACACAGTCGCTAGGTTGATTGTACAGACGACTAGATTGCCAAGTGATTAAGTTGTTTATCTTGAATGACTAAATTGATCCACTTGAAGATTATCTAACGGCTAGTCTAGTACTAAAGATTGTATGAGAAGATCAACACATGATAGAGAAATCCCAGATCATACTACAAAAGAAAGCTTTACTATTGATTCGAGCAAGAAGTTCATTTACTAAAAGTGTTTGTCACTAATTGTGATCTCTTTTGAGAAGTGTATGGTTGTTGTAGTAGTGCTTGGAATTCAGTATTGTGATCTAGCTTCCTGTCACTAGTTGTGTTCTCTTTTGAGAAGTGTACTAGTATTGTAGTGCTTCGAATTTGGTAGTGTGATTTATTGGTTTCGTATAGAAAGCA
The DNA here is from genome assembly GCA_016097595.1 of Eucalyptus pumila. Classification (NCBI taxonomy): domain Eukaryota; kingdom Viridiplantae; phylum Streptophyta; class Magnoliopsida; order Myrtales; family Myrtaceae; genus Eucalyptus; species Eucalyptus pumila. Next base: position 47,323,676 of record CM027853.1, read on the forward strand.
GCACAAGCTCTTTTTAAGGAGGGTAGAATGTAATTTTGGCTTTTGACATGGTCAAAAACAGTAGGCATCCAAAAAAAAATTACCACCTGAAAAGGGGGATGAACTCGTAGATTTACAATTTGAATAGAAGGGAAGGAAAAAAAGAAGAAAAGAAAAAGAAAGAAAGGAGTATAAAGATAAAAGGACGAGCTTTCGCGTATACTCGCCTAGTACGTCTCGACAAGTTAGATTAGCTTTGTTTTCTAGTGTTTGATGAAGATTCAGACCTTGGTAAATCCAATTGGATTAATTTTTAGAGTTAAGTCATAAATTCATATATGTGAATTTTGGACTGCAAAATTTGATCTAAAAGTTGTTAAGTTATGGAATTATTTATAACTGATAGCTGTGGGCTAGTTTGCACGGACACGCGATACGACATGATACGTCAACATGTCATTTCTCAAAAATAAAATTTCGACGCTTTGGGACATGTTGTATATTAAATAAATATTTTTATTTTTAATTAATTTGATTCAAATTTATAAATAAATAATTAATTAAAAAAAGAACCTAAAATGAATTTGCACTAATCATTCAACATTCAGTACTTTTATTTTTTGAAATTACTTTTTAATTTTATTCCCCCAAAAAAAAATTGAAAATAAAAAGTCCCCAAGGGGTCCCCCAAAAAACTCCTCCCTTTATCTTTCCCCCATCCTCCAAATCTTTTTACCATTTTCTTTCCCTGACAGGCCATCAGCCGGTCACTTCCCCCTCCCTCCAATACGCAAGTCCCTTTTTTTTTTTTTTTTTTTTTTTTTTTTTAATTCTTTTAGTTCCCTTCTCAAAACTCTAGTGCACCCTCTTTCTTCTCCTCCTCCTTGCCACACGACCTTCCTTCCTCTCCTCTTCTTCTCCTCCTCCGATTGAAGGGAGTTTTGACGTCGGCAAGGATGCGGACAGAGACCCACACACGACACAAGCACTCAGAGGCTTTCTCTCACTACTTTCTCTCTCTAATTTGGCTAGGCCGCGGGTTTGGGGGTGAGGCAGGAAGAAGGAGTGCCACACCTCCACCACCACCACCGCCATCGCCGCCACCACAGTGACCAAGAAGGAGAAGCACCACTGCCCGGAAGATGAGTTGAAGAAGCGGAAGCCGGAAGAATTGGTGGGACTATACTTTCGCCTCGAGGGACTTTTGCTTGAGGAGGACTGGTTCTACTTGCTGTCGCGGGCTCGCCGTCGCTCACAGCCTCATCTTTGCTCCCTCGCCCTTGCCTTCAGTCTCCACCCTCCATCATCTTTCGAACACGTGTGTTGAAATGTGTTGACAAAAGTTGACCACGTGTTGACAAATCTGACACGCGATCAATGCGTGTTCGAGCGTGTCGACATGTCCGACATGCTCCAACATGTGTCAACGTATCCGACACGCTCCGACACGTGTCGGACACAGCGTGTCGGACACAACACAGAAGCACGTGTAACATGTCCATGCAACATAGGCTAAGGGCGTTGTGAAGACGTGGAGTTTGATGAAAATCAATTCATAGTTGTGATTTAGTTGAAGTGAATTTTTAAAGTTTCTACACTCAAGTTATGCATGGCATATAAAATGAATAATTGCTTTGGATGAGCATTTTGTTGGCATGCGGGAGTTGTTTTGTTAGCGATTAAACTTTATTTATTTGCAACATAATTGACGTAGCGTTTACTTGAATTTGATATTATTAATTTTTTGCTTAATCAATAGGGTTACGGGTATATCAGCTCGTATGTCTTTTGCGGTTTTGTTTAAACTTTCCCGAGTGATTGATGCTTATTTCTTCTTTGAATTTATACATTCATATTCCTAAAATGGTAAGGATTAAAGAGTATATTTATTGCATAGAAATTAGATTGGATACTTGCTACCCTTTATGGTATTTGATATAGTTTGAGTTGATTTTGATCATTTTAAATATTTTGATCTAAATATTTGTGAGTGCTTGAGAAATGATTTATGAAATGAATTGCAAAAGGCTATACAAGCTACTTTATAACCTAGTTTGTGAAATGTCTTATGGGTTATGATATGGATTATGAACTTGTTTTGTGCACAAATAGAGGATGGGTTTGTGTTTGATGTTCCTTGTCCCTATGTTCTAAACCATTAAGGGGTTTATGGATATGTATATTGTTTAGGATTTATTGTGTTATAAGCCACCAGCAATATAGATGGAGATCTATTGTTGCGATCTCCTTGAAGTGGATGGAACTATTGAAAGGTTTAGCTAATAGATTATTAAGCTTAGATTTAACTTAGGCTCTCCCAAACCCATATCAATTCGCGACTTAGGGTTTAAATCATTAACATGCAAATGATTTTCTATTAGGAATCGACAATAATCTATTTTTTTTATCGAGTCAATTGGAAACCCAAGTAAAGTAATGGGAGAATTACTCCACTCCTACAAACTAGAGATTATGGGTATGGGAACTTGATTACGTTAAATTTTCTAACACTATTTCGGTACATTTTCTCTTTTATTTTAGAAACATATTTTATAGGTAGGTTGCATTGATTTTAATTTACTCCCAAAAATTTGACGTGATCAAGTATGTGTGCAACCATTATTTAACATTCAATAACCAAAGTATTAGACAAATTGTGAAAAAAGGGGAAATTACTTCCTTTGAAACAACGAAAGCATATGCAATTTTAGCTTAGAAATCACATTAGCAATCCTAGATATAATTTCTAATTAATACACAATCACTCAATTTTTTGGGATTTTTACTTGCTTAAATGAAACATAATCTAGATGCAATACAACATAATAATATACAAAAATAACTAATTAAAATGACATGTAACATACAACCTGTCATACAAACTATATGTCACATGACATTAATTAAATGATATAATCTAATGAAGGGTAAAAATTAATGTGACTATTCCAACATGTCACACGCTTTATTCTAAATGATTCCTAAACATGCAATTTCTAAACAATAGGTGAACTAATTCTAAGTGACATGCAAATGATATTGTATACGTTTGTTTTAACTAAAATTCGAAATTAAAAGTGCCATATATTTAAACATGCAGTCTTAATTAAGAAAATGAATATTAATAATCTAGAAAAAAAATTCTTTGAATTTTTATTTTAAAATTTTCAAAATAAGAAATTACTCGAAATATACATTATCTAAAAAGAATCTACTTCAATTTATTGTGTAATCTTTTTGGATTTTTTTTCCAAAACCAAAATCAATTCAAACCTAGCGAAAATAGAAAGAAATCAAATCCACATTAAACATGACATCATATCACACGAGATATTATAGATATTCGTCTAATTTCGGAAATAAATTGACGAGTTGTATTTCTAGCATGAGATTGAATTGACCAATTTTTCATATAATCATGAATTATATCTTGGGCTTAAGATCGGATTGATGATTTCTATGTGATCATAAATCGTATCTCGGGCAATCATAAATCTTATCTCAGTGGGAGATCAGATTGACAATTATGACACGTTGTGAAATTAAGAAATTATTTATAATTTAAAGGCTACTGAGGAATTTCATAGATATGATAATATCACTCAAAGGTTCAAATAAAATTGTGATTTCACAAATTAGGAAACAAAAAATATAAAAATCATGTAAATGAAAATTTTTACCTAATTTTGCAATATGCTCGGATAGCATTTCCAAACTCAGATGACCGATAAATCGCGGGAATCGGGGTCAACAATGCTTCAGTGGTTAGCTCGCGGACGACAGTTCATAGTGGCACAATTTCACTTGGTGAGAGAGCTGCTCACGGTGAGGTGACTCAGTGGTGATGGTTGGGGGACGTAGCCGAAAAACCTGCAAGAAAGCGAAACAATATTGGCACGGCAAAAGCTGTGAAGCTCCTGGATTGCCGGTAAAGCAACTGGAACCGTGGCTGATGGCTTGCGGACTGGGTATAACGAGACCTTGTAAGGAGCGAGGCCGGATCCAGTTCGCTGGACGTTCACCTGGAGGTTGCAGGACTGCCTTCGGGAATTCCGCGTGACCTCTGGAACGCTGGTGCTTGCCTGAAACTTCGTTGATGTGGCTGAGATTTGCTGGAAATCGCGCTGAGATGCTGCAGGAAAGCTTCACCGAACCTGATGGTTTGCTAGATGGAAATTCGGGTATGGGCTGGGGCAAGATACCTCACGACAAAAGCCAAAAAGAACCGGCACGAGTGGAGACAAAGCTTGACTGAAATCATGGAACACAAACGCGGCACCAGTAACATGTCATGTAAAAACCATCACAAAGAGGAAGCCAGCCTCTCCCCTCACGTTCTCTCTCCACTCTCCTTTTTTGTCTATGGCCGCCGGTTGTGACCGACCAGCAAAAGAGAAAGCACCCCCCACCCTGCCGGTACTACGCCCGTCTCTATGAAATGTGCGGCCGCGCTTTTGTCTTGTAATGGGTCCTTTAATAGATGGGACAGCTGAGGTTTTCAAGGAAAGAGCAGATCTTCGTGTCACGCCGCGTGCCCATCCCTCGATGGATGGTCGATTAAATTGTGACGTTGTGACGTTCTAGGACGCGTCGCCGAAAGCGGATTTACTAATCCTCTGACAATAACAGATATGGGATAGAAAAACGGAAAACAAATTTCAAATCAAACACATTATTAAAAATTACACTCGAGTTTACAAATAGAGATTAACTCTAGCGTCTAAGTATAGGAGGTTTATCTTCAAAAGAACTCTTGAGACACCCATACTCCTGACCCTTTCATCTCTAGCTCCTAGTTCTTCATACTACGGATCTGAAAATGTTAGCCATGACGAGGTGAGATAACATCTCAGCAAGTCTACGTCCTAAACTCTGACTAGGAAGGAAATACGCCATAAGGACTACTTTAAGCATAAGCATAAATCAGAGGACTTACCTTTACCTAAGATCCTTCCGGTTAGTCAATACAACTTATAAATTCAACGAATCACTTCAACACATCCAATCATCAAATTAGATTGAGTCATTGATCAATCAATTTAGTTAATTTTATACCATCAAAACCATTATCTATCAAGTTTGATCACATCAAGGATTGCTCACCCTAAATTGAAGATAATTAGAAATGCTCGCTAAAAGCTCATAACAATGTATATTGCTCACCCTAAGTTGATATATCGAAGCCCTCAAGCTGATATAATATACGGCTAAGAAGATGAGGGAGGCTACAATCATGCTCAAGAAGAGAGGGAGGAGAGAGAGAAAGGGACATCGGCAGAGAGGGGGAAGGATAAGAGAGCAGGGATTGTCGGCTAGTGAGGGGGGGGGGGGGGCACGTGCGAAAATAAAGGGAAAGGGAGAGATGTGCGCAAATAGGAGAGGGAATGCGACTAGCGTTCGAGAGTTGTGGATGGAGGGTTTAAAGTCAACAAAGGTATCTTAAACAAGAGTTTATTCATCCTTATCTTCAGCTCACTTTCAAACAACATTATCAATTGGTCATCCAAGGCCAATTTCCACACCAACTTGACCCTTTTGAAGTCCAAATGAAGGCCAAAATGTGACAGCCCCTCAAGCCTACGAATTTCTTCTAATAGGGCTTCAATTTAATCCAATTTGGTCCTAAAAAATCTCCATGCTAATATACTTGGTCCCCACTTACTTCCTTGCACACAAACTTCCACAATAACAAGTCTTGGACCGCAAAAATGGCCACTCTCACTCCTATCCGAATTTACTTTCGTTTTTCCGATTCATCCAAAATTCAATTTCTTAACAAATCTCTCTAATTTGGTGACCAATTTTTGTTGAGGAACACAAAATCCACAATTTCTCATCACTAAGTAGCTCACTTGGAGGCCAAAATCTCCTCAATTTGGCCCCTCCGAATTTGCGTTCTTTTTTGAATTGTCTAAATTGATTTTCTAATAAAAATCTTGAACTCACCGAAAATTCCTTGAAAGAAGAGTTGAGCGTATCTAAAATGAATTGTGACATGATAGAACTTTCAATTTTTGAAATTGGGTTCAAATTCGCGGTTAATTTCAACTTGACGCGATTTTAACGTGACTTAACCTATCGGGTAGCTCTTAGGATTTTTGATACAATTGATCCGTGGTTGATTTTCTTTGAGCCACAACTTACCTCTTCGACACATTGGCGACTCTCGATTATCGTGAAAATCTTAAGGTTTCAATTACGGGCACAAGGTACCCAAAACGACAAAAAATTGGTCTAGTGTCAATCAACAGAAATTTGGCAATTAGATAGAATCACCCACACTTTGATCACACATCTCAGTCAAATCGACATATCCTTGATCTCTGATTGATTTTAACAATGCTATAATGATCCTTGCAGATTAGCATGGTTGGGTAGTCGATTTCTGGTTGAATTTTCAAGTCTTTTGTATTTATATTCCGTAACAACTTCACCTGATAAACTAGTTATCTCATAAGTAGCCATCTCAAAGAACACTATAGATGCGTTGATGAAAAGCCCAACTTATTCAATCGAAAGCACAACCTGAAAATTAGGATGTCACACTTTGCTCCTCTTGTTGATGCTTAATATTATTAGCTAGTGACGTGACGATCACAAATAATGCATATTTTCTCTAATTTTATGTTCTAGCATGTGATTCCCAATATAGAGAGATTAACATTAATGTTTAGTGACAATTGGGTCATATTGCATCCTTATCGAGGTGAAACATAATCGTTTTTGGCAAAAAGCAACCTAAAATAAGACTATATTTCCAAAAGTCAGGGCTTTCAGGACCTGGAGCCTTAGGAGAACCAATAGAATGATTAGTAGCCTCTATATTTTCTGATGTCCTTTCGAAGTTTGACTCAAAACGGTTATAGACCGTGGAATTCCTTTTGAAAATGTACCGTTTTGAGTTAAAAGACTTATTATTTTCTTTTTATCTAAGACAAGATCTCCCACGAGATGTAATAATTATAGAGAATAGGGGGAGAGTGTTTTACAAATTATTGCAATTACAATCTTCTTTGATCTCTCTTAAATGTATAATTCTCTTATTTAGAACCTTTCATGGGATTCAAGAGAAATTGAAAAGAAAATTACGAGTGCATTGTTTCTCATGATTTTGAATATTGTTATATCCTAGAAATGACTTTGCTAAATCTTGAAGCTCGATGATTGAGGCAAAATATCACTTTAAAAGTAAAGTGATCACATAAAGTAGAAATTGATAGGATCTTGAAATTAAATGAACCTAGAATTACTAGAGAAATAAAGAAGGAACAAAAAAAGAATACCGAAGATTTACAAAGTTCAGTATGAGTGTTGGTTTCCTTCACGGAAAGTCAGTAGTAAATAATTCATTATAATAGGAGTATTAGAGTTACAATCATTCTAGCACTCGAGTATTTTTCCCACTTAAATTAAAGTCAAACTCAAAGCGTATACAAATCAACAAATGCAAAACTCACGGTACAATTAGCCAGGTGCTAGCCCAAAGCAAAAACTTTAGGTACGACTGTCCAAGAAGAGTCTATGTACGCTTTTCTTTTTTCCTTTGTGAGGCCGCGGCGGGCAAGAAGAATGAAAGGAAAACCCTTGCTTATTATTTGTATCTTTGACAAAGACTTCTATCTGCCCATAAAATAAAAATATGTTTATAAAGTGAAAAAGAAAGAGCCCCTAATTTTGTTTTGTAGTGCTAGAGAAATTTTCCTTTTGTTTTAACCGTAGCCGAATCTCCTTTTATTGAATTTATCTGTGCAGTAAAACTTAGATATTTATCCAGCCCAATCAAAACAAAGTTCAACATATATATATATATATATGCCCTTCAAGATATTTATTGAATTTCTTTTCTACCATTTAACAAGTTCAAGACATAATTTAACACACCTCAATGTATTTATCCAGCCCAATCAAAACAAAGTTCAACACACACACACACACACACACATATGTATATGCCCTCATATATATATATATGTATGTATGTATTTATGTATGTATATGCCCTTCAAGATATCTATTGTATTTATTTTCTACAATTTAACAAAAGACATAATTTAACACACCTCAATATTTTGAGTTTCCGTCGATGACATTTGTTGCTGGTATCGGATCAATTTCAGGACATCCAGCGGAAGGATTGAGGATTCCAAGAGGATAGTGCGGCTGCCACGTGGCCCTTTCTACGGTCACACTTCTGGAAATTGATATACCAGCTCTAATGATGTAGTCCGCGAAGAACTGGACAAGACGGCAATTGTACCCGAGCGGAACAAACAAGGCCACGTAAAGACTCAAGATAACAAAGAGGGCAGTGCTTCCGATAATTAAGGCTAAAATGGCGATCCAAGTGCATTTGCTTACAGTCACGTAGACTCCTGCCATGAAGGCCATGGACATTGTAGCAAGAGCAGTGAGCAACGGTTGCCTTGCCTTTTCAAGGGCATGAAGCACAGCGTGCGAATCATTGATCTGTCTCCAAAGAATGATCACAATTGAAATTATCGAGCTGAACATGGCGACAGTGTTGCAGATCACAAAGACGTCATACATGGGTTTGTTCAATAATGTAGTAATTCCTGCATCTGGTTCAGAGTCATTATATGCTCCAAAAATAGAAAAGCCAGCGGCAAATGTCATAGCAGCAATGACTGTTGCCACAACCATATGAGAATTGATCTCGTCCTTTAGTCTATCCAAATCTAGAGGCTCCAAATCGTTTTCTTGGCCTAAGTCTTTTGATTGGCAAATTGCTTTGTCTTTGCTTCTGGGGGCTCCAGCAGACAATAAGATTGTTCGTGTTATGCTCTAGTCAAGCATATAAAAAAGACTATTTATTATCCATGAAGATAGATTTAGAAGTCGGAAGAATGAAACATTCTCAAGTAATACATAGACTTGCAAATGCAATATTTTCTAAACTTACTATAGAAACTAAATTCCACTTCGGTAACTATCGTGGGTAGTTCAAATTTTAATTATTTTCATCTCTACCACAAAGGAAGCGGCTAAAGCAATAGTGGAAAACAAAAGTAGATAACCTATTAATTCATTTTGTAGAGATCAGTACCTGTTGAAGTGGAGCATCGACTTTTTTTAGTTGCTCTATTAATTCATTTTGTAGAGATCAGTACCTGTTGAAGTGGAGCATCGACATTTTTTAGTTGCTCTATTAATTCATTTTGTAGAGATCAGTACCTGTTGAAGTGGAGCATCGACTTTTTTTAGTTGCTCGTCTACAATGTCGAGAGCCGTCAAGTTGCCATTGTTTACAAGCTTAAGATCCACTCTGTTGTCCCTGGTGAGAGACAATAGAACCTCAGGTTGCCACTGCAATGTGGCTAGATGTAGAGGTGTATTTCCTTCCTTGTCTTTCACATTTATGAGCTTCTCAAGCTCGAGATTACCAAGTATGTACTTCACTATAGAGGCCCTTCCGTACTTTGCCGCAACATGAAGTATATTTTGCCCTTCCTTAAAATTTAGCAACTCTTCCGGAAATGGCCAATGTTGAATCAATTCCTTGATTGTTTCGAGATGACCCATCTTGCACGCAATGTGGATCGGAAGATAGCCCTCTTTGTCATATTCAACAGCGCTCGAAGTGAACTCATTGACCAAGAATTTAACTCCATCGATGTAATTCGCGTATGCTGCAAGATGGAGGGGAGTACCACCCCCAACATCACTCAAGTAAAATAGCTCTTTCTTTTGCTTTGACATCTCTTTCAGCATTTCTACATCATTACAAAACAACAAATGAATGAATTTGTATCATACTCATAACCAAGGGTCTAGTCCTCTAACTATTATATTTTCTTAAAATGAATAGAAAAATGCGATATAACATGGAGTCCATAATTGAAATGTAAACTTTAAGGGGATAATTTCAGTATAGACATTGGATAATGCTTCGAAGCATATAAACATTCATTTCCAGGTAGTAGTTTACCACATTTGAGTAATCAAGGGCAGCCACGACAAGAGCCTTTTCCTATTCTACAAAAAAGGTCCTGGACAAAAATAAAAATGGTTTAGTATCTATAATGGCTTATACTATGAGTACCTGCTATCGAAGTACTAAATCTATAATATTTTTTAGGGGTAAGTCTTGCTTGGACCTAAGTTCAAACATATCATCATTCGCCTCCTTCTGGACCAAAATTTATAGGAAATGTTTAGTAATTGGTGCAGGTTCTAAAAAGTTCAAACTTTATCTTGATTCCCAATTATGACCCAAATTTTCTTTTTATCTCATATAAAAGCATCAATTTTCGCTTGAGTCCCAATTTTTGCTCGGACTTTTTTTTCCTCATAACTCTAGCTCTTGTCCTAATTGGGGGCCCAAACTTGTTTTTGTATCATAAAAAAGTACTCACTTTTGGTCAGCACCTAGATCTGGGTTCATCAAGTTTCCGTTGCAGATTGAGACGCTAAATTTTTTACAGCATTACTGAACAAAAACTTGAGAGGGCTAGATTTTAGTACCCACTAAAAGTGGGTTTTTTTCTTCTTCTTTTTTTAAAAATTGAGACCTGATCCAAAATTGGTATCTCTTTTATTGAGATAAAAAAAATAAAAATTTGTGGCCAAAATTGATACCCAAGTAGAGCTGATGCTTCGTGAATGGGAGGCTTCATGATTCAACAGCTCTTGTGGAACCAAAGTAGACCTGCATGTAAAGGCATATGGTCCGACTGATGTATTTACTGGAGGGAGAGTTAAAAGTGTAATCACTGACCTATCCTTTCGTGCATCACAGCTCCGTGGACCGGTGACATGCCTTCAAGTAGAGAGACTTTCTCCCCATCCACCGCTTCCATCAAAAGCACAAGACTCCTCAAGTCTCCCATCTCGACCGCCAAGTACAACGGGCACTTACGCTCTCTGTTCTCCTCATACACCAAATTCGACCCTCGATTCAGGAGCATCCGAGTCAACTCGTAGTGACTGTTCTTCACAGCTTCATGCAACGCCGTGTTGCCCGCGTTATTCGCCATGCCCACGATCCCGTCGCTGTCGAGGAGAAGTTTGGCTGTGTGGATCTTTCCGGCTCTCGCCGCGACGTGGAGGGCGGTGTCCCCTTGAAAGTTCGCCTTGGTGGTGCGCCGCATGTCGCGGATGAGCCATTCTTGATGCCTGCTGCGATGTGGAGGAACGATTTCCCAGAAGGGCCCTGTACGTTTATAATCTCGGACAAGGGGACCCCTCTCTTCGGCGGAATACTTTCCCGGGGCTTCAATGAAGTTGTCAACGTCGCCTTCCCCGGACTCACCTGCCATTTGAACTCTGCCGGGCGGTGTGGTTTGTTTAACCACTCCAGTGCTTTCAATCTGGCCCTTCTTTGCTCCCAGATTTCATTATCCGCGATTTTCAAGAAGTTGAAGATATTGAAGCCCTGTTGACTATCTTCTCCTTTCCCCACTAATTTCTTCCTGTTCTCAATTTTTGTTTTCTTGACTCTATCTCGTTCTCTACTGCCTCTATGACTATTGTTTTCTTCTTCTTTTAGTGGGGATATTTTCTTAATGTATCGCCACATCACGTCAGGGACAATTGTCCTCCCAAAACAAAAATTGGGCCTTTTTCCACTGGGGGCCCCTTTCATCATCACTTATCCTCGATAATATTAAAATGAATATTTCCAAATTCAAGTTTTTGGCTTTATGTTGATGTAAATTAATAAACTTCAGGACAAGTAGAACTTTTTCGAACCATAGAAGTTTAAGAATTTTAATTTTCACAAAATTTGCACAAGCTATTTCCCTATCTGTGAAATCTTCTGATCATTATGATTCTAGAAAGTATTTTGATTTCAGATTTTGAATCTGTTTATATTTTGAGATCAATAATTTTTAACTTACTTTTATTTAATATTATGAGATTGAGTTAGGCTTCCATCTTACTAAAATTTGTAAAATGAGTAGCAACAATGAGTGTTTTCTTACAAGGGCAGTCTCATCACCAATTTATTCCCTTTAAATAGTGGGTCTTCTTCTTAGGGGCCAAAAGTACAAAAATATCTGTTGATTAGAAGAGGTCACTGTCTCTTTATGCCAATTCTTTCTTTATTGGTTTGATCCATAATTGACAGGGAACAGTGAGCCAAGGTGATACCTGCCCTGGAATCAGAAAATATCTGAGAAAATTGCGATGCAGAAGCAATGAAAAGAAATAACACTAAACATAAAAGACAAAGTGCTGTTTTGGCGAACGTCAGAAAAGTGGCGAAAATAGACTAATAAAGACAAAACTTCAACCACATTTTGCGCGGAAAAGAAGACCTACGTGTTAAAATCTCGACCATGGAATAATGGTCCTGCTTTTTCAAGCATATACACGAGAGACGCTGGAAGAAACAGACAGGAGGATTTGTCGAGGACCCACAACGAGATCATGTAGCTTGTGCTCATCATCACAGGTGGAACGCACCCATCTCTGCCTACGATCACGCCAGACGATTGAAATGAAATCTCAGAAGAAGATCCGCCAACGCTGTCAGCCGGCGAGATTCCAGTCCAAAGAAGTCCTCATGTTAAAATGCATGCGGATGCAGTGAAAGTATAGACCTTTAAGGATTCTGCTAGGTAGAGAATTTGGTTGTTTTTTTTTTTGAGCAAAACATGCGGATAGCATTTAGTTGGCAAGAATTTATTCATTATTGCTCCTTCCTGTTTTAGCCTCTCTTTTCCCGTACTTCAAGACATTTATTTTCGTATTAGTACCGAGTTTGTTTCTAATGCAGCACGACGCTAGCATCACATCAGCATCAATTCTCCTTAAAATATTTGGGATCTTTTTCTAATGCGTGGTTATATTCTGCAAAATAAAAAAAAAAATACATATTAGATTTTTCATAAGTCAAACTGGATAGAATTAATGTAAATAATTAATTGCACTTTTCGACAAGGATATGTCTTCTACACACAGGTAGTGAATATATTTATGCACAATCAAACTGCAAAGTAAGGTAAATCATGGGTTAGTGGCAAAATCTAATTTAGGAAAATTTCAAAATTGAAATATTAAGTATAGAGTACCCAACAACAAAAGATCTTATTACATTTCTTTATTTGTGTTGCTACCATAATACCTAAGGAAATACACATCCTAGTAACAAAATTTCTTCATTACAAAAAATATGAGTGCCAAACATTTGGAGTATTAAAACTTGGCATGAAGGGACATTTAAATACCAAAAATTAGGAAAATAACACTTAAGTGCCAAAATCGGAGTAAAATAGATTAGTTAAATACCAACGGCAAGAAAATCCAGCCAAAATGTTCACACTAACGTGGCTAAACAAGTGTAAAAATGACGTCGGTTTGCTATTGAGGTGGATAAATAATTAATATAAAAATTAATTAAATTAAATTTAAACCGAAATTATAAATAAATAAAAAATAGAGGAAGGAAGAAGTCGAATAGTTGGAGGTGACTGAGAGATTCAAATTTGCGCTAAAACTACGTCATTTTTGCATTTCTGAATTGAATCAACTCTCCGGTGAGCTACATAGGCGAGCAAAATTAATAAAAAAAATTACCATATGGGATTTCTAGCGGGGTTCTTAGGATGTGGCACTTAATTGTCGAATTTTTCAAAAAAAGTAGCATTTAAATATTACTTTTCTAACTTTTGGTACTTAAGTGTCCCTCCGTACTAAGTTTTGATATTTAGGCTGTTCTTTTGCCCAAAAACTATTATTGTCCAATTTTGAAATAAAAGAAAAAGCACTTCAAAGGTTTCTTGCACATTCAATTGATTATAATCTACCAAAAGCTTTTGAAATTAGATTATCTAGTACACTCTTTTATTTAGAAGATAAGCTTTTAAAACAACATGCAATTTAATGAAAATAATAAGAGTAGATTTTGAATAATGGAATGTTTGTTCTTTAGTAATCAAACATGAATGAACTGTTTGTGCAATACATTACCTTTGTGTCGACACTTTTAGCAATGAAAGAAAATGGAATCAGTACAATCCTTGATGTAAAGTGTAGGTAAAGGAGTATTGCTCATTTGTGCGTAATCTAATGGATGATATCGGGATGAAAATTGAAAGCAAAGACAAGGGACGACCTTAATGTCTGATCAACAATGGATATCTTTTTCTTTTCTCTTTGTTATGTATTGGTTCATATATCTTGTTTTTCTAAATGTTATTTACATATTTAGTACATTTTAAATTTGATATATGTTTTGCAGGGAATAGCTCCAGCTATCCAAGAACTTTTACCAATGGCAGGACAGAGGATGTACGCTAGACATATCGATGTGAATTGGAGGAAGAATCGCAAAGGCAACGCTCGAGAAAAGTGCTTTTGAAGGTGCTCTAAAGCAACAACATTACAACTATATCCATGCTTGAGGACATAAGAAATCCATGGGATGAGAAGAATTCGAGAAAAGATGTCAGTTGCTGCGAGATGGAATGGTGAGTATTTGCCCACAAAGTTCCAATCAAATTAGAGGAAACAAGGCCGAAAGCACTTATTGCCACGTGGATTCAAATAATAGAGAAGGTTATGAAGTGAGGCACAAGACAGATGTCCATTTTTTTAACAAAAAGGAAAAAAAAAAACTAACAGTGATATTAGAGTCTCGTTTGGTTGGTATTGGGCATTTGTCCTATCCACCTGTTCCTAAAACTACCCATCCAAATATCTAACTACTAAACTATAGCCAACTTTACATCATCCTCATTTCCTATTCCTATTTTTTTAATGGGAATAATTACGACTATTGGAACATTCAAATGACTAGTTTCTTAATGGCCCAAGATTTATGGGACAATGTAGAAAAGGTTTACGGGGCTCCTCAAGAAGGTGCAAGTGTTCCCAAAGAACCGCTTCAAAAGGATGCAAGGGCACTATGTGTTATTTATCAAGCATTCTCAGAAACGGTATTTCCAAGAATAATTGAAGTGAACACTGCAAAAGAGGCTTAGGAGATATTACAAGAAGAATCCCATGGATCAAAAAAGGTATGCAATCTTCAACTTCAAACTATGAGAAGAGAATTTGAGAATTTTAAAATGAAAAGTTATGAGACTATCCAAGAATATTGTGGAAAATTAAAAGAACTAGTTAATCAAATGAGAGCATATGGAGATTAAATTATGAACCAAATGGTTGTAGAAAAAATGTTGATGTCACTTAGTAGAAAATACAATCCTATTGTCACCACTATGGAAGGAACTAAGGACTAATTGACCCTATTAGTAAGTGAATCAATAGGATCTCTAGAAACATATAAGAAAAGACCGATGGCATAAGATGAAGATTCGGTTGAAAGTGCTTTTTAGTCTAAAATAAACATACTGTCTCATCAATCCAAAATGGTGAATGAGACACAATGTTGCTTTTGTATAAAAATATGACCACATGGAAAAACATTGTTGCTCGAAGACAAATTATCGAACCAACTATGTTGTGGTGTAGTTTATACTCCAGGGGGATATCCTAGTAGAGTTGTAAGGGGTAGTGCCCCAGCAACGCTAAAATGGTGTTATAGTTTGAGCTTATATTTTATTAGTAGTTTGGGCTTGATCTTATGAATAAATGCTAGTTATATATAATCTATTTCTCTTGTAATTGATGGATGTAACAAAGCGGAGTGATGTGCTAATTATGGTGGAATTCTCTGCTGGATATAATCCTAGTTTAAGATGAATCGGGATAAAACATTATGTCTCATCTTTTTGTCCGTGCTTTTATTCGCTATTTTCTTGTAATTGTGTGCCGAATCCTAACAAACAATGTTGAAGAAAAGAACACATTCTATGTGGGTCAAGGGGCAAATGATACATGGTATATTGATAGTGGGTGTAGCAATCATATGATGGGGGATGAATCTCTATTTATCGATATTGATACATTAATGAAATCCCAAGTGAAATTGGGCAATGACACATTATCCTATGTGAAAGGAAAAGGCACTATCACCGTTGAAAACAAATAAAGGCCCGAAATGTATTCATGACGTATATCTTGTCCCTAGTCTTGCAAAAAATCTACTGAGCATGGGCCAAATGATACAAAAGTGGGTATTCTATGAACTTTAGAGGAGATGCCTGCATGAAAGCTCAACTTGAAGAAGGGCTATGGCATTGAAGATTTGGCCACTTCAACTTTGTTGGGCTAAAATTTCTCCATCAAAAAAAATATAATGAGAGACTTTCCAATCAATTCAAAAAATTCAGATGTTTGTGAAAAATGTCCTCTTGAAAAACAACAAAGACAGTTCTTCCATTTGGAGGTGCATGAAGAGTTAAGTAGCCATTAGAGCTAGTTCAATAGATGTATGCGGTTCAATGATGATGTTGATACCTAGCAAAAGTAAATGCTTCATTCTCTTCTTCGATGATTACACAAGAATGACATGTATTTACTTCTTTCGAGAAAGATCATAGGTTATCTCTATTTTTCGGAAATTCAAGAATCACGTGGAGAATCAAAGTGACCAAAGAATCAAGGTTTTGAGAAGTGACAGAGGCACCAAGTACAACTCTAATGAGTTCAAGAAATTTTGTGAAGATGAAGCAATCCATCATCGACTAACTTTTGGCGACTCCCCAAAGCAAAATGGAGTAGCATAAATGAAGAATAGAACCATCATGGAGATGGCAAGTTCTAAGCTAAAGGAGAAGGGCCTTCCCAACTCTTTCTAGGCGAAAGCAATCTATATGGTAGTATACATCCTAAACAGATGTCCGATTAAAGCAGTCCAAAATAAAACTCTAGTTGAAGCATGAAGCTTATGAAAGCCTTCCACAAAGCATCCTAAAGTGTTCAATTGTATATGCTATGTCTACAATCTTGATCAAAATAGGAGTAAGCTCGATGAAAAGACTACCAAGTCTACAACCTAAGAACTAAGGAGCTTATAATTAGTTGAGACATTTAGTTCGACGAGAATGCAGTCTAGAACTAGGAGGATAAGAAGATTGAGAAGATGTATGTCGCCTTGCTAGACATACCACCTACTTGAGAAGAATCAATAGCGTAGGAAAAAGGTAAGCTTCGGATTCCACCACTCATAACGTAACACCACCATCCTCTCCAAGAGTAACACAATAAGATTCCACTCTAGAGTCTCCAATAATAAGGGTAAAATCCCTTAGAAGAACATACGACACATACAACTTTGCTATCTTAGAACCAAAAAACTATGAAGAGGCATCAAAAGAAGATGTTTAGATAAAAGCCATGGAGGAAGAGATGAAGATGATCAAGACAAATGAAACCTAGGAGCTTGTCGATTGCCCCAAAGACAAAGAGATGATCAAATCAAGTGGGTTTACAAGATGAAGCTCAATGCGTATAGGTCTATTGAAAAGCATAAGGCAAGACTCATGGCAGAAGAATATTTGCAATAGCCATATATCGATTATACTGAAACTTTCATTCTTGTTGCTCGTCTTGATACTTTTTAGGCACTCATAGCCCTAGCAACATAAAAAGAATGGAAGATCCATCAACTACATGCGAAGTCAACATTCTCAAATGGATTTATCGTTGAAGGCCAAGAAGAAAAAGTTCTAAAAGTTCAAGAAGGCCCTCTACAGGTTAAAGTAAGGGTCACGAATACGGCATAGCAAAATAGACAAATACTTCACCAATCAATGATTTGAGAGGAGTATGAGTCAACCAATGCTCTACATCAAGACTCAAGGTAATTCTGAAACTCTCATTGTCTCTTTGTATGAGCAAGATCTCATATATACAGGGAATAATAAGATGATGATTCAAGAATTCAAAGAAGAAATGATGAAAACATTCGAGATGACGAACTTGGCTTGATGCACTACTTCCTCAGCATTGAGATCGACCAAAATGAAGGAGTATTTATTTCGTAGAAGAAATATGTCAAGAACCTCATGAAGAAATTTATGGTGAATTATTGTAAAACAGTTGCAACATTGTTCATGACAAATGAAAAGCTATCGAAGAAAGATGGAGCATAAAAAGTTGAGGCTTCTCTTCACAAAAGTTTGATTGGAAGTATGTTATATCTCACTACTACATGACCAAACATAATGTACACGACAAGTCTACTATCACGATTTGAGAGTCAAATTCATTTTGGAGCTTCTAAGAGAATTCTAAGATATTTTTGAGGAACTACACATTGTGGCATTTGGTATTGGCCATGTAATAGCTAAGTTCATTGGCTACAGTGACAACGATTGGGCAAGCTTAACTTATGATAAGAAGAGCACTACCAATTATGCATTCACTCAAGGTTCTAGAATATTCTCATGGGCATCCAAAACACTAGATTTCATGGCACAATCTATTATAGGAGCAAAATAAGTTGCAACTACCACTAGTTAAGCAATATGGCTTCAAAAAACTCTAGAAGACATCGGAGAAGCACAAACAAATCCTACTCCAATATTTTATGACACCAAGTCTAGAATTGCCATATCAAAAAATCATGTCTTCCATGGAAGAACTAAATCTATCGACATCAAATATCACTTCATACGGGAGGTACAAAGTAATGGAGAGATTGAGCTACAATATCGCAAGACTGAAAATCAAGTTGTGGACATATTTACTAAAGCACTACCTTTTTTTTTTTTTTTTAGATTTGAGACAATGCAAAATATGCTTGGAGTATCTTGTGAATGGATCAAGGAGTATCACGTTGAAAGAGAAGACGCGCTTATCACTGTACCTCTTGTACAAAAGGAAGGCAGTGAAATTAGCCTATAAATAGGCATGATAGTGCTTGTGTATGTGTACAACAAAAAACCTTTCCTCCTTTCTTTGTATATCCACTAAATAATAAAAGATATCACAAAAAATCTTAAATTGATACATATGTGATAAATTTACTTAAAATTAATTTTTTGATCACAAAAACTCCAAACTTGTACATTTTTGACAAATTTACCATGAATCAGTACACTTGTCATAAATTTATTTTCTGTTAGTTTTCATTAAATTTATTGTCATATTGCTAAGTTGGATAACACATGACAGTTGACTAATGTACCGATTTAGGATTTTACTCTTTGTTTGTCACAGTTATATCAACTTTGTCGTTTTTTGTGGTATTAATTTAATTTAATAAATGGTATATTTTTCACAAACGTATCAGTTTTAGATTTTTTGATGGTGTTTAAGGTAAATTTATCATAAATATACTTACCTGAGATTTTCCATTATATTAATCATTTTTTAATCCCTTGGGCTTCCTTGGTGCCACTCTCATAAATCTTTGCCCAATCCTTTTCCATTCCCACACGTCTACACACACTAGCATATAAACCAAAAACAACCAACAAAAGAAAAACTCGTGGTTAACATTGAAGAAGCAAACTTGCTTTTGTAATATTAGGACAAGCCCATTGAAAGAGAATAATGAAGGAAATGTAAGCATGTTACTGATTTCCTATGTACATACTTTAATTATATATGATATGTTCCAATTTTTTCACGGACAGAATGAGGGCAAGGCTAGTGAAAAAGGTAAAGGAAAGAACGAAAAGAGAGCATTACCGGGCTAGCTATGGCACTTATACAAATCCAAACTTTGGTGTCACAATCTTAAATGTAACATAGAATCGGAGAAATTCACCGATTACATAACATATGTGTGCCTCCTAATATTAACATATATTTAGTGGTTTTTATGCGTTTCATTGTTGTTTATGTGCGTTGTGTTAATGCCAGTTTTACGTGTGCAATCCTCAGTTGTTTTATGTGATGAAGCTATTATGCCTTCACTTGGTCTTTTGCAACAGCTTGGAACTACAATCCAACAAATGATATCAACTCCTCACACTTCACAGAAGAAATTAACAAAGGATAAATTTGTCACAAATGTATCAGTTTATAATATTTTATGGTTAAAAAATTAATTTGGAGTATTTCGTGGTATTAAACCTTTTTTTTTTAATTATGGGCTAGACTTTCGATCAAATATAGTTCCAGGTGAAACATTTTTCCAATTGCCCGTACAATTCTTAGGTTCAGTATTCTAGCAAGCTTGCCAATTGACCGAGTCTAATTCCAGGTGGTTTTTCTGTGTTCTGTACTTGCACTAAAAATGGGACACATATAAGGCTTATTTGCGAGAGATTAAATTTTACACATTCCTTACTCGTTATTTTTTGAATACTACTAAAATAAAACGTTATTCTTTAATGATATTGGATGAAATAGAAAAACAAAGAACAAGCGAGAAACTCCAGAGAAAAAAAAATCATAAAAACGTTTCCAAGGATTGGAACGAAGAGTGTCACGCCCCGATCTTCGAGCATGTGCCCATCCCTCAGTGTGTGGCATCCCAAAATTTCATGACAACCCCTAGATATACCATGAACCATGATTAGGTAATGGAAGTGCCGTTTGATTTTGTATTAGCCATTAAGTTGACGAATTTCAATTAATTTAAGGCCGAGCATTGTAAATGATGATTGCTTGGATGGAGATGTATCTTCAAGTGACCCAAGGATTTATTAAAGTGCAAATTGATATAGAAATCTTATTCTTGGTGGTGCACTTTATAAGTAGAATTTTATTGATTTAAATTATAAAGTTTTGTGGGCTTATAAGTTGAAATTAGAAGTTTATTTAAATAAGGGTTAAATGGAATAGGAATAGGAGAGGGTGGGCTGATTTTTTTTAGGCCCAAAAGCCTGTCCAACCAGCCCACGCCAGCCCCTTGGTTGACAGGCCCATGAAGGCCTAAGACCGGCCCAAACCTTGAAGCCCATAAGCCTTGCATGCGAGCTGCCAAGTGGCATGGAGGTTGCGCAAGGTGTGGCTGCCCCCATTGGCCATCTTGGGCGGCCACATGCAGCTGCAATGATTAAAGGAAAGGGAAATAAAAGGGAGAGTGACCGGCTTAGAGGGGGTTGTCGTCCATAAGGAGAGAGAGAGAGAGAGAGAGAGAGAGAGAGAGAGAGGAACCGAGAGAGAGAGGAGGAAGAAGCTGTCCGTCCGTCCGCTCATCCGTCGCCGTCTGTGTGCCGGGTTTGCTTGATTTTGGAGGCAAGTTGGGATCCATATTCTGCTCTTGCATGTGTGTTTTAAATGGTGCTGAATTTCGGGTGTTTAGGAGTGAGAAACCGAAGCTAGTGTGTTTTGTTTTTGAAATAGCTTGCTGTTTTCGTGTATACCGCCTGACCCAGAATTTTGTAGAGGCTTGAATGCGTGTTTTGAGTTGGATTTTGACTTCGACTCCTTCATGAAAGTTGTAGACAACATCTCAAAGTATAACATAATAAAATTTGGGACAAAATGGCTGATTTTTAAGGGGTGAAACCCTTCCTCTACGAAAACGCCAGATCTGAAACTGTTTTGTTGACCTCTTGGTGGTTTTGTGGGTTGTATGTCACTTTTTACCAAGAATATCACTTCTAATTCTTCACGAAAGTTGTATAGAACATTCTGAAGATTAACATACTCAAATTTGAGGTAAAAATAACAAGTTTATCCTAGTGAAACGATTTTCTTTTGAAGACGGCAGATCTGGAAGTACGGTACTGGACTTCCAAGACTTCGTGGACTATATGGTGACTATCATTTGAGAATCTCACCTATATCCCTTAATTAAAGTTGTAGTGGACATCTTGAGGCAGAACATATCAAAATTTCAGAGGAAATGATGGAAGATAAGTAGGTGAAACCTTGATTTTTTCGGAGACAGCTAAACTGGACTGTTCGGTACTAAGAACAGGAGCTTCGACCGTCCATATTTAATTTTTTAGAGCTAATATGGCCTAGATTTCTTCATGAAAAATCTACCTTAGGATCTTAACTATCACCTGGTAAAATTTCATAATTTTTGGAGGTCATTCGGATATTTTAATCGAAATATTTCAAGAACTGCGCAATCTGATTTTATCCGAATTTTGCATGTGTTCTTCATGAAATTGTTACCTTTATGTCTTGTCTATTACATGCCCTGATTGTATGATCTTCAAAAATCATATGGATATTTAATTTATATGTTTTCCAAAATTGTGCAAGTTGGAATTTGGTAAATTTCAAAAAGACATGATATATGGATTATTCTAAGTTATATGGACCCCACGGATTGTATTGTCATTAGTGGTTGCATCTTGCTGCATGTATGAAGATGATTGGAAATACATATAAGAATCAAATGATGAAAATGATTTTGTTTACCATCACATCATATGCCATGTTGAAATTGAGCTATAATTGAAAATGTGAACTAAGATAAGTGAGAAGGCCGTCGGAGGTGTGAGCCTACGATGCCCCGGGAGTGTCGGGATGCCTGGCTAGAAGGGTAAAGGCCGGATGCCCGGTGGCCTAGTGGCGTAATTTCGGAGGGTCCTCGGGAGTTTCAAGATGCCCGGTGGTATACGGTACGTAATTCCAAAGGGGGGAATTCTGGTGGTATGTCAGTACGTAATTCCGGAAGCCCTGGAGGTTTGTGCCCAGGGAGATGCCTCGTGATGCTAGTTGGGATACGAGATGCCCGGAGGTGTGTGCCGGATGCCCAGTGGTCTTAAATGGCTGAATGCCGGAGGTTCCTCGCGATGCCAGGATTGGGTGCAAGTGATAAATTGTGGGATGCAAACATTGGCCCCTAGAAAGAAAAACTGATGAGATCATTGTGAAAGATAAGAATTGAAAATGAATCATGTGCATGGGTGTATGCATATGGTATGATGCATGATCGGCTTATGAAAATAAATTGATGCTGTTTGATGTTGAAAATGCGATCATGAAGGCATGAATGGATCTCATAGTAATGTATGCTTGATAGCATGGATGATATGAATCATGGTGGTATATGCACGATGGCATGGTGAGATATGCATGACTGCATGGTGGTATATGCATATATGGCATGGATATGTATGACATGATGGCGATGAGTGCATGGATGTATGTGCACCTATGGCATGATGGTATGTGTGACATGATGATGGTAAGTGCATGGATGTATGTGCACCTATGGCATGATGGTATGTGTGACATGATGATGGTAAGTGCATGGATGTATGTGCACCTATAGCATGATGGTACATGTATGACATGATGGTAATGATTACATGAGGATGTGTGTACATGTAATATGATGACATATGCATGGCTCCAAGGTAAATTATGCATGGATGCTTGAATAATATGTCTTATGCTATGATTATTATGATTGTATTGTGTGATACATTGAGTGGTTTATTGGGTCCTTTACCTGTTGAGTGGTTGTACTCACCCCTTTTGGGGATTAACATTTCAGAATAGATAAGATACCTCTGCTGCCATTGCCACCAGTAAATGGATCAAGTGGTTGGATATGATCGAGAGGAGGAGGATAGCAAAAGGAAAGGAACTTTTGGACGTCGACACTGATCAATGGACCTTAAGTATACAACTGTTGGAGGAGATGTCGGTCATCTTTTGAAGTATAACAAAGTATAGAAAACCATGGCATTTCGATGTACCGACTAAAGATGTCCATCTGCTTTATGTAAATAAAAGTGTTCGGCTTTAACTTATATAAAATGTTAAGTTGGTGTGCATCGTTTTCTGAATATAGATAAGGGAGTTGTCGGATATGCTTCCGTTACATGAATTGTGCAAGGGACCGATCTAAAATATATGACCGATCTAATATATATATTAGATCGGTCCCCAGGTTGTATGGACCCGCTGCAATTGAAATGGTATCAGAGTGTCATGTTATTAGGGAAAGTGAAAGGTAAGTGAACTGTGGCGACCCCAATCGGATCGGGGGCCGTCGAGGGGTGCCACACGGTGGTTGATAAAATTTGCAACGTTCCAGGATGCGTCGCCGACCTATTCATTTTATTGCACATGCGAAAGCAAATTAACAATACCCTTGACAACAACTAACACGGGATTGAAAAACAGAAAACAAATTCACAACCAAAACACTTTTATAAACACACCGGTTTATATATAAGACTAGTCTAAAGACAAAAGTCTACAAAAGATGGGCTCTCAAAACAAAGCTGTCCTAAGATCAACTAGCCGAACACATTCGCCGATCCTTTGATCTCCACAAGCTCCGGGGGCGTTGGGTCCTCCATAACACCATCAGGAGGGTCAGTTACACTCTTACCTAGAGTGGCATCGACTACCACAGCGGGAATTTTAAAACCCTAGAGGAGACACACACAGAATCCATTGAAACTGTAACGAAACCAGGCTTTGAACCGATGAGTTATCCTTTGAGGTAGGTCCTCATCGACCCAGACGGTGGTCACCACGAGTTCATAGACCTATTGACCCCCTGGGGCATGGTAGTCAAAACTTTGCTTGGTATCCTCATGGGCCAACCAAAATGTTCCGGAGGAACAATCATTTAAAGACCGGAAAATATTAAAGCTCATAACGGGGTGAGACAATATCTCAACAAGTTCACCCTTTAAACTCCGACTAGGAAGGAAATACGCCTAGGGCGTCCTAACCGCACAGCCATACAATCACAGAGACTTACCTTGTCTCAGATCCTTCTTATATGTCAGCACAGTTTATATACCCAACCATATGCGGTAATCAAACTCAAACAATTGGAATGCCATCACTTTCATCTCAATAAATACAAGGGGTCCCGATTAGAGGGCCAAATTGTTATGACACATTCCATTCCGTGTCACAAAATTTTGGTCTCATAATTCGACGCGTTAATTTCACTAAGCATGCATTGCAATTGTTAATCACGGCCACACATGAGCGCGGCCTACTCGAAGTTCAGTAGTCTTCTGGTGTAGCTAAGCGTTGTGTCGCCCCATCAAGCATGGCAACGTCACTACATCGACGACATTCCATAAAGGAGCATTGGTCTAGCCTCTACTGCAACCAGCATCCATTGATAGGGCATCCCAAATAAGGGCACGTCCACCCGACTCATTTCGGGGATGGGTTCTCTTAACCAACACCCGACCAAGTTGATTCATGATCTTTTATCTAGTTTTGAATATGAATTTTGGAGACTTGTTTGCAGATATTCACAAGTTGATTCAAAATAATAACAACATCAATACAATACGAAGATAATCATGAGATTCCAAATCGAAGTGATTATTAGGACAGGATAGGATACCATGCTAATGCAATTTGGTATGTTCAAATTGATCGAGTTGCTAATCTTGATGGGTCATGGAGAGCAAGAGGGACTTGTTCTAAGCATAACATAAAGGAATATGACAGGCAAATTGATCTTTTTTCAGCAAGCATTAAGTACTTGCTAGGCAATATTGCTCATTAATATCTTAAGTCAGTTCGTGGTGCATTTTCATTTTCCAGGCAATTTATACACCGATAGAGTCATATGAAGATATAACTTGGTTGATGTTTCAATGGATTTTTATCTAGTTTTGAGTTCATCACCGGGTCTTCAGAATTTGGTGAAGGTATGAAGCCAAGAAATAAAAGGTACCCCGAGTTCAATCTAGATGTTAATTTCACGACCCTGTCCAACCTTTAAATAAGTGCATTTCAAGATGATCTTCTACCTAGACTATGTATTTCCATACAAGAGTGTCTGCGATGTTTAGCCTTAAAAATTTGAACTAGAGCTTGGTGTGGACAGTTAACATCATCAAACTAAGTTCAGAAAACAACGCACTCTTCAAATCCTACTTCGTTATGAATCCAAAGCCACTAGTGAATTAAGCGCAACGCATTGATTACCATAGGATTTATTGGTGAAAGGAGTTGTGTTTAAAGTGACCCCAACAAAATTTGGTGAATTTTCTAATCCTATCCCATGGCAGAAAAATTGAGAACACATATATTACGGCAATGCAAAGGTGTGAGGGTGAAGCAACTATGGTACTAATCTTATGAGGGAGAATTGTCCAAAAAGTCTTAAACTTATTGTACAGAGGCAAATTCAATCTTAGACCTTTCAATTCTATCAATTTAGTCTTAAACATTTTGATAATTTGCCAATGTAGTCATAAACTTTTCAATTGTACCAATTTTGCCCAAGAAATTTTGATGATTTGCCAATTTAATCATAAACATATTGTTTGGATATTTGACCGAAATCATTTGACAATTTGCCAAATTAGTTATTTTGGTAAAATATCCAAAAAATATGTTTATGACTAACTTGACAAATTATCAAATATTTAGGATTAAATTGACACAAATAAAAATTTAGAACTGAATTGGTACAATTGAAAAATTCAAGACTGAATTAGCCTTCGTACAATAGATTTAGGACTTTTAGGATAATTATCTCAATCTCATGAGTGCTATAGAAAGATGAGATTTCCTATTGGCTAGTTACAGTTTAGCCTCTCTATTATGAGATTGGACTTGGGCCTTTATCTCCCCATTTGTAGGGGAAGACCCCAAGTGTAAAATTTTGAAATTTCAGTTTTGCTTTCAATTAAATAAATCGGGCCTTTCATCAACACGCTTATTGTGCTATTCTCAGAGCTAATCACTCCTGAGATAACTAGACTATCTAGGGAAGTCATTAAGGATTTTAATGCTGAAGACTTGAGAATTTGACCAAGAATCGACCGCTCGACCATGCTCATCTGCAAAGATCATTATGGCACAGTAAAGATCGATTAGAGATCAGAGATAGGTCAGATCGACTGAGATGTGTGACTAAACATGGGTGATTCCACCGAATTGCAAAATTCTCATCGATCGGCACTAAGCCGATTTTTCTGTCGTTTTGGTACCCCGTGGCCGTATTTGAAACCTCAGGATTTTCATGATCACCAAGAGTCACCAATGTGTTAAAGAGGTTCATTGTGGCTCGAAGAAAATCGACCACAGGTCATTTGCACTAAAAATTTTTGAAAGCTACCTAGTAGATTAGGTCATGCTAAAATCGCGCTAGATTGAAATTAACCGCGAATTTGAATTTGATTTCAGAAGTTGAAAGTTCTGTCATGTCACGAGTCATTTTAGGAACGTCGATTCATCCTTCGAAGATTTTTTTGCAAACCAAGATTTTTGGCGAAAAGTCAATATAGGGCTGTTTTTGTTCGGAAAATTCAGGGGACCATTTTTTATCGTGTTTTTGGGATGCAAGTTGGTTCCATTGGCGAGGAAAAATGTCAATTTTATCGAGGACGCGATGGTGGGAATTTTGAGGGCCGAATTGATTTGATTTAAGTGGAAATTGGAGATGAATTGGGAGAAATCAAGTGCAAATTCATAGCCCCCTATGCCCTAACCTTTTGGACCACCTCAATAGCTTCTAAGGGAAGATTGATGGCTGGAAAATTGCTGAGGAAGCCAGCAGCCATGGTGGGACCTCTTATAGGAGACAAGAAGATAGAAGTGAAGCAAGTGGCCCTCTCAAAGCCAAAGTTTATCCCCCTTCTCCTTCCTTTTGTCGACCCCCCCCCCCCAAATCTCTAGCAAGTTAAAGCTTCCAAAAACTAGAAAGCCAAGAAGAGTAGCCTCCCTCCACCGTCGAGCAGCCTGTCGAGCCGTCTAGCATCGTCGCACCACTTGCATGCCAGCCGTGCCTCCTGCTTGCCTACGCATCTCTAGTCATCGTCCTTGTCCGTTCACATGTCTAAAGGCCTCATCTAGCGTCACCAACTGCCGTGCGTCGTCGCCAAGGCCACTGGAGCCACCGCCTGCCTCCGCCTAGTCCCCGCTACAACCCGCTGTCCTATTCTCGCTGTTTTAGCCGTTGCCGTCACTTGGTTTGGCCTTTCTCAACGAATAATGGAACCAAAACCCCTCAAGTCCTCCGTGCACTGTTTGGCCCGCTTTGGACCACATCCGAGCCTCGAAGGGTGTCCCCGCTTTGGAGTTTATCGATCATCTCCACATCCCCGTCGCCGTGGTCCCGTCGGATTAGTTTAGACTAAGTATGGATTAGATAGTTAGTTAGAACGGATTAGTAATTTAATCATTCGATATTGCATGTTAGATGGTTAGAGTAGTGCAATTAGTAAGTAGATACGTTGTAGTATTTATTTAAACAAGTTTGGAAATTTTCCGTGCCCGTTTTAGTATTTAATTAGGCTTTTCCGGCCTAAGTGTGCATTTTTGCTATTTATTGGTATTTATTAATTAATTTTTTTAATTATTTTAATCAATTATTATTTTTTGAGAATTAGTCTGGGATAGCCGGTAATTGGAATTTTATTATGATTGCAATGGTGTGATTGATTTATTTAATTGAGTTATGGTTTGTGCAATTTGAGTGTGAATTGTGATTTTGGGAATTTATCTCAAAATTTAATATTTTTAGAAAATATCGAGCTTCGGTTTACAACGCCAAAAATGTGTTTGTGGACTATTGAAACTAATGGGATTTTTAAAAGGGAAAATATTGTATTTTGGGTCAATCGTGTACCCACACACGATTATTTTTATCAGGCATGATAAAAATGGTGAAATTGTTAGATGATCATGATGATATACTATATCAGCCTGCAGGGTGAGTAGTATACATGTATACTATATCAGCCTACAGGCTTTGATATATCAGCTTTGGGTGAGCAGTATACCTTAGCAGCTTTTGGTGAGCATTTGGAGTATACTATATCAGCCTGCAGGCTTTGATATATCAGCTTAGGGTAAGCAGTATACTATGTTATCAGCTTCTAGCAAGCTATGTTTATTATTAGCTCTGGGTGAGCTATACTATCTATCTTCAGCTTAGGGTAAGTATTTCTTCATATGATCAAACTAGATAGATAGTATTGAATGAGTGGACCGAGAGATGGTCTTGATGACATGGAATCGACTGAGTTGATTGATCGATGACTCGATCCGATTTGACGCTTTGATGTGTTGAAATGATTCGTTAAATTTATAAATTATATTGACTTGTAGGAAAGAATGGAGGCAAAGGTAAGTCCTCTGACTCGTGTTTATGCTTAGGTAGCCCTTGTGATGTATTTTCTTCCTAGTCGGGATTTAGGGAGTAAACTTGCTGAGACATCATCTCACCCCGTTGAGGGATAACATTTCAGGTTCCCAGATGGTAGCTCCTCCTAAGCGTTTTGGACAGCCGAAGAAGGTCACAGAGCATGTATCTTACATCCCGCTTCATGGGAGCCCAAGAGGATGGGTCTATGAGCTCATAAGATCCGTGGTCTGGGTTGATGAAGCTCTACCTCATAAGGTACCCCATCAATATAGATCATGGTACCGACGTGCATGGAATGGACAAAGAGAGGGTCCCATACCGGAATCTGAGATACTTGTGTATGTGCCAAAGGTTGATTTCAGAAAAGGAACGGTCGACCCTCCAGGTGGTTCAGTGGTGGATTCGTACCTGTCGGATCTAGGGTCCCCGGTGTATTCGGAGGAAAACTCGAATGCTTGAGGACTTGTAGCACTCTACCCCCCCCCCCCCCTTTGCAGACCTTCTATATAGTCGGCTAATATTGTATGTGACATTGTTTGTTATGTATAAAGGTGTGGTTTGGTTTTCAAAAATTGTGGCCCTACTTTTCTATCCCATCTGGTTGTTGTCTGGAGATTTATTTATTCGCTTCTGCATGCACATTAAAATGAAATAGTCGGCTATGTGTCCTAGGATGTTGCTATTTAATCGACTGCACAGGGATAGGCACACGCTCGAAGGATCAGGACGTGACACCAAGTATCTAGATGAAAACTTTCCTTTTCTCAAACGCAAGAAACAATGAAACAACTTTTTGCTAGAGGAGAAGATTTGAACATGTTTATGGCCTAACGGTTTTTTTTTTTTTTTTTTTTTTTTTTTTTTGTGGGTCATTGATATAAGTTTTGGAGCGTTTGTGAGATGAAAAATGTTTGGGATACTGGTATTTTAAGAAAATAATTGAAGACTTTCTATGGGATTATCCTATCAATTATTCATTTGCATTTGCATTTCAAACAAACCGAAAAATCTCTCAAACGGGAACTTTCCATCAACATGTATAAACCAATGTTACAAATATGCTAGAGGCAAATGATCACCACAAAAATGAAACGGAAAAATTGTACAAGAAGTTCTCAATCTTGTGTGATTTGAAGAGGTTAGGAACCTGAAGACCTTGATCAAGAACTCCTCATCTGTATTTTGTGTTGGAAGTTTGTTTGTAAAATAAACAAAGTATACTTTTCCTTGTCCCACATAAGAAAGTTGGGAGGAGATGGGCTAATTTATAAATGTGAGCCTTTTTTAGTGTGTTTAAAGAAAAGGTTGGGTGTAGTCTAAACCTCACAATACCCACGTACGGGTGCACGGATAATTGCATGATTATTAAGTACACTTAGCACTTTGTGCGCTTGCAATTTAATTAGCACTAACTCTTTTATTTTTATTTTATTTCGTACAGTTATCTTATTAACCTTTATTAGTTCAAATGTTGTTTTTTTATTAAGTATTTTTGGAAATTATGAAAGTTTCGAATTTTATTTGTTAACAAATTATTATTTTTATTATTCCGACTTTTTATATGTGTCTTTTGAAGGAAACGTTTGGAAATTATATTTGTTAGTTTATAACCTTTCCTGAAGGATTGCATTTATTCATTTTTCAACTTCTCCGAAGGGATACCTTTGTTCATTTGTAACTTCTTTTGAAAGGACACATTTGTTCACTTTGCAACCTTTTGCGAAGAGTTACCTAGGTTCTTTATATATATTCACATATACATATATGCGCGTATCAATTTTTTGGATGAACAGGCATGAAATCATTTGTGACTCTTTTTTTCTAAACCCACGACCATTTTTTCAATTGTTTCTTAGATAAATCCTAGAAAAATACTAGAATTGCTATATAGTATTTTCATTTGACATTTTGTTGTATCATTGAGAATATTTGCCAATAACTATTAGCAACATTATCGGACAAATAAATCCTTAAAGAAAGTGATATCGCATCTTAAAGTCAGACTTGATTGCTCTATTGATTCAAAGCCATATTTCTCCAACATTTTGTACTTTGAAAGCATTTTTTGCAGGTCTCCCAAGTAGTTTCTGATTATTAGCGTTACTATTTGAAAGCAGTTTCACATTTCACCAAAGAGGTTGATTTTTAACACTCCCCCTCAACAGCTATTACTTTCCTTCTGCTTCTGATGCCCATGAGCTCCCAAACTTAACGAACTTGGAGCTGGTAGGTCCCTTCATGAAGATATCAGCAACTTGTCCATCCTTCCTAGTAAACTTCATCTCTATCTCTTCTCCACAAAGCACTTTCTCACCAACAAAGTGATAATGGACTTCCACATTCTTCGTTCTGGTGTGAACACTGGGTTCTCTGCTAGTTGAATTGCTGGTTGATTATCACCGTGCAGTCTTACTGGGCATTCATTAGTTTTTTGGTGCAGATCCTTTAGCGACTGCACTGATCATGTGCTTCCCTGAGCTGCCATAGCTACAGCTGGATACTTCGCTTCGGTGGTCGACAATGACACGGTTGTATTTTAATGCACCAAGAGACGGCTCTTGAAGTGAGGCTAAACATACCACCCGTCGTCGACCTATGCGTACTGTAGTTGCAAGCAAAATTGGCATTGCAGTAGCCAATTATTTCACAACTTCCACCTGCCTTATTCATATTGCAAGATCAATGGTGCCTATAACATCGAATTACATCTAGGTGAGACTTTCTCAGTTTTTGCATAAACAGACTCACTATGACTACTACCCAGGAAATATCCGGATCTGTCAATGTCAGGCAAATCAAACTGCCGACCAATTGGTGATGCATGGTCGCAACCTCGAGATCTTTCCCTTCTTCTGCTAAAAAAATTGCAGTAACCTCCATGGGGATTAATAATGGCTTGCAATCAAGCATTTCACATCTTGCCAATAAATCTTTGCCATATTTTTCTAAGCACGGAAATAGAACATTATCTCTTCTATCCACTTCAAGGCCGAGAAAATGTTTGAGCTTGCCAAGTTCTTTCTTCTGGAATCAAATTGATAGGTTTCCTCAACAAGTGCATTTCCCTTTCATTGTCTTTGGAGATGATGAGGTCATCCACATAAACTAGCACCATAGCCCATTTATTGACACACGTACTTGGAGTGGCCACTACTTGTCAAATCCCTTCACTCCCGCTTCATCGTTGTTGACATAAGTCGCTCAAAGATAACCGAAAAGCGGTCTATTATTTGTTAACGAGTGATTTTGGGTCACCGATGAAACTTACATTATAAGAAGTGCTTCAATTTCATTGAACTGATTATACATGACACGAGAAATGCATTGAAATATGTAAATTTTTCTTACGTAGGGTTGATAAATAAATATCTCAAGTCCCTTGTTAACAAGATGTAGTTGAAAATTATCCATCAATATTAGCTCAATTGAATGCATTGTCAAATAAATTCAATGATACTGAGAACCGAAATCACAGTCATGCAAAGACGAAGTTTTGAGAGCATTAATTTATTGAGGTTATCTTAATCGACAATTAGAATATATGGGCCAATAATCAAAATGTCTGCAATTTGACTAGGGAGAGTTGCCTCAACTCCTGATAGGGTGGCATCGCCACTACCAACTAAAAAAAAAAAAAAAAAATCACAATGTAAGATTTTTTCTTACGTGGGCTATATTAATTAATATTGTAATTTATTACTTTATGAGATTGATTTAATAAAGTGAGATATAATGTTTCTTAATTAGTCTTATATGGAACTGATTAGTGTGGGCTGAGTTGAGCTCTGCCCGTGATGAGAGCGCATGGCTAAAAACTTTATAAATAATGCTCAAGTCTCTCCTCTAACTCTAATATACAAATATATTCACATAAGGAGCGTTGACCAAATGCTAAGGGTG
This sequence comes from Eucalyptus pumila, assembly GCA_016097595.1. Lineage (NCBI taxonomy): Eukaryota > Viridiplantae > Streptophyta > Magnoliopsida > Myrtales > Myrtaceae > Eucalyptus > Eucalyptus pumila. The sequence continues at coordinate 47,356,371 of CM027853.1, forward strand.
AGAGGCATTTCATTGAGCCAGTAATACAAAGGATAATTGAGGAGAAACTCTTGAGTTCAGATTGTCGTTATTTCAAATAAAAAACAATGGATTCTAAATCAGGTGCTCAAATATCTTTACTTAATTATATGCACTTTCGTAGCTTACATACGGAATTAGAGCAGCCATAGCCTAGAACTTGAACGTACGGATTTTTCCATTTTTCATATTTTGTGTGCAATAAAAATTGATTTTGATTGCATAATTCAAACGTGCTCATCGAGACGAGCATTTTGAATGGACACACCACCATGCGCCGTTGCGGCGTCAACACGTGGCAGACACACGCTCCCACATGCGTAGCGTGGCCAGCGTGTGCATCCGCTCACTAGGGCTAACGTTGGTGCCCCGTGCAGAGGTGATCGGGGTGAACCAACTCAGGACTCAATCGACTCGACTCGATCGACTTGACCTAAGTCCAACCTAGTTCTTCATTGACTGGACTAGTCAACGGTCAGACCGGACATTGGCCATTGACCGGTCAGACTGGCAGTTTGGACCGATCCAGGAAAGCCCATGCGTGCACATTCGAGCTCCAATTGGAGCATTCTTAGTACTTGTGTGTTTGTATGAAGATGCTCTACACTGTGGTAAATTTATTTTACATGTTTATGGGTGTAAAAGTACATGCGGAACCCCAAATACATGTATTTTTGGGTATTTTTCTTATATTTTATATGATTTTGGAAATATAAGCTTTGGCTCACATAAGTATCACCATATAAAGAATCTGTAGAGTGTGACTAGTTGATAATATGTATAAGGTTAAACATGTACTAATGATTGAAGCAATGTAATTAGCATGGTATGTGATTTTAGTGACAAATTACCCCTATCATCAAATCTAAAATCATGTGTATATAGTGGGTGTGAGACATGAAGTTTATATCACTTATATGAGATAGTTTCCAAGGATTCAATTGAGTTGTAACTGCTAGAGTGACACACTTGATTGGATTTGAAAAATATTGTTCTCATATTTTAGTAGAATGTCTCATGTACTAATGCGTAGTCATACTCCTAAAAGAGGTGATTGTGTATGAGTTCATTAAAGGATACATAAATAGTCTATGGTTGATAAATGACTAATTTTAGTGATTTATACACCCAAAAGTAATGGATTTATAAAGGTTGGAATATATTTTATGGTCGTTGTCATGTAAAGAGTATAATTACATATTATGTATTCTGCCTAAATGTATTTATATGATAATGTATGTAACTCTTGTGATGTGAACTTATATGGTTTCAAGTTACATAGTACTTACATGATGCTAATTATATATATTACTTAGTCACATTATATGTAAACTGTAACTCCATAAGTATTGAGGTTCTTACTAGTTCAAACTTTAAGAAATAGGAGGAGGATTTTCTATGTCACAATGGAGCTGGTGGATGTTCATAGTGCCCTTACTGGCGATAGATTGGTAGATTACACCACCAACAACAAGACCCTAGAAAACACATTTTGTTGCTTGGAAAAAGAGCAATTGGATCTGCTTGTTATTTATGAAGCAATCCATTTAGGAACACTCAAAAAATGGTTTGCTAGTTGACTGCCCTACTAGACAAATGATGGAAGCCTTAATAGCTTGAAATTGTGTCTCGTCTAATGCCAAAATAAGGATACATTTGTAAGGACTCTTCAACATAAGGTATGATGGTTTTGGTGGTATTATGGATTAAATCGCATGGATGGTAGATCCGAAATCTAAAAATCATACTCATAAAGGAACTCATAAAACCATCGATCATTTTGACAATTTGGATCATGAGAAAGTATCCTTCAAAGGATAGTGGCCGTCACTTGTTTTCTAAGAATGTCACATAACGAAAGATTGTGATAAAAAAAAATAAAACTTGATTGTCCAAGCATGAGTCTGAAGGTAATGATTCTTTGGCATTTGTTTATGAATCCAACTTATTAGAAACTCCATCAAGTTTTTGGTGGCTAAATAGCCATGCAACAAATCACGTTGCATTTACTATATAGGGATTCATAAACCAGAGAAAGCCAAATCATGAAGAATCATAGCTCATAGTGGGAAACAACAATAAAGTCAACGTTGAATTCATAGGAGATATCATTTTAATTCTACATTCTGGTTTTTATTTGATATTAAGAAACACGTTTTATGTACATTTCTTGAGGATGAACTTGATTTTCATATCATGTTTGGACATGTATGGCTTATTAGTATTTTTAATTTAAGAACAATATTATTAATACATTCTTTAATTCAAGTAAGGTTGGGTATTGCAATATGTCCAATGGATTATACAAATTGCGTTTAACTTTCAATGATATATAGGTTGCTTGTACAGCTGAAAATGTTATTTTCAAAAGACCTCTGCCTAAAGTATAGTGTTATGCATTAAAGTCTCGATCACATCTCTAGAGAAAGAGTAGAAAGACTATTAAAGCAAACATTCTGTTTACTCTTCAAAGTGACATCAAGACTTGCATAGATTATGATGAAGGTAAGACAACCAAGACAAAGAAAAAAACTGCAGTTCGAAATTTTGTCCTATTGGAGATCATTCACACTAATATTAGTAGGCTCTATATGACAATCTTGTGTAGAAATTTTTATTTCATCATATTTATTGACAACTATCCGATATGGATATCTTTACTTGATTAAGGAAAATTTTGAATCTCTTGATAAGTTCAAAATTTTTGGATTACAATTGAGAAATAATTGGGAAAAGTCATAAAGATTGTTAGATTTCATCACAGTGGTGAGTATTTTGGCAAGTATGGTGATACTGGATAGCTTATAAGCCATTGCCAAATACTTGGAGGATTCTCAGGTAGTAGCTCAATTTACTATACTAAAAAATCTTGAAAAAAGAAATGTGGTCAAAAGGTCTAATTACACTATAATAGACATGATAAGGAGTATGATTAGTAGGACTAATTTACCCTATTTTTTATGAGGTGATGCTTTGAAAGCAACTTTTCATAAACAAAATTGTGTTTCTACCAAAATTGTTCCATTAACTCTCTTTAGTGATAGACTGGATGTAAATATAACTTAAATCATCTTAAGATTTGGAAGTGTCCTGCAAAAGTGAGATTATACAATCCAACATTAAGTAGATTAAAATAAAGCACCACTTAGTATTATTTTGTATTTTACCCAGATCATTCGAAAGGGTATCGATTTTATAACCCCAATGGAGATATAATAATTGTGGAATCATAAACAACAAAGTTTATGGATTTTGACGTTGCTGCAGAGGATGGCTACTCTTAGATTATCATGGATAATAATAATATAGTATCATTGTCTTTGTCTATATAGAAAATTGTGGAATCTCCTACACCACACACTGAGCCTATTGAGGTACATGATACTATCATTGAGACAGTTCATGATAAAGTTCCTCAAGCCTCTTAGGGGCAAGATGAGGTTGTAGTAGCTCCACTTAGGAGATCTATAAAGGAGAGGCAATCAACTATACCACTAGACTATATAGTCTTTTTGTGAAAGTATGACCATGATATCTGCTGCATGGTTATCTAGTGAGTTATACTGATTTTTTTTCTTGTCCTCAATCAAATTTGTGATTAGATGCAATGAAAGACAAGATATAGTCTATGAAACATAATAGTATTTGGAAGCTCGTTTAATTGCTTGAAGGTCACAAGCTCATCGGCTGTAAATGGGTGTATGAGACTAAAATGGATTCCAAAGAAAGATTGAGAAGTTTAAAGCCAAACTGGTAGTCAATGGTTTCACTTAAAAAGAAGAAGTAGATTGTGAAGATACAATTTTTTTTTTTTAGTCTCTTCTACAGATTCTCTTAGAGTAGTAATGGCATTAGTAGCTCATTTCAATACAGAGTTATACCAAATGGATGTTAAAAATTCATTTCAAAATGGAGACATTGATGAGGAGATCTATATGGTTTAGCCCAAGGGTTTTACAATAAATGATTCAGATAAGCTTGTGTGTAGACTGAAAGGTCTATTTATGGCCTCAAATAAGCTTTTAGAAAATGGTACTTGAAGTTTCATAATGTTGTCACTTCGTTCAATTTTGTTGAGTATATATATTATAAGGTCAATGGGAAAAAAATTACTTTTCTCGTACTTTATGTACATAATATCTTGCTTGTGAGCACTGATCTTGAATTATTGCATGAGACAAGACAAATATTGTCAAAAATAAATAAATAAATAAATGAAGGAGGCGTCTTTTGTCCTTGACATTGTGATCTGTAAAGATCGCTATTGCTATATATGGGGTTGATCTTAGAGGACATATATTAATCGTATTTTGGATAGACTCAATATACAACATTGCGAGCTAGGAATTACTCCTACTATTAAAAGTGATGAACTAAATCCATCACAAAGTCCTCTTCAGACATTAAGAAAACCTAATTGAATGATATACCTTATGCTAATGCACTTGAAAGTATCATGTATGCTCAAAGTTGCACTAAACCAAAAATCACTTTTGAGACAAGACTTCTAAGCAGATATCAATAAAACCAAGACTTGATCACTAGGTTGCTACTGCTAAGAATATCTTAAAGAACTTAAAGAGGACAAAAGACTATATGTTGATTTACAAATATATTTAGGTCCTACAACTAGTAGGGTATTTGGATGCAAATTTTGCTGACTATCAAGATGAACATGAAGTCGACAATAGTGTACATCTTTATGGTAGCAAGAGGTATAACATCACTAAAAAGTGAAATTCAAAAATCTATGTCATCCTCTACCCTATAAGAGGAGTTTTACCTTGCTTTTTAACTACTACTTAGGTTACTTAGCTTCGGAATCTCATTAAGGAGTTGACTGTATTAGACTTTGTGGATAGGCTCATATGGTTGTATTGTGATAATAACTCTGCAATGTTATTTATTAACAACATCAGAGGTCTCAATGGGTCTAAGCATATGGTGGTCAAAGTTTTTTTACCATAAGTAAATCGTTTAGAACTGTGACGTTATAATAGAGCATATTTTCACAGATAATATGGTTGCAAATACGCTAACTAAAGACCTTCGCCCTTGTGTATCTAAATGACATGTTGTTTGTATGGGCTTAGAAACATCATGGGGAACTGTTGTTTAGTGGGAATTGTTTCAATTTTGCTCTAATAAAGTTTATATATGTATTTGTTACATATGTCAACTCTTTTACATTCGATAAAGTGATTATGAACCATTGTTATCAAGTTGAATACATATATAGTTAAAAATCTCAAGGCATTGTGTAAACTTTGAGTAAAGGCTAAGGATATCCAGTTATTAGTCTTAGGAATATGTCTTGCTACACTTAGAGAAAAGTTACAATAATGATAGGACATATATACGTTCATTGGAACCATAAAGATATTCTTTAATGACACATCAGCTTTTTGTGACATTTAAGGTAAGAGAATTGTAACTGACAAAGAAGATGACACATACGGTATTACTCTTTATGATGTCACGCCCCGATCCTCGGGCACGCACACATCCTTCTGACTTGGTCGATTTTATAATGCGATATCCCAGGACAATGTATCGCCGACCCTTTCATTTATTAAGCACGTGCGGAAGCAGTTAAAATCCCCAGACAATAAAACGATGGGATAGAAAAGCAGAGCCATATTTTTCATATTGAAACTTATAACCAAACTTTTATACAAAATACAAACCAGAACACTTCACAACTTTTTATTCTAAACTCTATTCACATCAAAATGGAGATATCAAAGAAGATAGAATCTCAGTCCATCTGGGCCGTACTCAAGGCCCCTCTCAGGATTATCTTCTTCTCCCAAAAATCCTTCTCCGACTTCTCCTCCTCAGCTCCTCAGCGGGGTCCTGAAATGATTTCCCCAACTGGGATGAGACTACGTCTCAACGAGTTCTACCCCACTAAGCCCGATTAGTAAACCATTATACTAAAGGCTGCCTAAACACGCACAGGGCAGAGGACTTACCTTGGCCTCAGATCCTACCTGCAAGTCAGTACAATTCATAATAGGCACCCAAGTAATCATATCACCGATCAACACATCGATCAAATCGACCTAGTCGATTATATTCCAACAAGACCACTCACGGTCATTTCCATTCAGTCAATCAATTTCAGACTCAAGGCAATGATCAATCGATCTAGTTGATTACATGTCAGACGGACCATTCTAGGTCAATGCTCTCGGGCGTCACGTTCACCAAGTGACTTATCCACTAGACAATTGCGTGCATTCTTTAAGGCACCGTTTTCACCAGTGACATCCTTAGTCACCGAACCTCGCATGCCTATAACCATGTACTCAATAGACAATTGTGTGCGTTCTTTAAGGCGCCGTTTTCACCAGTGATGTCCTTAATCACCGAACCACACATGCCTATAACAATGGATTTAATAGACAAGTGTATGTGTTCTTTAAGGCGCCGTTTTCGCCAGTGATGTCCTTAATCACCGAACCATACATGCCTATAACAATATGAGTACTAGACCGATACGTGCGTTCTTTAAGGCGCCGCTTTCGCCAGTGATATCCCAATCACCGAACCACGTAGGTCCATACACCGTGTCTGATCGGTTCAATCCCAGAGTGTTTCCAATTTTTCTCATAACTCCATCCACTTTACAACTCAATCAAAGCATTATAAATGCTAAACAAACATACTCAGCCATGTACCAATCAATCATTCAATCTCAATCAATTCCAAATCAATTTAGGGTAAATCCCTAAAACATCACAATTTATTTAATTCCATGCAACGTAGAGCTCAAATAAATAAACGAACTGCGCCACGATGATCAGCACGAGATTTCGGTCGTCGGCCATCAAAATCTTAATTTCCGAAAAATAATTAATTAATTAATTAATTTCGAAAATTAATTAATTAATATTTCGAAAATTAATTAATAAATATTAAAAATTCAATTTAGCACAAAATAAAACTCAATTAAATAAATGGACTTCACCACAGTCATCAGCATAATTTTCCGGTTCCGGACCATCTCAGTTGAATTTTCGGAAAATAAATAATTATTTAATTTAATTCCGAAAATTAATATTTAAATACTAAAAATTCCACTTAGGCCCGAAAAGCCTAATTGGAGCCCACTAAGGGTTGGGAAAAATCCCGAGACACTTCCAATAATTAGTTGACCACGTCTACTTGCTAATTGCGCAATCAATTTATCTAATTCGCATCACAATTGACTAATAATTGCTAATTTATTCTAATCTAACAACCTAAACATAATTAATTAAAACTAAACCAACCTTAAGCATAATTAGCCAACTAATCCTAGATTAGTGAGATTACTCACCAAATCGCGTGCAAATCGAATCAATCTGACGGCGGCGACGCGAGGAACAAATCTTCCCAAAGTGACTCACGGATCCGGGGCCCAGAAACGGCCCAAAACGAGCCCGAAGTCGCTGGAAACCCACTCCGTGGGTTGCTGGACGGGGCTGGCCGAGGCTGCTCTGGCGGCTAGGGCGGCGAGGGGAGGCCGGCGGAGGGTGAGGGGTATGCCGGGGACGTCGGGTGGTGGCCGGATGAAGTTGGACGGTGGCCGAACGCGGCTGATTGGGGCAAAACAGGGGCGAAACAGGGCTGGGCCGAGCGGGAGAGGGACGCCTAGGCGCGAGGGATGGGTGGCTGGACGCGCGGCGTCGGGCGGGCGGCCGTCGCGAGCGTGCGAGCGGCGGTGTGGCGGCGGGACGGGCGGCGACGGGGCTGCAGCTTCCGCTTGAGCTTCTGGTTCGCTCGCTTGGACGTGCGGAGGAAGGAAGAAGAAGAAGAGATAGAGAGAGAGAGAGAGAGAGAGAGAGAGAGAGAAGATAAGGTTGGACCGGTCAAAAAGAAAAAGAGAGGGAGAAGGTAGGTGGTGGGGGATTCGCACGAGGGGGAGGGAAAGGGGAGAGAAGAGAGAGAAAAGAGAAAAGAAAGAAAAATGAAAGAAAAGAAGAGAGAGGGGGAGAAAAAGAAAATATATAATACCATGATTTTAAATTTTCCTTTTCTCTTTTCCTTTTCCTTTCTATTTTCTTTTGGTCTTCAATTTTTCTTCCGATAATTTCTTTCTTGAAATTTGGACCGTCAATAAATTGACGAGCGATGAGACAGATCCTAAAAATAAGAATTATGGCGCGCTTAAAATTCGATTCCCGAAATCAAGTTCAATTTCGTGGTTAAAAATCGATCAGACGTGATTTTAGTCAAATCCAACTAATTAGGTAGCTTTTAGGGATTTTACAGCTGATACATCCCTTAACGGCTTTACCCAATATGTTAGTTAACTCGTGAGTGATCAGCTCAGAGAAAAATGGCCATTTCACTTTATTGAAACGGGGTCGAATTTCAGGATGTCACATATGAGGTGTTATCCATTTGCTATACTACCATTTTGAATTCATATTAACAGAGTTAAAAGCACTCATAACCATAAAAGGCTCTGTATGCATACCTGTAGTTACCACAATGATTTGGTGTTTAAGATTTAATGGAATCGAGTTGACTATTAAAAATTATCTTTAGACCAAAAGTGCACACATACAGTTCAATTTTATTTAATATAACCCAAGTGGAAGAATGTAAGAGTTGTTTTTTTTTTTTTGTGGTATCAACTCTATATAAAAAATGACTTGTTAGATTTTTGCATAGGTCAAATGGATAGAGTTGACGCATGTAATTTATTGCACTCTTCCATGATTATCTTCTGTACATAAGCAGTGTATGGATTTATGCACAAGCACTATTTTTTGGGTAATAATAACCATAGTTATTTATATGGTGGCAAAATCGAAATTAGCCAAATTTTGAAGTTGAAATATCAATGATTAAGTATCAAAATTGAAAAACGTACTGCATTTTCTTCATTTGCATTGCTGCTATAATATCAAAGCACATTAAATTCATGGGAAAATTACAAAAAGTGTCCTAAACCTATTACAATTATTTCAATTTAGTAATAAATCTTTCAATTTGGTCGATTTTTGTGTGTGGGTAAAAGTAAGTACTCAATTTGGTCGACTTTTTTGTGTGGGTAAAAGTAAGTACTCAATTTGGTCGACTTAATCCTAAATCTTTTAACAATTGCTAATATAGTCCATCCAGCCAATTTTAGCCGAAAAGTGCCAATGTGGACACCAACTATTTGACTTGACATAGTCGGCACTAACATGAATCTTTTTTACAGTTTTTAAAAATATTTTTTCTTTTTCTTTTCTTTTCTTTCTTCTTAAAAAAAAAAAATGAGGTTGACGACCGCCGAGGACCACAAGTGAGGGCTAGCAACCCTCGCTGACATATGGCCCTTTGCTCAATGGTTAGCAAGGCCCAGCAAGAAAACATCTTGGCCATCGCCGAGAAAATAAGAGAAAAAGAAAAAAAATTAAAAAAATTTGCAAATATTGTCCACCTTAGTGTCAGGTATGCCATGTAGGATGGCTAACGTCTAAATCAGTGATTATCAACTAAAATTGACTAAATAGACTATATTAGCTAATTTTCAAAAGGTTTCTGATCAAATTGGCCGATTTGAAAAGTATAGAATTGAATTAACACAAATGCAATAGGTTTATAATTTTTTTAGTAATTTTTCCTTCAGTTCTTTTATCATAAAAAAAAAAAACTGGTATATGTTATGAAATACATGAATGGATAGAATACATGAATGAATATTCATTATATTCATCTTATCCAATATACTTATTATGGTACATTTGTATCAAATGTTCTAAGTACATCTCCCTATACAATGAACATTCATCTCCCTTATCCCGTACATGTATCATTCGATACATTGATATTAATGATAAGTACATTCTTGTTCTCCTATAAATAGGAGTTTAGTTTTGATGTACAATACACAATCACACGAAACACGACAAGGTGAGATACTAGAAATAAAACTCTCTCATCTTGCTTTCTCTACTATTTCTGGTGTTCACTTGTTTTCTCTTCTCAATCTCTTCTCTATTATATATTCGCAACGCGATATTTTACAACACGTTATCAGCACGAGGATCTACCGACTGAGTAACTTTTGCAAGCACGAAGATCTACCGACTGAGTAAGTAATTTTTGCAAGGTGGGTATTCTTATTATTGATCAACTTATACTTCATCTTCTTCTATCAATTCTTCATTTTTATTTTTCTTGGCCCAAAGCCAAACTTTTAAATCTAAAAGTATCCTTCTGCTCCTGAAGTAGCGGTGGATATTTGGAAATCCTTTTAATTAATTTAAGGATTTATTTTTGCAAGGATTATGGCAAATATTGAAAAGCCCAAATTCCACATCCTGGAAGTGAGTGGAAAGAATTATCTATCCTGGCGTCTTGACATGGAAATGCACCTCCAAGGGCAAGGTCTTACTAATACAATTACAGAGGATGGAACCTCAAATGAAAAGGATAAAGCAAATGCACTGATTTTTATTCGCCGTCATTTGCATGAGAGCCTGCAGACTCAATATTTATCCGTTCGAGACCCGCATATCTTGTGGAGGAGGTTGAAGGATAGGTATGATCATACCAAAACTGTTATCCTCCCTCAAGCACAATATGATTGGCAAAATCTCAGACTGCAATATTTTAAATCAGTGTCTGACTATAATTCTGCTTTATTTGATATCGTTTCTCGGCTAGAGTTATGCGGTATCAAACTCACTGATGCAGAATTGCTTGAGAAAACTTTTTCCACCTTTCATGCTTCGAATATTGTATTGCAACAGCAATACCGGCAACGTCAATTTGCCACATATTCTGAATTAATTTCTGTGCTTCTTACTGCCGAGCAAACTAATGAATTGCTGCTCAAAAATCATGATCTTAGACCTGCTGGCTCAAAAGCATTGCCTGAAGCACATGCTAACTTTGAGAAAAATACTGGCCATTTTAAAGGCTATAAGCACAGGCAAGAACATAATCGTAGAATGGATGGCAAGAAATTTAACCGCCCTAGGAAATCAAACTTTGGCCTGAATCATGGCAAAGAAAAGAAGCAAAAGAAGGTGATTAATGAAAGTATTTGTCATCGCTGTGGCATGATCGGGCACTGGTCACGTACCTGTCATACGCCAAAACATTTTGTTGACCTATACCAGGCATCTTTAAAGAATACGGGCAAGCGTGGTGAATCTCATGCCATTGAAATCAATCCTACTGCCATAACCACTGTTGAAGCCAACAATATCCCCGTTGGTGGGACTCCTCTTGCTCCTGAAGTAGCAAATGCATCATTGGATGTCTCTGATTTCTTTGAGGACCTCTGATTACTTTGATGAATCATATTGGTGGATAATAATTTGAGCTTTGAAATTTATGATGTATTACTTTTTTTATTGTTCTTTATGAAATACTTATGAACCTTATATAATATTTATCTTTGAAATTTTATTTGACTATATAACTAATATGCAACTTTTGTGATACTTGACACCTGAAGTTGTCAATATAAATGCAAATGGAAAATACCGAGAAAAAGGAAGATGTTTGTTTGCTTGATAGTGCAATAACACATACTATATTTTGTAGTAGACGCTTTTTCTCGAGTATGACATTGCGTAAGGCACAAATCCATACAATATCAGGTCCTGTTCCGTTATTGATGGTTTTGGGAATGCTACAATTATTTTGCCAAATGGTACAATCCTGCATATTGAGAATGTGTTTCTAAGCATTCGATCAAAAAGGAATCTGCTCAGTTTCAAAGATGTACGCCGTAATGGGTACCATATTGAGACTATTTATGAGCAAGATAAGGAATACATTGGCATTTCCTCTTATAAGATGGGCCTGAAGACCATCCATGAGAAGCTAGAAGCTTCTTCTATGGGTTTGTATTGTGTCATGATTAAAGCTGTTGAAACCTATGCTACAATATCCTGGAGATTGGTAAGCCCTGATCAGTTTGGACTGTGGCATGATCGCCTTGGTCATCCTGGCGCTTCAATGATGCGTAGGATAATTCAAAATACAAAAGGACACCCTTTAAAGGATATAAATGTATTGTTGTCCAAAGATTATAATTGTGAGGCTTGCTCACAAGGAAAGCTCATTATCAAACCTTCTATAACAAATGTTAATTTTGAATCTCCTTTATTCTTACAAAGAATTCAAGGTGATATTTGTGGACCAATACAACCACCAAGTGGACCATTTAGATATTTTATGGTATTAGTGGACGCATCCCTGTAGATGGTCCCATGTTTGCCTATTATCTACGCGCAATGTCGCATTTGCACGTTTACTTGCGCAGATTATAAAGCTCCCGGCACAATTCCCTGATTATCCAATTAAGAGCATAAGGATGGATAATGCTGGTGAATTTACATCAAAGAGTTTTGATACATATTGTGCTTCACTCGGAATCGAGGTTGAGCACCCGGTTGCATATGTTCATACTCAAAATGGATTGGCAGAATCCTTGATTAAACGTATCCAAATCATTGCTCGCACTCTATTATTGAGAACGAATCTCAACGATACAGCATGGGGTCATGCAGTTTTGCATGCGGCAGCTCTAATAAGATTACGCCCACCGCTAGTATTTTACAATCTCCCCTTCAAATGGTTCTTGGTTATGAACCAGATATTTCACATCTACGCACCTTTCGTTGTGCGTACAGGTGCCCGTAGCACCGCCAAAAAGGACGAAAATGGGTCCCCAACGCCGTTTGGGCATTTATGTTGGGTTTAATTCACCATCTATCATTAGGTTCTTGGAACCAACGACGGTGATCTTTTTTTACCGCAGGTTTGCAGATTGTCATTTCGATGAGACTAGGTTTCCATCAATTGGGATACCTACAACTTCCATGACGCAAAACAAAAACCAGTTAAGGTTTTTTCCTGGAATGAGAAAAATTTATCTCAATTAGACCCAAAGACTCCTGAATGTGAAAACAAGGTGCAGCGCATAATCCATTTACAGGCTATGGCCAATAGACTTCCTGATGCATTTAATGATGCTACTAAGGTAACGAAGTCTCATATTTCATCTACAAATGCTCTAGCTAGGATAGCTGTTCTCGAAGGATAGCCTAGTATGGATCAAAATCCCCCGCACTTGAACCGATAGGATCAAAAGATACTGCTCCTCGAAAAACGAAGGGGAAAGAATCGGGAATCCGCTCCGAAGAGCCACGGCGTTGTACTTGCTCCCAAAGAGCTTATTGCCCCCGAAGAGGCGCAAACCCATGAAAGGAGCACTAGCCCCGGAATACCGAGAATTCCATTACATATTGTAATGAAATTTGGGATCGAAATGAAATCATCATTGATGATGCTTTTGCATTCTCGTTGCTCATCAAATTATGGATGATGATTGTGAACCACAATCTATTATTGAATGTCGTCAAAGGCAAGATTGGCATAAGTGGGAGGAAGCAATTAAAGCTGAATTGGCTTCCCTAACTAAACGAGAGGTTTTTGGACGTAACTTCGTATCCCCGATAATGTAAAGCCCGTTGGATATAAATGGGTATTTATCCGAAAACGAAATGAGAAAAACGAGGTTGTCGGAGTATAAAGCCCGACTCGTTGCCCAAGGATTCTCCCGAGACCTGGGATTGATTATAATGAGACATATTCACCTGTGATGGATATGATTACATTTCGTTTTCTCATTAGCCTAGCAATCTTTGAAAGATTGGAAATGCGTCTTATGGACGTTGTGACGGCATATCTATATGGCTTATTAGACTTTGATATTTATATGAAAATTCCTGAGGGATTCAAAATGCCTGAAGCATGCACTCCCCGCAATTTATTCTCAATAAAATTGCAAAGATCCTTGTACGGGTTAAAGCAATCCGGTCTCATGTGGTATCAACGCCTAAGTGAGTACCTAATTAAGGAATGGTACAAAAATGATCATATCTGCTCATGCGTATTTATTAAGAAATCAGAAACCGGATTTGCTATTATAGCAGTTTATGTCGACGATATAAATTTAATTGGAACTCCAGAAGAGTTAGCTGAAACTGCTGAATATTTGAAAATGGAGTTTGAAGTTAAAAATTTGGGTAAAACCAAACTTTGTCTTGGTCTAGAGCTTGAGCATAAAGCAAATGGAATAATTGTCCATCGATCAGCATATGTTGAAAGATTGCTTAAACGTTTCAACATGGACAAAGCTCACCCATTGAGCACCCCTATGGTTGTAAGGTCTCTGGATCCCCAAAAGGACCCATTTCGTCCTAGAGAATCTGATGAAGAGATACTTGGTCCTGAAGTACCATATCTCAATGCAATTGGGGCTTTGATGTACTTGGCACAATGTACGAGACCGATATCGCTTTTGCGGTAAATTTATTGGCACGTTTTAGTTCTCGAGCCAACTCGGAGACATTGGAATGGAGTTAAACATATTTTCCGTTATCTCCGAGGAACCATAGATTTGGGATTATATTATTCCAAGGATTCCACTAACTCTGGTTTAGTTGGATATGCTGATGCTAGATATAGATCCGATCCACATAAGGCTCGCTCTCAAACCGGCTATTTATTTTGTTATAACGGCACCGCTATTTCTTGGCGTTCTACGAAGCAATCGCTAGTAGCTACATCTTCTAACCACTCTGAGATTATTGCTTTATATGAAGCTGGAAGAGAGTGTGTTTGGTTAAGATCCGTTATAACACATATTCATAATTCTTGTTGCTTAATACCGGTTACCAATTCTCCCACTATAATTTATGAAGATAATGCTACTTGTGTTGCACAAGTCAAGGGAGGATATATAAAAGGTGATAGGACCAAGCATATCTCGCCGAAATTTTTCTATACTCATGAACTTCAAGAAAGTCAACAAATTGATGTTAAACAGATTCGATCCATAAATAATCTTGCAGATCTTTTTACCAAATCATTGCCAACATCAACCTTTGAGAAATTAGTATATGGCATTGGTATGAGGCGAGTTCATAAGATGTAAGATTGATTAGCCCCAGAAGTGGCTATATGGCTCAATTGAGGGGGAGATATTATGAATTATACATTGCAGCATTGATATGTGGCTAGTTCACAAGATGCAATAATGATTAGCCCCAGGAGTGGCTATATATGCATTGCACTTTTTTTTCTTTATGTCCGGTTTTTTCCCATAGGGTTTTTCCGGCTTAAAGTTTTTAACGAGGCAATTAATGCATCCATAAAAGGGAGAGATCATAACATTTGTGCTCTGCACTCTTTTTCCCTTTTGTCCGGTTTTTATCCCACTGGGTTTTTCCGGCTTAAGGTTTTTAATGAGGCAGTATCATTCGATGCACATTCGTAATGAATATGATGAATATTCGAGGGGGAGTGTTATGAAATACATGAATAGATAGAATACATGAATGAATATTCATTATATTCATCTTATCCAATATACTTATTATGGTACATTTGTATCAAATGTTCTAAGTACATCTCCCTATACAATGAACATTCATCTCCCTTATCCCGTACATGTATCATTCGATACATTGATATTAATGATAAGTACATTCTTGTTCTCCTATAAATAGGAGTTTAGTTTTGATGTACAATACACAATCACACAGAAACACGACAGTGAGATACTAGAAATAAAACTCTCTCATCTTGCTTTCTCTACTATTTCTGGTGTTCACTTGTTTTCTCTTCTCAATCTCTTCTCTATTATATATTCGCAACGCGATATTTTACAACAGTATATACCAATTTCAAAATTAAAAATAAAAATAAAATTGTCATACACCTTATATCGATTTTAAATCAAAATAACTTTTATAAAAGTTGATTCTCAAGTGTTTTATATGGAAGATAAACCTCCACAAAAGTCTAAAGAAAAGTAATCAGATCTAATGACAATAATCAATTTACATGTTGAGTAATGGAACATCAGTTGTTTAGATAATCAAACATGAATGAATTGTTCATGTAAGACATTACCTTTGTTCAGAACTTTGACAATGAAAAGAAAGAAAACAAGCAGCATAATCCCTTTTCTCCAAACTGCAGGTAAACAAAGGATTTCTTGGTCATGGTTTCTAATACAATAAATTATATGAGGATGGGAATTGAAAACTAAGACAAGGTATCTGTTTTTTCTCTTTGTTATGTATTTATTCTTGTGTCTTGTTCTTCTAAATGTTTTTATATATATTTAGATACACTTTTAAATTTGATATGTTTTGCAGGGAACCTTGTTCCAGCTATCCAAGAGCTTTTACCCTTAGCGGAACACAGAATATGCTTTAGACATATTTATGCGAGTTGGAGGAAGAATCACAAAGGCAAGGCTTGACAAAAGCGCTTATGGATATGTTCTGAAGGAAGCACATTGTCCCTATATACATGCTTGAGGACACAAGAATCCAGGGGATGAGAAGAATTCGAGAAAAGATGTCAATTGCTGCAAGATTCAATGAAGAGTATTGCCCACGAGTTACTGATTGAAATTAGAGGAAAGCAAGGCTGAAAAACGTTGTTGCCATGTGGATTGGATGGCAAAAAAGGGTATGAAGAGAAGCACATGCCTGACAAGTTTGTGGTTGACAACTTAACATGGAAAAGCAAACTTGCTCTTGCAGATCACGGGATATATGGTATACCTCACAATTTTCTCTACCGATCAATAATTCAATTTCACTCAATTTCAATCAATTTAGGAATAATTCCTCAAATTGCACAATTAATTCAATTCAGCACAACGTAGAGCTCAAATAAATAAACGGACTGCACCACGATAATCAGCACGAAATTCCAGTCACTGACCATCCCGGTTGAATTTCTGGAAAATAAATAATTAAATAATTAATTTCGAAAATTAAATAAATAAACACAATAATTCCAATTTGGCATAACGTAAATCTCAATTAAATAAATGGATTGTGCCATGACAATCGGCATAAAATTCCAATCGTCGGCTATCCCTGCCTAATTTCCGGAAAATAAATAAATAATTAAATAATTCTGAAATTTAATAAATAAATACGATAAATCCAATTAGGCCCGTAATGCCTAATGGGAAGCCAAATCGGATCGGAAAAAATCCCGAGATATATTCAATAAATAGTAGAGGCAGTTCTCTAGCTAAGTACGCTAACCACCTAACTAATATGCAATGCAATTAACTAATAATTGCTAATCCATACTAATTTAACCGCCTAATTGCACTTAATTAAATCTAATCAATCCTTAAGCATCATTAGTCTACTAAGCAAGGATTAGTGAGATTACTCACTTGGCAAAGCGAAGACTGGAACATCGCGATGACGACGCAACGGCTACCGAATCCCAAAATTTCGGTGGCGTCGGCGTACGCTCGGGCCAAGCCTACAAGCCTTGTAGGCCCACAAAAATCACTGGGCTTGGACTTGGCTATGGTTGGGCCTTCCTCGTGGGTCGGGCTTCGCTCAATTTCACATGGGCTGCTGCTGGGCTTCAAATGAGCTGGACAACAACTAAAGATGGGCTGAACCAAGACTGAACGTGGGCTTCAAGTTGAGATGGGCTGACTGGGCTTGGGCCGAACTTGGCTGTTCGTGTGGTCTTCAAATGAGCTAACTGCTGGGCTGGAATCTAATGTTTGTGGGCTGAACAAGAAAATCACGTGGGCTTGTGGGACTGAAAATGGAAGCAAGCTGGCGTGCGAGAAGTTGCTGCGGGCAATGACCGGCGACTCCGTGAGCTGCTCCGGTGGGAAGAATCGCACGGAGAGGGGAGCAGGTTGAGTCTTCGTGGCAGCTGAGTCTTCGGCGGCAGGGAAAGGGAGACACGAAGATGAGTGGTCTTCAGCTGGGCTTTCGGTGGACTTGGCAGTATGGGCTGGATCCGTGAAGCAGCAGATGGATCCGTGGCAGCTGGCATGAAGACGATGAGGATGGCAGAAGCGGCAGCTCGTCTTCGATTGTCGATAGAGAGCTGGGAGTTGACTTCGGCTTCGCTGGAATCACGAACAAGAAGATGGAAGTTGCGAAGTCCACGAGTTGGCTAGGGACGTTCGAGCGTGGAGGTGGCGAAGGTGCTGGAGTAGCGAAGATGAAGACGTGAGGCACGTTGAAGCAACCGCTTCTTCACGTGGGCAACTCACGCTTCGGTGGAGAATTTGCGGTTAGACTCGGCGGCTTCGTGGCTTGACTTCACGGTGTTTGGATGAAGACACGATGAAGGTGGGGTAGAAAAAAATATAATAAAAGTGAGCTGGATAAAAGAAGTGGAGTATTCGATGGAGGTTTGGAGATGTCAGAGGGGAATTGGACGAAGAAGAAAAATGAAAGAGAGGCAGAGACTGGAGAAAACAAGGAAAGAGGAACCACGGATGGGGGAGGTCGACCGTGAAGTGTGCGAAGGAAGCTTGAAGAGAAGGACCCCAAAGTCAAACAAACTTATCCTATAATCAATGCTTGGTCTCCCTGTAATCCACATGCCTATCTTCATGGTCCCCTCTAATACTTTCCATCAAGAATAATCCACAATAAACTTAATTTTTTATGCAAATTGTGACATCCTGA
This sequence comes from Eucalyptus pumila, assembly GCA_016097595.1. Lineage (NCBI taxonomy): Eukaryota > Viridiplantae > Streptophyta > Magnoliopsida > Myrtales > Myrtaceae > Eucalyptus > Eucalyptus pumila. The sequence goes on from CM027853.1 coordinate 47,374,874, forward strand.
AATTCGACCCGTTTCGATAAAGTGAAATGCATTTCGTCGACGCGCTACGCTCTTTTTCTCTAAGTTCGATTACTTCACGAGTTAACTAACCTATTAGGGTAAAAACCGTCGAGGATGTCGCCTATAAAATCCCTAAAAGCTACCTAATTGGTTGGACGGGACTAAAATCACGCCTGATCGATTTTTAACCACGAAATCAACTCGATTTTAATCGAATTTTAAGCAGCTGGCCATAATTTTTTTTTGTGATATTGTCTCATCGTTCGTCAATTTATTGACGAAATTCAAATTTCAAGAAAGAAATTATCGGAAGAAAAATTGAAGCCCGAAAGGAAATAGAAAGGGAAAGAGAAAAGAAAAAAAATAGCAATAAGGCTATTGTTTTATTATTTTTTTTTTCTCTCTCTCTCTCCCTCTCTTTTCTTTTCTTTCTTTTTCTTTCTTTTCTCTCTCTCTTCCCTCCCCTTTCCCTTTTCCCCCTCGTGCGGATTTCCCCACCGCCTGCCCTCTCTCTTTCTTTTTCCCTCTTTGACTAGTCAACCCTTATCTTCTCTCTCTCTCTCTCTCTCTTATCCCTCCTTCTCTCTTGACACCCTCTCCCTCGCCTCTGTTACAAGCGAAACTAGAAGCAGAAAATCGGAGACAACAGCTCGCCGTCACCGCCCGTCCCGCCGCCGCACCGCACGCCCGCGACGCTCGCCCGCGCAATGCCGCGCATTCCGCCAACTGTCCCTCGCACCCAGGCGTGCTTCCCCGCGCGGTTCAGCCCCTGCTTAGCTCGGTTCCGTCCCGACCAGCCCCCATCCGGCCACCTCCGGCCGCCGTTCGACCCCGCCAGACCTCCCCGGCGTCCCCCTCATCCTTCGCCGGCCCCGCCTTGCTATTTTGGCCGCCGGACTAGCTCCAGCCAGCCAAGAACAGCAACCCACAAAGTGGGTTTCCAGCTGGTTCGAGCCCGCTTTTGGGCCGTTTCCGGGCCCCGAACCTGAGCCGTGCTTTGGTAAGAATCGTCCATCGCGTCGCCCCCGTCGGATTGATCCGATTTGCGTGCGATTTGGTGAGTAATCTCACTAATCCCGGATTAGTTGGCTAATTATGCTTAAGGTTGGTTTAGTTTTAATTAATTATGTTTACGTTGTTAGATTAGAATAAATTAGCAATTATTAGTCAATTGTGATGTGATTTAGATCAATTGACCGCGCAATTAGCAAGTAGACGTGGTCTACTATTTATTGGAAGTATCTCGAAATTTTCCGACCCCTAATCGGGCTTCAATTTGGCGATTCGGGCCTAAGTGGGATTTTTGGCATTTAAATATTATTTTTCGGAATTAAATTAATTAATTAATTATTTTCCAAAAATTTAACTGGGATGGCCAGTGACCGGAATATTATCCTGATGACTGTGGTGAAGTCCGTTTATTTAATTGGGCCTTATTTTGAGCTAAACTGAATTTTTAATATTTAATAATTAATTTTCGAAATTAATTAATTATTTATTTATTTTTCGGAAATCAAGATTTTGATGGCCGACGATCGAAATTTTCATGTGGTTGATTGTCGCAAGACAAATCCGTTTATTTATTTGAGCTCCACGTTGCATGGAATTAAATAAATTGTGATATTTTAGAGATTTACCCTAAATTGATTGGAATTGATTGAGATTGAATTATGGATTGGTAAATGGCGTGGTTAAATTTTGCAATTGAGTGTTAAATTATGCAAAGTGAGTGCTGATTGGATTTTTGGTATTTAATTCCAAAATTTGTGGATTTTGATATTTATTTAGAAAATCCCCGTGTCGGGTTTTAACACCGAAAATGGATTTTAAGTACTATATCAAATAGTGGGGTTTGAAAAAGATAGGTATCACTCTTCCTGTTCAATTGATCGCAGATCACACACGACTATTTTCGGGATGTTTTTAATACGAAGGAAATAGGCCAGGATCACTATTTTAATGGAGGCATTTGAGTGCAATGCACAGTGTCCTAGGCCGAGATTGATTGGTCGTATGTTGGTTAAGAGAAACCATCTTGGGTTGTTAAGCCGGACGTTACCCATTCATTGGGACTCGGGTCGCAGTAGATTCTGGACCTACGCCCCTTCGGGGAAGCCATCTAATTGAGAGACGTCGCCGTGCTCATGGTGGGAGACAAAGCCTGGCTATGCCAGAAGACACCGAACTTGTGAGTAGGTTGTATTCGGGTTGCAGTAGATTCTGGACCTACGCCCCTTCGGGGAAGTCGTCTCTGAGAGAGATGTAACCGTGCTCAATGGGGTGAGAGGACGCCTGGCAATGCCAAAAGACCGCCAATAGAGTTGGCCGTACCCTTGAGGGGTGTAATTAACAATTGGAACGCATGATGGTTGAGTTTGATGCGCCGGATTATGAGACAAAATTGTCTGACATGGTATGGGACGTGTCATAATGATTTGGCCCTATAATCTGGACCCTTGTGATTTATTGAGTTGAGTGATGCATTTCAATTGCTGGATGTATCGATTCTATACATAATGTATGTGAATTGTACTGACTTGGGGGTGGAATCTGAGGTCAAGGTAAGTCCTCTGCCCTATGCGTGTTTAGGTAGCCTATAGTATAATGGTTTACTAATCGGGCCTTTGGGGGTAGAACTCCGAGACGTAGCCTCATCCCGGTTGGGGAAAATATTTCAGGACTCCGTTGGAGGAGCTGAGGAGGAGGAGTCTGAGAAGGAGAACTCGAAGGCAAACTTGAGGAAAAGGATTTTTGAAAGAAGAAGATAATTCCGAAGGGGGTCTTGAGTACGACCCGGATGGATTGAGATTCCATCTTCTTTTGTGAACTTCAATTGATGTGAATAGAGTTAAGAGTAAAAAGTTGTGAAGTGCTCTGTTTGTGTTTTGTATAAAAGTTTGGTTATAAGTTTCAATATGAAAAATATACCGCTTTTCTATCACATCGTTTTTATGCGGTGATTATAACTACTTCGCACGCGCTTAATAAATGAAAGGCCGTCGATACATAGTCCTAGGATATTGCATTATAAAATCGACCAAGAGTAGAAGGATGTGTGCGTGCCCGAGGATCGGGGCGTGACACAAATAATGCACCCCCATCCAAGCTCCGAATTTCCTTTAATTTATATTTCAATTTCATCTTCAATTTCTTCAACAATTTCCAAATTGAGATCCAATCTCGATGAAGAAAAATCCCAAACAATTTTCTATAAATCCCTGACACTCACAGGGTAAGTTTGGAAGTCCCAATTTTCTTTAATTTGGCCCGTACGAATTTCCACTACGTCTGAAATGGTTCTCCGAAAAATTCTCAAACTTGACAAAATTTCTCTGAAAGACAAGACAACATCCTATAAATGAACTGTGACATGCTCAAATGTCTGAATTCCGAAACCGAATTCACTTTCATGGTTAAAATCGATTGAACGCAATTTTAGTCCAATCCGACCTATCGGGTAGCTTTTAGGGACTTTACCACGGTTATATCCCTTAACGGCTTTACCAATAAATTGGTTAACTCGTGAGTGATCAGCTCAGAGATAAAGAACCATAGGCGCGCCGGCGAAATGCCCATTTCATATATTCGGGGCGGAGCGAAATTCGGGATGTCACAGGCGAGGTTGGCGTGGACATGGGGTTGGCAACTCCGCCAATGGTGACGACCAAGGAAAGCATAGAGCTCGGGCAAGGTGGTGGCTAGATGGAGGAGGAAAACAGAGATAAAAGAGGACAAGTGTTTTAGTTTTATATTATTTTATTTGAGACAAGGATCAAAGTGTAAGTGGATGTAATAAAAAGAAAATGATCGGACACATTAGCTAACGACGTGATGCTTGCAAATTATTGAATATTTCTTTGTTTTTACGGTTTAACATTTGATATTCAGAGTATTCTATATACACATATGTATATAAGAGGGAGAGATCAACATTATTACTGTCACAAGAATCATCAATTGGGTCATTACATCCCATCAAGGCAAAACATAACCGTTTTTGGCAAAGAGCTACCTAAAATAAAACTTTGTTTCCAAAAGTTAGGGCTATAGAGCCTTCAGAGAACCAATAGAATGATGAGTAGCGTCTATATCTTCTAATGTCCTTTCAAAGTCCGACTCGAGCCGTTATAGACAGTGCAATTCCATTTGAAAATGTACCATTTTTATCCAAGAGAAGATCTTGCACGATGTAAAAATTATAGAGAATAGGGGAGAGTGTTTTACAAGTTATTGCAATTACAATCTTCTTTGATCTCTATTAAATGTATAATTCGCTCATTTAGAACCTCTTATGGAATTCAAGAGAAGCTGAAAAGAAAAGTACGAGTGCATTGTTTTATCCTATAAATGACTTTGCTTAATCTTGTAGCTCCATAATTGAGGGAAATATCACTTTAAAGTGTAGTGATCACATAACATTGAAACCAACAAGATCTTGTAATTAAATCAATGTCGTTGCGACCCGATCTTGCCGCCCTCGAATCTCACACCATCACAAGGAGTGAAAAGGGGAAAATGTCGGGTTTAGGGGTACTTGATCACGAGAGTTCCCTCACGGCTCGTGTTCCAAAAGACGTCATCACCTCGCCTTTCGGATCAAGCCTCTCATGAGTTCCCTCCATGAGATCACAAGCTCTCCCAAGCTCATACCCCGTGTGACAGCGGAGTGTTGTAATCTATACCTACACTAGCGACACACCTTAGAAGAAGGGGTCGGGTGTGGATATTGGATTTAAGAGTACCTTTACCATGGTAGCCTTCTCGACAGTGCGCTTCACCCATAAGGATGTCATCACTTCATCCTTTGGGGTACTCCCATACCGAGTATGCTAAACCATTGTGAGTTTCATCAAAACTCGTACTTCGCATGACGGGTTTATTTATAAGATTTAATTGTTTATGACAACCTAAAAATAAGATAGGAGTCATCACTAGCCTCATTTTGGGGGTCGGCTAGAAAACCCAATCAAGGGTTGGGAGTGTTCCCTCAATTCTTATGCAACCAAATATCTAGGTTTAGAGACTTAGGTTACGCTAATATTTCTATTAGCGTCCTTTCGGTATTTAAACAGTATGTTGTGTTTTCCTAATATGTTCGTGTGCTTCTTTTTATATTTTTGAGATTATTAGTCATAAACTAAGTGATAATGCGTGGTTGGTCATTTTCATTCTATTCTATTTCTAGAAAAATAGGAAAAGAAAACAATCAATGGAATTGAAATTACGAGATAGTAAGTAAACAATCAAGGAAAACAGTAAATCTACCATCCAATCCTAGAAAATATAAAAGAAAAACACAATTGAAAAAGATGAGAGAAAGAGAGAAAACTCACAACTCGTCGGGCTTTATACAACAAATGGAACCCAAGACATATGTCAGGGAAATGAATAGTATATGATAATGGTCGAAATGGACATCGACCTCCACCATCTTCGCACTTTCTCCATCTTTGGGATCCTAATCTAAACCTAATCTAAGAAACTTATAATTAGATGTATACAATGGAAAGAAACAAGTATACACATCAAAACAATAAAAAACAAGACATTATGTCGAGATCAATCATTTAAATGAAGTGTAATATGAAAGTCAAATTTTGGGGCCTTGGGGTCGGCCTTTATCTTTCATGCAAAGGTCCCACTAAGACATTTACCCAATCCATTTTTTGTGACTTATAGCAATTGCTAACCAATTGTATTCTCGCATGACCAATAACGCTTATAAGTCTCCAAATCAAGCGATCTATGTGATCTCAGGGTTTTCCCTTGATAGCATGTATTGACCATACCATTGATCTAAAAATCACATGCATTGCAAAATTTTAAACATGCATGCAAGTTTTTTGAATCTTGTTTCTCAACCAATCAAGTAAGAAAGTGAACCGTCGGCGGGTCACTTATTACCAAGGGCATGCACCAATCACAAACACATATAATTTCTAGTACATGATGGGATTATATGCATGAGGGGTATATGTGATATTTCAAAAACATATCTCAAAATCATTCATGAAAAGTTTTGAGACAAAGTGATGCTTGGGCTATGAAAGGCATTTAATTGCCAAGGCTAGTTTGGGGTTCGCATAAATGTACTCACAAGCATCGCAGGCATTTTGAATACAATTCAAACCGTGACTTTCACGATGTCAAATCAGGATTTTAAAATGGTTTGAAAATATTTAAGATTAAGGAATATCTAGGCTATGGAACACATTCAATTGTTAAGGCTAGCTCAGGGCTCGCATAAATGCACTCACAAGCATTTTGAATATGATCAAAATCACGATTTTTTCTTAAGCCAAATCGAGCTTTGGAGAAGAACTTTTTTAGAAATCATTTTTGAGAAACATCACATGTACCAAAGTTTTTTTTTTTGAAATATGCAATTTGAAAAGGCCGATTATTTAACAACAAAGATCAAAACATTTAGAACAACTTCCATGAAGAAGGCGTGACCTAATTTCATGCACAAACTAGCCTAAAAAGTATAACAAAACAATCACAATCATGTTTATATCAAGAAACTTTAAAACAAGCATGTAACATCAACATTGAGTAATACCTAACGATAATTTGGCAATAAAAAAGTTTCTTAACATACATGACATAATGATGAACAACTTTTATGAAGAAATTTTTCTCAAACAGTCTACACATTATTTTACAAAAATCAAATAACAAGCAACAACACATCAGAAATTTGTCAAAACAATAGAACATTCAGCTAATGGTCCATTGTCCAGATTGTGATCTAGCTTTTAAAAATGGAAAATTGATCCAAATGATGAGCGATTGGCATGAAATTAGCAGCATTAAAAACTTTACGTGTGCCTTACATCTTCCTAGAAGAGCTCAAGTCCAAACGAAGTCAATTTGGTATCTTAAGATTGAAATCTTTAAAAGTGTGCGTATCAGTGATTAAGAAAACAAAACATAAGCATTCATTAGAAAACCTCAAAATCATTCAAAGAATACACAAATAGCATAAAGAAATCACATGGAACTTAAGATTGGATGTGATGGAAAGTTCATCTAATCCTAAGTCAACATGCAAAATGTCATACAATTTATATGAAATGATTCACGATTCCTAATGAAAGTGCTAGTATAAATACCTATAGGGCGTGAATAGGTGTGAAGAAATTTTTTCACAAAAAGTAATAAAAATATTTTGCTTTTGAAACTGAGTTTGAAGAACAATAGATTTTGAGTGGATTCAGACTTTAGAAGTTAAATAGAACTATGAACAAAATAAAGGAGTTTAGGGAAGATAATAAGAACATGGAATTTATAGTGATTCGGTTTATATTAAGCCTACGTCCACTCTCCCACACTAATAACATCCTGGCCGGTTTCCATTAAGAATTAAAATAGAATTTACAATCTGTGATCTCAACTTCACAGTGAAGAGTCTTTGCTCTCTCACAAAGTCACACTATGAGTCTCTCTCTCTCTTTTGAGTACAAGTTTGAGCTCAGTGTAAGAAATAACAAGAAAATGGGAAGCGTTAGACTTTGGAATTTCTTTATCACGCACTCTATCAAATGATTGGAGATGTCTACTTAGATACTCCTTCATGCCTTCTCGACCGTTGGCACTTTCCAAAAGGAATTCTTCCAATCAACCCATTGGACATAATCAATCAATGAGATCTTGAGCTGTTTGAAGATTGTAATGAAAACCCGTCAATCATGTTCACCCATACAATCAAGATCTTGGTTTCCATAAGTTGATTATTTCCAAATTTACTTGCCATTCGAAAATATTTGATATATCTAAATTGATTCCAATAAAGATAATCAATCTCATAGGTGATATTCCCAACAAGAAAGCCATAAGTATCCTATAAAAATCAAACCTTTGAAGAAATAAAGATACCTGAGTCTGATTTCATCTTCGTTCTTCATCACGTTCAGTCTGGAATTAGTCAGAGTGGACATACTTCTAATGTAAAATAGACTTTGACACTAAAGTCTAGCAGTCTTTAGACTTTGACATAGAAGTCTGGAAATCTTCAGAATAGATTTTGGATAAGTTCTTCAAAACATCAAAGGAATTTTCTCCAAAAATCTCCTCATTTTTTATAGTAACAAAACTTCCCTGTAGATTTAAAGACTTATAAACTGCAAAACAACACTTTAGTAGTACACAATATCTTATAAAAACAAATAGTTAAGGATCTGAATAACATTGATTCTACAACCACAGAAAACATGTTAATCTTGAAAAATAGTCAAGGACAAGATTAAACATCCACATCCATAATCATTATCACCACAAAGATTGCTGCAGAATATAAGTGTTCGAAACAATCAAACAAACTCAAATCAAATCTACAAAAGTTCAAGTTCAAATCTACACATTCTCCCCAATTTTTGTCAACAACAAAAAAGTAGAGAAAGTCAAAATAGAAAAAAGATAGATGAAATCAAGGTTGTTGAGGAACTTGAACTAGTCGGAAATCTCCCATGGACTGCACTGCTTTCTCAACCTTCTGGCACTGGCGATGAACATTCTCGACTTGAGTCTGAACAGTCTTGAGAATCTGAATAGTCTGATCATTCTTGGCCACAGTCTGAGAAACTTGTTGATTCAAAGTCTATACCTGAGTCTCTAAAGACTGTACCTTTCCAGTGTGAAAATCAGAAGTAGTTCTCAAAGTAGTGTGAATCTTCTAGATCTCAATCTCCATAGCGTATTACTGAGCTTTTACCTCCAAAAGGAATTCTATCATCCTTGGATAGTCAGCATTCATTCAGTCTGCGCACTAGCTTTAGCGAATTGAATTCGTGGAGAGTCTAGAAATGAGGGAACATCAACTTGTCTAACCTCATGACTCGGAGTAGATTCTTCAATGTCAGCTTCAAGAAATTCAGAAACATAGACATCTTCTAGGTCTGCAGGAGATTGACTTATACCATCACTCGCAAAATGCAGAGAAGAAGTCCTTGTTCTCTCATGAGCTTCCCCTGTTTCTTTGCCTACAGGTGGAGAAGGGATTCCTTCTTCTTGTGTCTTCTTGTTTTTAGAACGAAGTGATGTTTTTTCTCTGTGCGTACTCCTTTAGGTCCACTCCTAGTTGCTTCTGAGTCTTCAGACAATGTGATTGCAACTGTCTCTTCATAAGAGTCATTCTCACCCCTGGTTTCAGAATGACTTGCTTCTTCTTCTTAAGCTATTGCTCTTTCTTCTCTTTCCACTTCTTCCTTCTCTGTTTCTTCTTCTTCTTCTTGCTATGTTTCTTCTCTGTTTCCTCCTTCCTTTTTCCTTTGGTTTCTCAAAGCTAACAAAACCTTGAAGATTCTTTTAGGCAATGGCAGAAATTATAAGATCATCTTCATCCTCTTTGTCCTACAGGATAAGTGATCTTCTTTTCTGTTGACACCTAATTTTTGCCCAAAAATATTTCATTCCAGCATATAGATTATCTAGGTGTTTAATATCGTGTTTTAAATGAAAGATGTTTTTCCTATAAAAAAAATTAAAAAAAAAAAAAAGATAAAAGATAAAAAAAAATTAAAAAAAGATTAAAAAGAAAAAAAAAAAAAAGTTGGGGCCAATGATCTAAATGTGACTAGCCAAGCCCAGGAGGTCAGATTGGAATTCAAATGGCAAGTTGGGCCCAAAATGCAATTTCCAAAAGTCGAGGGACCAATTCGTAAATTTTGCAAAATTTGCGCCCGAGCCCTTAAATCATCATCTTGGTCATCAATTAAGTTGAAATTGAATTTGGGCCAAGCAGAATCAATCAAATTGAGCCAAAAATGACCTAATTGCATTGAATTTGGCATTTTCGGGCAAGAAAATGGCCAACTTTGAGGTACTTTCTTGTAAAATTGGGTGGAGATAATTGCGAAAAATGGTCAAGATCTTAAACTACTATACATGAGATTTCTAATTGATCAAAAAATGCAGCAAAATTAGTGGATTAAAGCACTCAAATCAGCAGCCAAAACTCAGTCCACGAGTTGGTCTTAATCCGGAGTTGCTGAGTAAGCAATTTGGTGGCCCCACCATATCCTCCTCAGCTGCCCAACCAGCCCGATCTTTGCACGTGATGGAAGACCGTATATAGCAGTGCAAGTGGACGAAAATTGGCCAGATATAAGCTTCTGACAGCACCGGAAAATCGCAGCAAAACCTGCACACTCAACAGCTGCAGAAGTTAAAAAATTGGCTGAGTCAGAAGAGTAGGTGAAGTAGCCCTGTTGACAGGCTTGGTAGGTGGGCAAAAGGCTGACCAAAAATCCCTTAATTCGGGGGATAAGGTCACGGAAGCAAGGTCTTTCGAGAGAGGAGAGATAGGAGACGAGAGGGAGAGAGGAGAGCTCGGAATCGTCCCCCAAAGAGGCCCTCAGAAGCAACTCCAGAAGAGAACCCAGAAATTCCAGATCAACCTTCTGAGAGAAAAGTGAGATTTGCGCAAACTTGCAGCCAATATTAGCCAAAACCTTAAACTAGAGAGTGAAACTTCACTCAAATATCTTTCCATCCATAGGTCGCACGTCCAAGATGGAGATCGGGAAGGCCTCCTAAAGCCCCCTGAAACAGTGCCCTCCTGTCGGGCCAAGAAAGTCCGAAAATTTTTCTAAGTGTCGAGACTGGTTGGTCACGAGTGAGGAAAGCCAGTGTTTTTGAGAAATTTGAGAGACAAATGAGGAAAATATTGACTTTTAGCCCAAACTAGAATACATATAGTTTGGCGTGGTGTCAATGTTTCCAACAAAATACGTCTTGAAGTCTAATGTTAGAGCTCAACGAAAACCTTCGTTGTCAGTTCGTTTTTTTGCAGATCTCATTTCCAGTTGAAGAAGCCTACTTCCACAGGCCCCCGAGGATAATTTGTCGGTTTCATCGGCCAAGAACCACTTGAAAAAGAAACTAGGAAGCAAGGTAAGCACCCTAGATGTATTTATTTTCGAGTTTGAGCATGTTTTGATCATGAAAATCAAGAGGAAAACCAGCCCGAAAAACTGATTTCTGAGGTTGAAATTTTTCTAAGTGTTTGAAATCTCTTCAAGAGTGTTGCATGTGTGCTTCTTGGAGAGGTCGTTTTGATGTTGTTCGGTGGGTCATTCTCTGTGATGTTTATTGCATTTGAAAGCTCATGTTACCTACTTTCACTCGGATCAAGTAATGTTTCCTTTAGATCTCGTATGCGATGAGTGTCGGGGCTTGAATATGGGCATGTAACCTGTTTGTTTGACTTGGGTTCAAACCCAGATTTGCAAAATCAGTTCAAACCCGTGTATTTGAGGATGATTTTAGCTTGGTTCTAGTGTGTTTTTAGCTATGATTTCTATCTAATCTTGTTCTTTGCATGTGGTAGTATAATCTTAATACTTTAGTTCCACATGAGATTGCTTATGAGTGGAGATTGAAGGCTGCAAACATGGCTCGAAGAGGCTATTGGGGCTAATTTAATGCACGCCAAGTGTTCGACAAAATGCCCAAACTAAGCTTCGATCTTGAAACGGTCGTTTTAAGCTTGATTATTGTGATATTCATGTGCTGTGTTACTCCATGTTAGCATAGATCGGTTTAAGGAATTATTATTATTATTATTTTTTTAAATAATAATTAAAAAAGAGAAAAATATGAAAATTTCAAAAATATCAAAAAATGTTAGATAGCATCAAATTAGGATATAAATGACATATATGAAATTTTCTTAATTTTAAAAGGTCATTTTCCTAATTTAATGCTATTTTGGTATTTTATAACCATTTTTGTAAATAATCCATTTTGCGTAGATTAAAACTATTTAAAGTAATTTCATGCATCTAGAGTAATTTCATGCATATTTAAATTTCCATTTCGCTCACGGGGGTCCTGTCCCGGGGCGTGATAACAAAGCCATGTAATATTATTTGCCCGACTTGTATCGGGTTTACCTTTTCCGCGTTTATTTTCAAGCCATTTCAATTTCTTGGATGTTTACTTACGTGACGCTTTTCATTATTTTGAGTGTAAATTTCTCTTCTAAATTATGTTAGGATTAGTCTAGACATTAAAAAAAAACTACAAAAACATTTGCATGGACACTTAGTGGTTTCATAAATATTATAATTCGTAATCAAGATTGTATGGCCATTTAGATAAACAACCTTCCAATTTAGTGGTACCGCAAGGGCGCTAATAGAAACATTGGCGTAAACAAGTCCCCGTTCCTAGAAATCTCTGGTTGCGTATGAATCGAGACAACACTCCCGTGTCTTGATTGGTTTCTAGCCGACCCCAATAGGCTAGTGGCGACTCCTAAAATTACATAGGTTGTTAAGAACTAAAAAAACGAATCCAACGTCGCGCGGGGTATGGACTTGGGAGAGCCCGCGCCTAATCTAGGACCATTGGTCCACCTCTTTAGGCAAATACCCCTAAACCTTATTCTTTTTCCCGGGACGGAAAAAAGGAGGTCGTGACATTTTCTTTACAGGTTCTTTCATAACTTCCTTGCCTTTCCTCTTTCTTCCAGCAAAATCTTCCTTGGTTTTGCTTGAGGACTCCTTCTTCGCTCAATAGCTTTGTTTAGATCTTTCAACCTCATCTTCGAAATCATCTTCAGTCTTATTACCATAGGAGTAACAATTTGAGAGCAAAGTGAGGCAGGAAACTAGACCTGAAAATGTCTAAACAACTTTGTAATCAGCGCTGAATAAGGAAATTGCCCTTTCTCCTTCATAACTGTCAAGTACATGTGCATCAGGATAGTATGACGTAGTGAAAATCTCATCTCATTGCAGATGGCAAACATGAGTCTTGCTTCGAATCTAGAAACATCTGTTTTTGATGTAGCCTTCGATCTAATGCGGTTAATGACAATTTTGTGCAATAGAACATTTGAGGCTGACAGTCTAGAATATGTGATGCCTCCTTCTAGTACTATGTCATTGACAAGAAATCTCGTTGCTTGACCAATTGAGACACTAATTGGTTGAAAACCACTAATTTCCAACCCAAGAATGTCTACCAGTGTGTCAACATCCACCACATAGGCTTTAACACTCACAATAAACTAGATTCGATTTTGGTCAAGAAAAGACATATTCAAGAAGAAAAATGTAGTCAATTCTAGATAGGCAACAGCTGTCTTAGAACAGAAATTCTCGAGTTGAAGGAAGACCAACTTTTCCCTTAAGTTCACTTTGATTAAGTCTAAGAAGTCAAAATCGACAGTTCGAGGGTTCATCACCCCTCTCTTCAGCATTTGGGTATAAACCTTTTTGTGCTTCTTAGAATGAAAGAGTTTCATTTTTTTCTCTAGGAACTTCAGCAGCAACACCCATTTTGGGTTTGAAATTTGAGTAAAACCGCTCATCATCATCCTTGTTTTCAGGATGCTTAGTACTAAACCTAGGGTAAAAAGGAAAATAAAGAAAGGCTTTGTCTGCTGATCCTTTCGACACTAATCCTAAGTGTTCCATAGTTCATAAGAACACTGTTTCATTCCCACGTCCATGTCCTCTAAGAAAATTCATAATAAAAGACATCGGAGAACCACCCATTTTCAATAAATTATAGTGCTTGTACAGAACCTGGGGTGTCAAGGTTCGAAGAGGAACTGCGTCTTGCTCGACTTCCTCCTCAGAGGTTGGCGCGGAGGATTCTGTGTAAAGTTCTTCGGAGAGTTCTATGAAGATTGCTATGGAGAGTCTTCTTCAGTGAGATTGAAATGTGTCTGCCCTTCTGGCATATTCCGAGGACCCTTGCTTGCAATCTGAGAGGATTTCCTTTGGTAAGACATATTTGCAGACTTGGAGGATTTCGAAGACGAGTTCGAGAGTAGAAAAAAAATGAAAACTTATAGAGAAATCTTGAGAGTACAAGTCGGAGAGGAAAGTCTGTATTTTAGGGTTTTGAAACGATGTGTTCGAAAGAAGTACTTGATGGTATATAAAGAAACCGAAAGGGGGTATTTGAAGCGTCACAATAAAATGCCTTTTAAGAATGATTTTCAAAAAGGTAACTTCCAGAAATTTAAAAACCAAAAATTATCAAAGAAATAATTATTTCTAAAAATAAATTAGACAAGCGACAATTAAAATAATCATACCTTTTCATACCAAAAATTAAAATAACTGGATTCGATACATTCTCATATTGAAGTAGCTTCTTTAAATTATGAGTCTGACCAATTTCAGACTTTAAATGATTGGAGAGATAACATTCAATTTGGTGTGAATAGACTCAAATAGATTTTTCTCCAAAGCCTTTGTAAAGATGTCGCACCGATTCTTGGAATCAATGAACTGAATCATACTCTCCCCATTTTGGACATGATCCCTTTTATGAAATGATGTCGAATCTCTATATGCTTTGCCCTTGAATAAAGAATTGGGTTCTTGGTGAGATTTATAGCACTGGTGTTGTCGCATTTGATCTCGATACACGATTCTTCAATCTCAAAGTCTCTTAGTTGTTGTCTTATCCATAGGATTTGAGAGCAACAACTCCTAAGAACAACATACTCTGCTTCTGCTGTTAATAATGCTACAGTACTTTGCTTTCTTGAGAACCAAGATACCAGCATATTTCCTAGTAGTTGACAAGTGCCAGATGTGCTCTTTCTATCGACTTTGCAACCGGTTAAATCAGAGACTGAATATCCAAGAAGAGTAAAGTCTCATTCTTTTGGATACCACAAACCAAGCTTTGGAGAAGTCGCAACATATTTAATGATGCGTTTTGCAACACTTAAATGAGATTCTCTGGGATCATACTGAAATCTAGCATAGATGCAAACACTGAATAAAATATCAGGTCTAGAAGCAATAAGGTAAAGAAGAGAACCAATAATGTTTTTGTATAGCTTCTGATCTACTTTCTTCCCTCCTTCATCCTTGTCCAATTTCAAGGAACTTGACATTGGTGTCTTTGTTTTCTTGCAATTCTCCAACCCAAATTTCTTGATGAGATCTCTTGCATATTTCTCTTGATGAATATACCTTTCTTTGATTGTCTTACTTGCAATCCCAAAAAGAATGTTAACTCACCCATCATGCTCATTTTGAATTCATCTTGCATAGATTTTCGTTAGGAGAACCAAAGATAATATCATCTACATAAATTTGTACTAGTAGAAAGTATTTTCCTTCTTTCTTTATAAATAAGATAGTATCAACCTTTCCTTTTCCAAAACCATTATGGGTTAGGAATTTACTCAACCTTTCATACTAGGTTCGAGGTGCTTGCTTCAATTTATACAATGTCTTTTTCAGTCTATAGACTGAGTTTGGTTTCCTTGGATCTTCAAATCTTGGTGGTTCTTCCACATAAACTTCTTTTTGTATGACCCCATTTAGGAACGCACTTTTGACATCCATCAGGAATAACTTGAAATTTTTATAACAAGCAAAAGCAAGTAATAATTTAATCGCTTCTAACCTCGCTACTAGTGCATAGGTCTCGTGATAGTCTATCCCATATTTCCGTGTATATTTTTTTGCCACAAGTCTTGCTTTGTTTCTGATCACTCTTCTTTTCTCATCCATTTTGTTCCTAAAAACCCACTTCGTTCCAATCACGAATTTGCCTTTGGGTTTTGGAATCAACTCTTATACATCATTGATACTGAATTGTCTAAGTTCTTCCTACATAGCTTCTATCCAGCTTTCATCAGACAAGGCTTCGTCTACACCTTTTGGTTATATCTCAAAAACAAGTGTTAAAGCACTAGACTCTTCTCTTCCTTTGGATCTGGTGCGAATTCCTTCATCAATGTTGCTAATGATGAGTTCTTTGGGATGACTTGACTTATGCCTCCAGTTGCTTTTTGGTCTAAGTGTCTGTTGATCCTCTGCTTCGTTTGAAACTTCTTGGTCTACTTGTTGTTCTCTAGAATTCTGAACCTCTTTGGGGGAAATAGACTTTGTAAAGTCTGGAACAGGTTCAGACTCTTCAATTTGAGTCTGATCTAGCTGATTCTGCACATAATCCTAAAACTTGACGTTCATAGATTCTTCCATGGATTAAGTCTTCTTGTTAAAGACCCTATAGGCTTTGCTTGAAATTGAATAGCCCAAGAAGATTCCTTCGTCTGATTTCTCCTCGAATTTTCTAGATCGATCATTTGCATTCTTCAGAATAAAACATTTACAACCAAAGACGTGAAAGTAGGAAACAATAGGCTTTTTTCCTTTATACACTTCATAAGGAGTTTTCTTTAAGATAGGCCTTAAGAATACTCTATTGATAATATAGCAAGCAGTGGAGACTACTTCTACCCAAAATCGAGAGGATATCTTGCTCTTTATGAAGAGAGTTTTGGCCATCTCCTCTAAGGATCTGTTCTTCCTTTTCAGAACCCCATTTTGTTTTAGAGTGTATGGAGAAGAGAAAACATGCTGAAAACCATATTCATCACAGAACTTAGCAAAGTCCTGATTTTCAAACTCACCTCCATGGCCAGTTCATATGCTTGAAATAGCATAACTCTTTTCATTCTAAACCTTCTTCACAAACTTCGAGAAATAAGAGAAGTCTTCAGACTTACTTGCCAAAAAGTACACCCAAGTGAAGCAAGAGTAATCATCCACGATTATTAGGCAATATTTCTTTCCACCAATACTTTGAGTTCTGGTTGGTCCAAAAAGGTCCATATGAAGAAGCTGCAGAGCTCGATTGGTAGAGACTTGATTCACAGGTTTAAAGAAACTTCTTACTTATTTTCCCAAGACACGGGGAGTGCATAACTCATTCTTCTGGTAAGTCAGATTATGAAGTCCTCAAAGAAGCTTCTTAGAAGAAATCTTGGCAATATGTTTCATATTAACATGACCAAGCTTCCGATGCCATAGACTTGCTTCATCTTGAATAGAAATAAGACACTAAGAACTTTCTGGGTTTACATCGAGAAGGTAAATGTTGCCATGCCTTTGACCAGTAAAGGATTGAGAGAAGTCTTGACTCGTTCCAGAACAAATACTTTCTTGGAAGTTTATTCTGAAATCAATATTGCAAAGCTGACTTGTGCTTAATAGATTGTAGTTCAAACCTTCAATCAAGGAAACATTATTAATAGTCAAGCTTTCAATCTTCACAGTTCCACATCCTATAATTTTTCCTTTGTTGTTTCCATCAAAAGAAACTTTTCCTCCATTTAGTCTAACAAGCTTTATGAAGCAGCTTGAGTCTCCTGTCATATACCTCGAATAGCCACTATCCAAAGACTATTTAATCTTTCTTTTAATAGTGACCTGTAATCAAAAGAAAAACTTAAAACTTTCTTTGGTACCCAGATTTTCTTAAGTCCAGGAGAGTTAGTATTAAAAACAATCTTAGCCTAGTCCTTCTGAACTGGTCTCCAAACCTTGGGACATTCTTTCTCGAAATGTTCTAAGCTGTTACACTTTGAACATCTAAGTGCACTTCGGCCAATAGGTTTTACAAAAACTTTTTGAAAATGATTTTTGTAAAATGCCTTTGCATGTCTTTGTTTAATTCTTTCTTTTCTTTGGGAAAATTAATTAATGGAACAATTTTCGAAGTCATACCTAAACCAGATTTGTTAAAGTAAGGTATTTGAGCTAAAAGAATTTTCTCCAGTTTCTCGAATCCTTTTGAAAATATTTTTGTTATATTTGAAATATCTCTTTTCAAAATAGTATTTTCCTTTGAAAGAGAATTACAAATTTCTTTCAAATTATCAAAACTCGTCTTCAGACTTTCAAATTTTTCTTTCCAAGAAACTTCCTGTTGCTTGAGCTTAGAATTCTCTCTTTTTAGTTCAGAAATCCTTTTAAGAGAGGATTTTAGACCAAGACAGAGTTCATCTATATACTATGAGACTTTGACAGGAATTTTTAAGTCACTAACCTCAATTTCTTTGTCTGAATCTAAATCAGAGTCTATTTCTGATTTTGAGTCTGAGTCAGAATGAGCCATTAGACATATATTGGCATATTCTTTTTCACTTTCCTCACACTCAATGTTACTCCAAGTTTCTGCTTTGAGAGTCTTTTTGTACTTCTTATTCTTTCCTTTCTTCTTCTTCAACAGAGGACAGTTAGGTCTGATATGCCCATTTTTCTTGCATTCGAAGCATATTACATCTTTGTTGGTTTCATTATCCTCAGTCGGTCTCTTCTGGAAATTCTGCATGCTCTGCTTCCAATTGAATCTTCTTCACTTTCTATTGAGTTTTTTGAATTTCTTAATCATAAACGCTAGCTTCTCATCATCCATATCATCATCTGAATCTATATCATCATAATCAATGTTAGACTTTAAAGCATTGACTTCTCACCTTTAGGATCTTCTTTATCGCCACTTCGTATGACTGAAGCATGCCTATCAGTTCATCAACTGATAAAAGCATGATCCTCTAAGTTTCTCTAATTGAAGTCTTCACATGATTCCAATCTTTCGAAAGCCACGTAGCAGTTTGTTGACTTTCATTTGTCTTGAGATTTGCTGACCTTGATACGCCAAGCCATTTACAATCTCTATAAAGCGACTGAACATATCAGTTATAGATTCTCCAGGTTTCATTCTGAAGGCTTCATATTGTCCAAGTAGAATGTTTATTTTGGTTTCCTTTACACGGTCGGTCCTTTCGTAGGTAACATATAATCTGTCCCAAACTTCTTTTGTTGTTTCACAAGAAGAAATTCGGTTATATTCAATGGCAGATAATGCACAATATAAAGAGTAGATAGCTTTAGCATTAAGAGCTTGTCTCTTGGTAATTTTATCTTGTGTTGTCTCGTCAGCATCAACAACTTTTTTTCCTCTGTGTGAGGTTGATATTGCTTTAGGATTAATCCATTTTTCAACAACATCCCACTTCAGGGGATCTCTTGATCTGAGAAAAGTCTTCATCTTGTTCTTCCATACATTGTATTCATTTCCATCAAAGTAAGGAGGTCTGGTGTTACTCTGACCTTCAATCAGTCTTGGAGCCAAAATACTAGCCATAAAAGATCTATAACTTAGAAGTAAAACACTTCAATAATTAAGCCCACAAGATCCGATACCAATTCAAAGTGTTAGTATAAAACACCTAGAGGGGGGTGAATAAGTGTAAAGAAATTTTTTCGCAAAGAGTAACAAAAATATTTTGCTTTTGAAACTAAGTCTGAAGAACAACAGACTTTGAGCGAGTTTAGACTTGAGAAGTTAAATAGAACTACGAACAAAATAAAAGAGTTCGAGGAAGACAATAAGAATACAAAATTTATAGTGGTTCGACTTAGATCAAGCCTACATCCACTCTCCCAGGCTGACAACCTCTGGGCGGGTTTCCACTAAAAATCAAAAGAGAATTTACATTTGGTGATCTAACTTCACGGTGAAGAGTTTTTGCTCTTTCATGAAGTCACACTATGAGTCTCTCTCTCTTTTGAGTACAAGTTTGAGCTCAGTGTAAGAAATAACAAGAAAATAAGAAGCTTCAAACTTTGGAATTTCTCTTTCACGCACTTTATCGAATAACTGGAGATGTCTCCTTAAATACTCATTCATGCCTTCTCGACCGTTGGCACTTTCCAAAAAGAATTCTTCCAATCAACCCATTGGATAGAATCAATCAAGGAGATCTTGAGCTATTTGAAGATTATGATGAAAGCCCATCAATTATGTTCGCCCATACAATTAAGATCTTAGTTTCCATAAATAGTAATTTTATTTTTGGTTGATTTAAAACTTAAAACTAAAAAATTCAGAAATCAAGGTTCTTAATCGAATTTTGTGATTTTTTTTTTTACACAAGGTCAAATTGGTATTTAAATAAATAAATTATTTATTTATTTATTTTTGAATCAAATGTATAACCAAAAGTCAACCACTTAGTTGACTTTTCCTAAAAGGTTGATTTTTTGGGTCAAATCTTTGAATTTTCAAGAAATTGATTTTAATAAAGTGAAATTAAAACTAAATTGAATCTTTTTTGGTGAAAAGTCAATTTTTGACCCGAGGTTGACTTTTGGTCAAATGGTTGACCCAAAAGTCAACCCAAAAGTCAACCATTGTTTTTTTTTCAGGGTTTTCTTAAAAGTGAGCTAGAAATTGCTTAAAAACGACAATGCAAAAGAAAGAAATGAAAAATGACACTTTTTGGTCCAAAAATGGGGCTCCGTCGCAATCAGAAACCCAAATCTCGATTTTTTACCTTTAATGATGCGTCGGCTAAAAATCATGTGTCAAGAGTTGTCCCTCTTTGAGTAGAAGTTCGAAGAGGTTTCACTTAAGACAAAATTGATACTCGTAATTTTTAGTCGACTCTACTTTGGAAATAGAAAAACACAAAGTAATGATATTTGGATAGGGAAGTACCTGACACTTACCTTTGCTCATCGGGGTATCTAAACTCTTGTTAGGGTTTATTCACTCTCTCTCTTTCTCTTGTGGAATGAAATGAAGGAAATGAAATCACTAAATGAAAAATGAATGGTTTAAGGATAACCACTAACCTAATAACAAGGTTTAAGGATCACTTAGAAGTTAAAGACAAAGTTTAAGGATAACCTAAAATCTAAAGAAAAGGTTTATAGATAACCTAAAACCTAAAGACAAGGTTTAAGGATAACCTAGAACCTAAGAGACAATGTTTAAGGATAACCTAAAACCTAAAGACAAGGTTTATGGATAAGTAGAACCTAAAGACAGGGTTTAATGATAACCCAGAACCAAAAGATAAGGTTTAAGGATAACCTAGAATTTAAAAGATAAGGTTTATGGATAAGCTGGAACCTAACGACAAGGTTCAAGGATAACCTGGAACCTAAAGACAAGGCAATGATAACCTAGAACCTAAAGACAAGGTTCAAGGATAACCTAGAACCTAAAGTCAAGTTCAAGGATAACCTAGAATCTAAAGACAAGATTTAAGGATAATCTAGAACCTAAGAGACAAGGTTTTAGGGTAACCTTGAACTTAAAAGACAAAGTTTATGGATAACCTAGAACCTAAAAGACAAGGTTTAAGGATAACCTAGAACCTAAAGATAAGGTTTATGGATAACCTAGAACATAAAGACAAGGTTTAAAGATAACCCAAAACCTAACGACAATATTTAAGGATAACTTATAACCTAAGAGACAAGGTTTAGAGATAACCTAGAACCTAAGAGACAAGGTTTAAGGTTGACTAAGAACCTAAAGGATGAGATTTAAGGTTAACTAGGAATCTAAGGGACAAGGTTTAAGGTTAACCATGAACTTAAAACAAAGGGTATGATTTAGGGTTACCAAAAACCAAAAGCAAGGATTCTGGTTTGGGATGACCAAAAATTGGTTCATTAAGGAACACATATTTTAAAAAAGGGTTTCGAGATTGCTTGAGAGTCAATCTTGCAAAACGATGTCGATTGTCAAATCCCTTCGGAGAGGATTTTAATAAAATGATATTTGATTAATCATCTAAGAGTTAAGTCAAATATGCCAAGTGGAAAAACTATTTAAATCTCACCGGAAATGTGGAAAAACTATTTAAATCTCACCGGAAATGTCTCACTCAACTTATGTTTAAGGCTTTTGGAAACATTCACAATGAATACAACTCATTAATCAAAAGATCTTTTGAAATGATCGTAATGATGGCTTGGTCATGGGCTTACACAAAGGGTATGCACTTTGAAGCCAAGAAATGAATATTCAATCAATATCTTCATCAAGTTTACAAGTCAAGAACCTCAAAGATAAAATAAGATAGGATTGCTTTCGCTCCATCTAGTGGTAGCTCTTGTGTGATACTCTCATTTCAACTCGAACCATCCTAATCGGAAGAGACTTCATATAAAGATTGTAATGTTGGTTTAGGTGAGGCTTAAAAAGGCTTGAAAAATTTTCGGACATCGAAAGGTTAAAAGTGAGTGATTATCTTGGCATCATTACCATCACAAGACTTTTCAGAAAATTGACTTTTGAAATTTAACCTATCTCAAGAGTCCTTTTGATTATTTGTCTTGAGACATGAGAGTTTCGCTCTCTATTCTAATGACATTGCTCGCCATACATGTTTTCTTTTGCAAGGCTTTTCTTTTGTTTTTCAATTGATGGTCTTTTGCATGACCATTGATTTTGTTGTTCTTTGCATTTTTGCTTATCTTTGCATACTTTCATGGGCATTAGCCTTACTTTTACCAGGCACACTGCTTTTTCATACCCCCTAGTTTTCATTCTCCTTTGAGCATCTAAGACTCTCGAATGGCATTGACAAATATGACCAATATCTTTAATCTTGTTGGTAAATCACATGCCTTGCCTCAGTGTAAGGAGATAATCATTACCTAGGGTTACGAAAGAATTGTATATGGCTCAAATTGGCTAAGCAAAAGGTAATTGTGTTTGTGGTAGTGAACGGAATGCTTTTCATCACTTCGGGATACTTTGAGCTTCGATAAGAAATCACCTGAAGCTAGCACAAGAAGATTGATGCAAGTGAAAGCAATAAAATATTTCTTGATCTTTTACTCCATAATTTTCAACCAAGACCCCCTATTTTGCTCCTAACGTGAGGTTGTTCTTGATAGGGTTATTTTGGAAATGCTCCCTATTTAGCTCAAAGTGGCTTGCAAGGGGTATCAATAGTGTTTGGGATTGAGAAAGGAAATGCCTTTATAATCTCAAACCATGTATTCACTGTAAATGAACTCTATGCCCTAAGACATGATTCTTTTCACTCAATTCTCTCAAAGAGTGTATAATGACATATTTGGTAAAGGGGTTGGCTCTCATCACTTTAGGCACTACCACTTGGCATATTTAACAATCCTTTTTGGGTTTTTCAAAGCACGCTTTAGTTAAATTTAACTCCTTGGGGAATGAAAATGTAATGAAATTTTCTTTGAAAAGACATGTTCCCTTGACCCAACTAGGGAGACTTTTGGAAATAAGGTTGAATAAAATTTATGGACATAACAGGCTTTGCTCAACACAGGGGTTCACTTCTAGAGTTCTAACCAACTCTAAAGGTCTAATTGACTCTTTTTGCATTCTAAAAGACAGGGTCACTCCTAAGTTCTAAAGAAAATGCACATTTTTTGAAAGTTATGCATTTATGAGATCAACCTCCTATTGATAGGTAGAATCTTCTTCAGAGATCCTGCAAAATGAACAAACATGTAGATGCAGTATGTATGCATGAAACGCATGATGCAAACATTCTAAAGTGGCTCGGATTCAATCCAAAAGCGGCTCAAAGACCTTTCATTTTATTCATGGATAATACTTCTTGACAGCATTAGCATTTATAGGTTTTGACAATTCTTGACCATCCATTTCTACAAGGATTAGTGCCGCACCAGATATCACTTTCCTTACAATATATGGACCTTCATAGTTTGGAGTAAACTTCCCACGATAATCTAAAATGATAGGTAAGACCTTTCTTAAGATAAGATCGTTGATCTCGAAATGTCTTGGCCTAACCTTGTGATTGAACGACCTAGCTACTCTCTTTTGATAGCTTTGTCCATGGCATAAGGCTTTTACCCTATTTTCATCAATCATATTAAGTTGTTCAAATCTTTGTTGAACCCATTCGGCTTCAAAGAGATTGATTTGAGAAAGTACCCTCAATGAAAGGATTTTCGCTTCCATGGGTAATAGAGCCTCCGTCCCATAAACCAATGAGAATGGTGTTGCCCTAGTTGAAGTGTGAATTGAGGTTCGGTAAGCAAGCAAAGCATATGGTAACCGATCATGACAATAGCAATAATTTTTTGCTATTTTGGCTAAAATCTTCTTGATATTCTTATTTGCTGCTTCCACAACTCCATTCATTTGTGGATGGTAAGGAGAAGAATTCAAATGGTGAATGTGGAATTCTCCAAGTAATTCATCCACCACTTTATTGTTCAAGTTTGATCCATTGTCTATGATGATCGCTTCAGGAACTCCATATTGAGCGATGATATCACGACGGATGAACTTTGCCACGCTCTTTGTAGTAACATGGGCATAAGAACTGGCTTCAATCCATTTGGTGAAGCAATCAATGGCTACTAAGATAAAACGGTGTCCATTTAATACTTTAGGATTAATTGGTACAATGATGTTGATGCCCCACATTGAAAAAGGCCAATACTTGAACATTTGATGTAGCTCATTAGGAGGAGCGTTAATTTTGTCTCCATAGACTTGACATTAGTGACAGCACCTCACATGTTGAATACAATCAACTTCCATGGTCAACCAATAGTAACCAAGCCTCACAACTTTTCTAGTCAAGAGATGACCATTCATATGAGGGCCACACTCTCCTTCATATATTTCTTTCATCGGGAGTTTAGCTTCTTGTGCATCAACGCACTTCAGTAAAACTGAATCGAAAGACCTTTTATAAAGGGCTATTCCACTGAGGAAGAATTTGGATGCCAATTTCATCAAGTATTTTCGATCATTGGCTTGACTCCCTTGGGGAAATTTTCCTTCTCGAAGGTAATTCATGATGTCATAATACCAGAGTTGACCATCAGGTTCTTCTTTAATCATCAGGCAATAAGCAGGCTTTTTCAAGACGTCGGTTTGCAAAGGATTAATGCTTAAACCATCAGTTACTTGTAACATTGAAGATAAAGTTGCAATGGCATTGGCAAACTAATTTTGTGATCTCGGAAAATAATCAAAAGAGATTTTGTCAAATTCCTTGACCAAGTCATTGAGATATTCATGGTGAGGAATCAACTTTACATCCCGCGTTTGCCATTCACCTTCCATCTAGAGAATGATGAGGGCAGAATCATCATAAACTTGAAGCTTTCTGACTTTCACATCGATGGCTAATTGAAAACCAAGGATGTAAGCTTCATATTCAAAAATATTGTTGGTACAAGGGAATACCAACTTTGTAGCTACTGGATAATGTTGACCTTATGGGGATATTAAAACCGCCCCAGTACTAGAACCAGAAAGGTTAACTGCACCATCAAAATACATGGTTCACTTGTTAGGTGAGACCAAATAATTATGTTCATCAATTTCATCCCAATAATCAGACTTCTCGGAATTTTCAGCTAACATATTGGCTATTACTCGTCCTTTGACGAACTTTTGTGCCATGCTTTGAATATCAAATTCAGAGAGTAATATTTGCCATTTAGCGAGCCTTCCAACCAATACAAGCTTCTCCAAAAGATATTTGATCAGGTCATTCTCAGTTACTTGAAGGATGTGGTGGTGTAGAGTGTATTACCTCAATCAGTGTCGAAAGGGCTAGTAAGAACACCTAGAGGGGGGTGAATAGGTGTTAAAAGAAATTTTTGTGGAAACGTTTATAAATACTTTTTCTTTTGAACTGGAATTTACAAAGTAATGGACTAGAGCAAGTTCAACAATTAAATAAATTTACAAATAAATAAAAGAGTTCAGGGAAGAGAATAGAAACACAAAGTTTATAGTGGTTTGGTTTAGATCAAGCCTACATCCACTCTCATACACTAACAGCCCACTGGCTGGATTTCATTACGAATCAAAAGAGATTTTACAGTCTCACGTCATTGACTTTACAGTGTAGAAACTTTACTACACTCTTCCAAAGTCTCACAAGTGTTTGCTCTCTCTTTTGAGTACAAATTAAGCTCAACAAATGAAATAGCAAAGAACTAGAAAGCTTTAGACTTTGAAATTTTTCTTTCACGCACGCTCTCGAACAACTTAAGGGTCTGCCTTAAATACTCCTTCATGCATTCACGCCGTTGGCACTTTTCAAATGAATTCTTCCAATCTACCCATTGGACAGAATCAATTAAGGAGACCTCGAGTCGTTTGAAGATCGAGATTAAAGCCCGTCAATCATGTTCGCCTATACAATCAGGATCTTGGTTTCCATAAGTAGAACCTTCTAAGTATTTTCGTCCTTCAAAATATTTGGTTATCCAAATTGATTCCAATAAAGATAATTGATCATAAGGTGCTATATCCAACCATAAGGACTTCCTAAAACCATACGAATCGAATCCTTGAAGATAATCCTGCATCTGAATAAGTCTTCATTCTTCGGTCTGAAAACTGTCAGTGAGAGCAGACTTTGAGATTAAAGTCTAGCGATCTTCAAACTTTAACGGTAGGGTCTGGAGTTCTTCATACTATAATACTTGAGTCTGCGAGTCTTCAGACTAGACTTTTGGAAATGTTTTGTCAGCTTCAAAACAATAAATGAGTTTTCTCTAATAGGTGTAAAACCCAAATCAAGGCTACACAAGTCTTTTCCACTTCAGCATATCGGATCTCAAAAGTAATAAACTTCTTACTAAGGTAATATATGTTACAGTCTATTTCATCCCTTAGTCCTTTTTGTGCTAACATGGCTCCTAAAGACTCTTCGTGAATGGTGAGATACAAGATCAAAGGCATACCTTGGATAAATGGCACAAGTACAGGAGATTGTGAAAGATATCACTTAAGTTCTTCAAATGATTTTTGACATTCTTCATCCTAGTTGACCTTGGCGTTCTTCTTCAACAACTTGAAGAACGGCTTAGTGGTTTTTGACAATTGAGAGATAAATCTTGCAACATAATTCAATCTTCCCAGTAAACTTCAATTTCCATAACAGTATAAGGAGGTTTTAGATCACATATGACTTTCACCTTAGAGAGATCCTTGTTACTAACCATAAATCCAAGAAATTGCCTAGATTTTACCCCAAATATGCATTTTGAGAAGTTAAGACTCAGCTTGAATTTCCTCAATCGGTCAAATAGTTTTCTTAAGACTTCAACATGATCTTCACCTTGTCTTGACTTTGCAATCATGTCATCCACATAGACTTCAATCTCATTATGCATCATGTCATGGAATAGTGTTACCATTTCTCTTTGATATGTTGCCCCCGTGTTCTTCAAGCCACAGGGCAAATTTTGTAGCAAAATGTCCCCCATGGAGTGATGAAATAAGTTTTAGTTTTGTCTTCCTCTTTCATCCATATTTGGTTATAACTTGAAAATCCATCCATGAAGGAGAACAATTCAAATCCAGTAGTATTGTCAACTAAGACATCAATATGTGGCAAAGGAAAATCATCCTTAAGGCTTACCTTATGCAAGTCACGGTAATCAACACAAACTCGGATTCGTCCGACCTTCTTCATAACTGGGATTATATTTTCAATCCAATCAACATAATGGGTGACTTCAATGAAACCAACATTTGAGTTCTTCATGATTTCTTCTTTAATCTTTTTCGACAACTCAGGTTTCGTCCTTTTAAGCTTTTGCTTCTTCGGCGGAATACTACGATCAAGTGGTAACGCATGTTCCGCTATCTTAGGGTCTAAACCCATCATATCAGCATATGACCAAGCAAAAACATCTTGGTACTCTTTCAAAAGTCCAATTAATCTATTGGCATCCGTTTGAGAGAGCCTGCCCCAATCTCGGTTTCTTTAGGGTTATCAGAATCTCCTAAATTCACAGTGATTGGTTGTTCAGTGATAGGAGGTTTGGACTCTTCATGTCTGAGCCATTCTTTTTCAACAACTCAAGGATCATCCTCATTCTTTGAGTCAGAATAATCGGGTTTGTCAAAAAAATTTGAATGCGAATCCAAGCCATGCAAATGACTATCATGATGTGAAATGTCATGCCTGAGATGTAATCAAAAAATGGCTAGTATATATACATATAAATGAATGCATTGTATGTAAATGTTATGAAAAACTTATTTTCAAAAAAAATAATGGGAACTAGCCCTCATGTCATTGAACGTTCATTCCACTAAAATATTTTGAAACTATGGATCGTGTGGAGGCTCGAGCCTCAAAGCATCATCATAGAATTGATTTGGGAAACCTCACACATCTATTAACAAAATGTGAATTTTATTAATAGATAAACAAATGAAATGAATGGAATTCCCTCCAAAGGGATAAATGAATGGAATACGACTAAAAATGAAATGCAAGAACTAGAAACATCCCTTACGCAATGGGAACTGTAGGCTCTTCATCTTCACCAATAATGCCAACCAAACCATCTTCAAACAAATCAGCATAGTGGTAGACATCAACATCTTCTTCTTGCAAGAACTTTGGTGGACCAGGAAAGAAATCATTCAAAGGTGGAGGCAAGAGACGTTGGTAGCTCTTACCTATAATGTTTGGGCCTTTATGATTACCTTAACACTTATGGTTGCCCTAATAACTTAGGCCTTCACGCTTGTTGATCTTGACCACCTTAATGGGATTTGCCATGCCTTGGGCAAGCTTACCCAAACTTTTCCCAATAGCAAAACCGTTCTTGAGCAGTTCTTTACTTGACATTAAGGATGCCTTTAAAAACCGATGCTTCTTGATGATCGGCCCAACAGGCACATGATTGACAAACACCATCTCAAACGAGTGGTAGCTCAACTCTCCTTTGACCTTAGGCTCGATGAAAGGTATGGTAGTGTTATGGAAAGTCTCCATATCTCTTTCACATCGGATAGTCACAATCTTTCCATCAATTGGAAGTTTTAGCATCTGATGAAGACTGGAAGGAATGATCCCTACAGTAGGATCCAAGGCCATCCCAATAGCAGGCTAAAATTACTTGGAATATCCAATACTTGAAAATTTTTAGTAATGATAATAGGGTCAATCATCGTAAGTCGATTTCCCCTATTGTTTCTTTTCTTATCCCATCGAAGGCTCGGACGGGAATATTTGGAAAGGAGACATTTTCCATTCTTATCCCCAATTGACGAAGGGTGGATAAAGGGCAAATGTTCAAAGTAGAACCATTATCGACCAAGACCCTTGAAATCCTAGTCCAAAATATTGAGCGGACACCTATAGCACCTTGGTGTGTGCTTGGCCCTCAAGGGGGAGTTCTTTCTCAAAGAATGTAATTTGACCTCTAAGAAGTATAGCACCGACAAACCCTCCAAATGTACTTCTTCAATGGTCTCAGGCACGTGGACTTCAGTCAAAATTTTGAGGAGAGCATTTCTATGCTTTTTAGAGGTCTTGAAAAGCTTTAATAGGGAAATATGCGTAGGCATCTTGCGCATTTGGTCTATCACTTCTACCAAACTTGTCTTGAGTGTTTTGAGGAGTTCTTCCGCTTCCTCATCTGTTACGACCTTCTTTTCCACACCTTCACGTGGTGGGTAGATTCGACCCGATCGGGTGATGGCATCGATTTCATTTGTTTTATAGTTCCAAGGGACCGCCTTAGTGTCATAAGTAGAAGTTACCTTAGTATTGGAACATTCACCAACTTCTGGTGGCAATTCAATCACAATGGGTCCAAAACCCGCACTTGAGATCTTCATGGGTCCAAAATTGTTAATCAATGAGTCGACTTCTATGACGCCCTTATCAGTTGCATTAGCCCCACGAGGGATTTTCTCCTTAGTCAGATCAATCACAACAGGCTCAATCATAGCCACAAAGTCATCCCCGAACTCATCTCCCCATCCACTAGGGACGATGTCTTTGGGGTTTCGAAAATAACTTGGACAATGAGTATACTTGACCATAAAGTCATACTTCCCACTTGGTTGTCCCTAGGTGTCCACCACTTCACCTCTCTCACGGGCTTTTCTTATGAACTCATGATCCAAACGAGAAGTTTTGTATTCAACATCATCCCGTCATTGGAATGGACCTCTTTATCTTTTGGCAAAGTTAAAGTAAGGTCTTCTTCATCATCCCATCCACCCGAGACAATATCCTTCACATCAATGAAGAAGCTTGGTGGTGGTGTGAACTTCACCTTAAAGTCATATTTATCACTTGGTTGGCCAAGGATACAAACAATTTCACCATTTTCACGAGCTTTTTGAACAAACTCACGATCCTGTGAGAAGCTTTATATTCATCCTCGCTTCTAGTGTCAGAATCTTGGTACATAGGGGTTTTTTTTCTTTTTGAGGCTCAACGATCCTCCTTTTGAGTGTCATCTTGACTTGGATTCACAACCTTCTTTATGACTTTTGAGATTATATCTTCACTAGACAAATCAACTTCAACCAGAGACATCTATCTCAAAATGGGCTCACCATCTTCATATTGGATAATTCCCAGCTCAACTAGCTTCGCTAAGCAAGCTATCTTCTCATCACGAGTGATGTCACATTTTAGCTGGCAATCAGCAAATGATGTGATATGTTCCAACTTTTGGATACCCAATAGGAGTATATAATTGTCATCATCCCCAAAAAAATCATATTGACATCTTCAGAATGTTTTGAAATAGGATTTTGTTGGACATTCGGCATTGAGTCCTTAAAGGTGAGCATTTTTTTTATCTAGCAAGTTCTGGATCTTGGAATAGAGCACCAGACAGTTGTCCACATGGCGACTTTTTTCTCCCATGTGATACTCACACGTCTTATTAAGGTCAAACCCAGCAAACTTTGGCGAATTATCCCTTGGGATCTCTCTCGCCACGAGATAACTTTCAATCAGCATTAGAAGTAGTTGAGACGTGGGTCTAGGCAATGGAGTAAATTTTTTTTAAGGGGATTTTCCTTTACGTTCAAAATTTCGAGAAAAGCTCCCTACCTCCACGGCAGGTTTATGAGCTTGAGGATTATATGGTTTCTAAGAAGAGAAGTTTTGTATATAAGCAATCTCTATGATTGATTCCTTATCTCTCTTCGGGGCATATCGACGATTTGTGGTCTCGATCAACCTTCCTTCACGCATGATCCCTTCAATGCGTTCACCTAACTCCACTAATGCGGCAAAGTTGATACAGGTGTGGTTGTACATTTTCTCGAAGAAATCTTGAGGCATAACTTAAAGCAATAATTTCATAGCCTCCTTCTCGGAAAAAGGTGGCTTTACTTGAGATGTAATAGCTCTCCATCTTTGAGCATAAGCTCTAAATGTTTCAGTTCTCCTCTTCTCGACTCGAAATAATTCCTCTCGAGTCGGAGCGATCTCAGTGTTGAACTTATATTGTTGGAGGAATTTGTCGGCGAGATCCTCCCAAGTATGGATCTTCTCCGAGTCCAACTCTATAAACCACGTCAACGTAGGACCAACCAAGCTATCTTGAAAGGAATTAATCAGGAGCGGAGGATTATCTGAGTAACAGGCCATCTTGCCCAGATAGTACTTTAAGTGGGTCTTGGGGCATCCAATGCCATCATACTTCCTCATAAACTCGGGCTCCTTGTAGAATTCGGGGACTTTAACCTTGGCAAAGGGCGACAGCTTATCGAACCCCTGCAGTTGATAATCTTGTAGCATGCAAAGGTGTTCCTCAATCTTTGCAAGGCATCTTGAACTTTCTTCATCAAAGTATGGAGTTGGAGTCTCCTTAGATAGAGGCTCTAAATCAATAACTATCGGGGTTGCAGTAGGAACCTCTTCAGCAAGCCATTTTCCCACGGCATCTGCTATCGGCACTTCAGAGGGCGCGGTAGGAGGATTCATGGTAGGAGAAGCAGGAACTACAGAAGTTAAGTTCTTGACTTGGTTGGAGACATTGGCTAACAGCACCATCATCTACACCATTTGGTTCTCCATGCTAATAACACGAGCACGAGTATCTTCATTCTCCATTTTTGTTTGGTGGCGAGTACGTATGATAGACCGTTTTTCAGCCGTCTTTCAGTACCTCCGTAAAAGAAGATGACTCGAATTAGTACAAGTTAAAAGAAATCATGAAAATACAAATCCCAATCAATTTTATATTTTCTTGAGATAAAATAATGATAAGAAGTGTATATGATCCCAATATCATATAACATCCTCTCATCAAAATTTCTTCAAAAGAAATTATACAACTGAAAAGAAACGACAACAAATATTTAATCAAAATGCCCATTTTCTAAAAATTATATGAAAGTGTTCATGAATTTTATTCATTTCATCAAACAATTACAAGGGAAACAGAACCTTGCATTCTTGAAGCTTACAAAGTGGTTCGATTTTACGTGTGATATGAAAGTGAATATAGAGAAACTTCAATAGAAATGAGGGAAACACAAAGGAAGTCCCTTTACAAGAAAAGAATATGAGATGGAAACCTAAGGACTAGGTGGGATCGTTCGGAGATGCTTTTTATCATGGGCCAAGCGTTCCTCATCAGTCGAGGCATCGTCTTCTTGCTCCTTAATATGAGCTCGCTGAAAACCTTGAGGCTCAGGAATATTAGGCAACTAAACCTTGAGCTTAGGTTCTACTCGACTGTATATGTAATCAATGGTAACTTGATGAGTCCTCATCTCTCCTTCCAAGTCGGCTTCATCGATGGCAACCACATTATGCAAGGAACGGGAGTACCAAATTCTAGTAACGGCTTGAATCGCGGCCCTGATATGGGCAATTTGGTTTTCCTTGATGAATTTCTTGTGATAATCAATACTATATAACCCCAACTTGAGGATTAGCGGGATTGTTTGAAGCGTGCAATATTGGTGGAGCACCCTTAAAGGGTAATATGATGTTAAACCTGTCAATCCCACGAGGGGGAGTGGGTCGTTAACTCCACTAAAAAGGCGCACCTCAAGATTTCCAAGCCACCGAACATGCCATTGAATTAAGCTAAGGTTGAGGCTTTTGAGGAAATGAAACCATATAGAGAAAGACCATGATGAAAAGAATTTATTCCTCTGGCAAAATCTAAGAATGGGATGATGCTATTTTGTTAGTAGGGATATTGAGGAATTAACGTAGAAGAGATATTGGATCTTGACCAATAGGAGGAGTGACGAAACCTAAAGAGGCTTTACCTAACCCGATAGCTTTCCAAAACTCCTCAATTGTAGGGGTCAATTCATATTGATTAAACACAAAAGTGGAAGTCATGGGATTCCAAAAATGAACCAATGTTTTGACCCTTGCGATATGTGGTTCGACTTTTAATAAAGTCAGGAGGAAGCCTATGTGTTTTTCCACGTAATCTTGATGTCTTGGATCGAGATTCTTTCATAGAGTCTTGAGATTCCCCTACATGGGGACCAGGTCCACTTTGGGTTTACCCATCTAAACCTGAACCTAAAGGGGCATCCATGCTTAAAACGTATCGTTGTTGAAATATAAAATGCATAATGAAATGTGGATAGTAAGAAGATAAGAACGATAAGAAAGGAATGATATCTTACCCACCAAACACATGGCTAGCACAAATCACATGTCGCATGAAATTGTGAAGTTTCAACACCTAAGGTAAGGGTGCTAAAGGCTCAAGGTCCCCATTCCAAAAGATAAAAATAGTTTACCCACCACTACTATCGTCGATCAATGCTATTTTTATTGGTTGGGATTGTGAAAGCTAGTATGAGCACCTAGAGGGGGTGAATAGGTGCGAAAACAAATTTTGCAATGTAGAGATTATAATTTTACTTTTGAACTAACTCTGTTTAGCAATAGATTATGAAAAGAAAATTAAACTCTAACAAACAAATATTGTTGCGATCAAAGTAAAGAGCTTAGGGAAGAGAATAAGAACACGGGATTTATAGTGGTTCAGCTTGATGCAAGCCTACATCTACTCTTCCGCACTGACAGCCCACCGACTAGATTTCACTAAGAATCAAAAGAGTTGTTACAGTATAGCACTTCCTTGATTCCACAGTATAAAGACTCTACTACTCTTCCTCAAGGTCTCACAGAAATATAAACACTCTTTTGAGTACAAGTTTTCACTCAATAATTGAATTTGACAAAGAACAAGGAGCTTCAGACTTTAGAATTCTTCTATCGCGCACACACTCAAATAACTGGAACGACTTCCTTATATACTCCTCTATGTCTTCATACCCATTGGCACTTACCAAAGGAGTTCTTCCAATCTACCTGTTGGACAGAATCAATTAGGAAGCTTTCAAGTTATTTAAGGAATATGACGATAGCCCACCAATCCTGCTCGTCCATACAATCAAGATCTAGGTTTCCATAAGTAGAACTTTTCAAGTATGCTTTGTCAATCAACGGATCTAAATTACCCGAATTGAAATTAAAACGAATAACAGATTCCAAGATGCTATCTCCAGCCGAGAGATATTCTTCAATCGATAGAATCAAATCCTTAACAAGATACTCAGTTCTGGATAAGTCTTCTTCGACGGTCTAGAAACTGTCAATGAGGATAGACTCTGAATCTTGAGTCTGGTGGTTTGGTGATCTTCAGACTTTGACTAAAAAGTCTGCAAGTCTTTAGACTAGACAAATGGAAACGTTTTATCAGCTTCAAAACACACAAGAAAGTTTTCTCCAACAATCTCCCCTTTTTTGATGGTGACAAAACTTTCCTGCTGATTTGGATATTTTTTACCTGCAAAACAGAACTCAAGCAAACATGGATATCTCACAAAGATAATTGACTTAGTAAAGATAGCATTGAATCTGCATCCATAGGAAAAAAGTTAGTCCTATAAATAAACAACTATCATTGCCATGAAATACCAATAGTGTTTTAAATAACCAAACTATCAAACAAACCAAACCAAATCCAGTCATAGCCAAACAACCAAACATAAGTCATTCAAAAAGTAAACCAAACAAAAGTCAAGTTTCAAATCTGCACCATCTCTTCCCCTTTTTGTCAGCATTAAAAAGGTAGAGATCAAAAGATAATGGAATCAAGGTTGCTTAGGAACACGAATGAGCTAGAAATCTCCCATTGACTGGACAATCCTTTCCAGCTTCTTCAAATCCTCCTTCAGTTGAGCCACATCTTCACCCTTGACATTTGCTTGAACTTGAAGAGCAAGGGCGTTAACTTGATCATGCAAGGAAACTGAAGAGGCTTGACTTGTATCCTGCAAGTTCTGAACTTCGCATCCTATGGCATAAATCTGTCCTCGCATCTCCATAAGAACATCAAGAATTCTACGAATGTCTCCTGAATTTTCAGTCTGAGTACTGGCTTCTGCATGATCAGTAGGAGCATTTGCAAATGATGGCAAGCCATCATGATCACTCATATTTGGCGATGAAACCTCATGGCCTTCCTCAGGGAATTGAAAAGCATAGATGTCTTTTGGATTTATAGGTGAGCGACTAACACCTTCATTAGTAACAGCAGTTGAAGATGTACCTCTTTTCTCTGCAACTCCTCATGTTTCAATGCCCTCAGGAGGTAAGAAGTACGCTTCATGCTCTGTTTCTGCCTGTTCACCTCTACCTTCTTCTTCTTCTTCTACAATTCTTTCTTCCTCTGCTTCTTTTTGCATTGATTCTCTTTCTTCACTCTTTTCCTCTTCTTCATCTCTGTCTTGATCCTCTCTCCCCTCAATCTCTGGAACAGCACTTTGAAGATTTCTCAGTGCAAGAGCAGAAATGGTAACATCATCCTCATCCTCTTCATCCTCCAGAATGAGTGCTCTTCTTTTCTTGGATGGAGTTGTCATGGGCTCCTTTCCTTTCCACTTTGCCACTAAAGAACCATGGTGTGACGTGATAGGGGTTTTCTCTTTCAATCGCTCCAAAGCTTTGTCCAGCTCTTTCAAACGCATTTTGAAAACCATTTTCAGTCCCACTACCATTTGATCACATGATCAAACACATAAGATCCTGGGAAGCTGAATATTGAAACGTCTAAAAAGCTTTGTAACAAGCCCTGAGTAAGGAAGTTGCCCTCTGTCTCTCGCCGTCGTTATGTACATGTGAAACATGATTGTGTGAGGTAGAGAGTATTTCTTGCTAGCGTTGATGGCATACATCAACTTTTCTTCTGAGTTGGAGACGTTTGTCTTCGAGGTTGACTTAAGTCTGAGGCAATTGATCACAATCTTGTGAAGCAAAATGTTAGAAGCATTCATCCTCAAGTACGAAATTCTTCCTTTAGCCATTCCATCCCGAACAAGTTCTACTGTCGCACGACCAACAGACGCACTAATCGATTAGAAAGCCTCTCGCTCCACTCCAATCACGTCCGCTAATGTGTCCATGTCAACAACATAGTCCTGGTCTCGAATATTAAACGAAAATATATTCGCATCCAAGAAACTGAGATTAGAATAGAAGTAAGCAGTAAGTTCTTGATATGCCTCAATAGTCTTAGAACAAAATTGCTCAAGTTGAAGTTTAGTGAATTTCTCTCTCAGTTTCACATTCACAAAATCAAGAAAATCAAACTCTACACTCCTTGGATTGATCACCCCTCTTTTTAGCAACTTAGAGTAAAGTCGCATGTGTTCATCCGAGAGAAACAAGTCTGTCCTTTTGCTTCAAACATTCACTGCAACACCCATTCTAGGCTTGAATTGAGTGTACATTTTATCATCATCATTTCCATTAGGCTAACTAAGACCTCCAACATGTGGATCACTAGGAATATTCACAAATGCTCGATCTACTGACCCCGCAGGAGCAATCTTCAATCGTTCCATTGTCTGCAAAAAGTGGGTTTCATTTCGATACCTTTTATCTTTCAAAAATTCATCGATATAATTCAAGGGAGTCCCTCCCCTTTTTAAAGCAGAATAAAGCTTATACATAAAAGTGGGCTTTTGAGATCTTACGAGTTCTGCGTCTTCAATAATTTCTTCCTCCAATCTACGAATACTGCCTTGAGGTCTAGCTTGAGGAGATTGACACTATCGAGAATGTTGTGGGCTCTGCTCTTGTCTCGGAGATTCTTCTTCCTCGGTGAGGTCAAAATGTGTAGGACCCTCACGCATTTGCTATGGTCCCATGTTCGCAATCCTTGAAGACTTTCTCTAGGATGCCATTCTCACAGTTTTTGAGAGATTCCAAACTTGATTCATGATAAAGGTGAGAACTTGGAAGATTAAACTAAAGAGTAAAAGTAAGAAAACGAAGGTCTATGTTTTTAGGGTTTTGAGGAAGACGAACGGTATATAAAGCAGACGAAAAGAGGCATACAGAATGACGTAAAAAGGAAAAAATAGAAAATGTCTTTTAAAAAATAACTACCTTTTTGAAAAATGGATAATTGTCTTTTCACAAATAACCCATTTTTCGAAAAGGAATGATTGCAATAATTACGAAAACTGAGGAGATGATCGTGCCTTTTTAAGATCAATCAATTACAGATTAATAGATAATCGTACATTTTCGAGATTTTATCCAAGAGATAAATTTCTAAAAACGAAAATAACTTACAGTCGTTGATCTTCATCTTCTCAATCTGAATATCATTAGACTTTTATCTCAGAGTCTGAACTTTTTCAGACTTTAAGATATTGAGTCTGGAACGAATAAGCTCAAATTGACTTTTCTCTAAAGGCTTTGTGAAGATGTTCGCTAGTTGATTCTTTGAGTCAATAAACTGAATCGAGACTTCTCCATTTTGAACATGATCTCTAATGAAATGATGTCGAACCTCTATACGCTTTGCTCTTGAATGAAGAATTGGATTCTTGGTGAGATTGATTGCACTGGTGTTGTCACATTTGATCTCAGTGCACGAATCTTCAATTCCAAAGTCTTTTAGCTATTACTTTATCCACAGAATTTGTGAACAATAACTTCCAAAAGCCACATATTATGCTTCTGTTGTAGATAGAGTTACGGTACTTTGCTTTCTCAAGAACCAAGATACTATTTTGTTTCCAAGCAATTGACAAGTGCCTGAGGTGCTCTTTCTATCAACTCAGCATTCTGCTAGGTCAGCGTCTAAATATCCAAGAAGAGTAAAGTCTCCTTATTTAGGATACTAGAGACCTAAATTTGAAGTAGATGCAACGTATTTGATGATGCGTTTTGCAGCACTTAAATGAGATTCTTTGGGATCTGATTGAAATCTGGCACAAATACAAACATTAGTTTGTCATACTAAGCTCGAGGTGCTTGCTTTAGACCATATAGCGCCTTTTTTAGTCTAAATACAGAGTCTGGTTTCCTTGGGTCTTCAAAACCGGGAGGTTGTTCCACATAGACTTCCTCTTGGATAAATCCATTTAGGAAAGCACTTTTGACGTCCATTTGGAATAACCTGAAATTCTTATAACAAGCAAAAACAAGTAATAGTCTAATTACTTCTAATCTTGCTACTGGTTCGTAGGTCTCATCATAGTCTATCCCTTCTTCTTGTGTATATCATTTGGCCACGAGTCTTGCTTTGTTCCTTGCGACTTTTCTTTTCTCATTCATCTTATTCCTGAAAACCCATTTAGCTCCAATGATAGATTTACCTTTCGGTTTAGGACTCAATTCCCAGACATCATTGATACTAAATTGCCTGAGTTCTTCTTGCATAGCTTCAATCCAGCTTTCATCAGTTAAAGCTTCTTCTATGCTCTTGGGTTCTATTTCAGAAATAAGAGCCACAACACTAGACTCTTCACACCTTTTGGATCTTGTAGGAATTCCTTCATTAATGTCACCAATAATGAGTTTTTTAGGATGACTAGACTTGTGCTTCTAGTTGCTGGTTGATTTGTTAGACTGTTGATCATTTTCTTCATTTGATTCTTCAACGATCATTTGTTGCTGGTCTTCTGAAGTCTAAGCTACTTCTGTAGATTTAGACTTTGTAGAGTTTAGAGCAGGTTTAGGTTCTTCACGTTGAGTCTGAATCGATCGATTTTGCTTAAAGTCTTGAAATTTAACGTTCATTGATTCCTCCACTGATTGGGTCTTTTTGT
This sequence comes from Eucalyptus pumila, assembly GCA_016097595.1. Classification (NCBI taxonomy): domain Eukaryota; kingdom Viridiplantae; phylum Streptophyta; class Magnoliopsida; order Myrtales; family Myrtaceae; genus Eucalyptus; species Eucalyptus pumila. The sequence continues at coordinate 47,413,304 of CM027853.1, forward strand.
TGTATACTCTATAGGCTTTGCTGGTGGTTGAATATCCAAGGAAGATGCATTCGTCTGATTTTTCTTCAAACTTACCAATTCGATCATTTGCATTTTTCAATATAAAACATTTGCATCCAAACACACGAAAATAGGAAACAATTGGCTTCTTTTCTTTGAACAACTCATAAGGAGTTTTCTCCAGAATAGGCCTTAAGAAGACTCTATTAATAATATAGCATGCTGTAGAAACTGCTTCAGCCCAAAAACGAGAAGAAATGTTACTTTCAACTATAAGAGTTCTAGCAATTTTTTGCAAAGATCTATTCTTCCTTTCCACAACTCCATTCTGCTCTGGAGTATAAGGAGAGGAGAATACATGCTGAAAACCAGATTCATCACATAATTTAGCAAAATCTTGATTTTCAAACTCACCTCCATGGTCTGTCCGTATACTTGAAATAACATACCCTTTCTCATTTTAAACTTTCTTAGCAAATTTTATAAAATAAGAAAAGGTTTCAGACTTACTTGCCAGGAAATATACCCAAGTGAATCTTGAATAATCATCCACAATTACTAGACAATATTTCTTACCTCTAATGCTCTGAGTTCTAGTTGGTCCAAACAGATCCATATGCAAGAGCTGCAAAACACGATTAGTGGACACTTGATTATTGGTTTAAATGAATTTCTTACCTGTTTTCCCAATACGCATGGTGTACATAGGTCAGACTTTTGGTATGATAGATTGGGTAGTCCATGAACAAACTTCTTTGTAGAGATCTTGGCTATTTGCTTCATGTTGACGTACCCAAGCTTTATGTGCCATAGATTTGCTTCCTCTTGAATTGAGATTAGACATTGAGATTTTTCTGGTTTCATATCCAAGAGATAGATATTCCCATGTCTTCGCCCTGTAAAAGTCTGAGGGGAGTCTTTACTGGTTCCTGAACATATTCCTTATTGAAAGTTGATTTTGAAACTGGTGTCGCACAGCTAGCTAATACTCAGCAAGTTATAGTTGAGTCCTTCTACTAAGAAAACGTTACTAATCGTGAGACTTCCAATCTTTACAGTTCCGTATCCTACAATTCTTCCTTTGCTATTTCCTCCAAAAGAAAATTTTTCATCATTAACTTGCACAAGCTTTATAAAGTAGTTTGAGTCTCCTGTCATATGTCTTGAGCATCCACTATCCAAGTACCATTTAATTTTTTTCTTGATAGTGACCTACATTTAAAAAAGAAACTCAAGCTTTCTTTGGTACCCATATTTTCTTGGATCCAGTGGAGTTAGTGTGATATATAGTCTTTGCCCAAACCTTCTTCACAGGTTTCCAAACCATAGGACATTCTTTCTCAAAGTGTTCTGAGCTATTACACTTAGAACATTTAAGAGCACTGCGGCCTACGGGTTTTACAAAAACTTTTTGGAAATGATTTTTGTAAGAATCTTTTGTAGGTCTTTGCTTAATTCTTTCCTTTACCTTAGGAAAATCAATTAGAGGAATGCTTTCAACAGTTATTCCCAAACCTAATTTGTTTTTTTTTTTTTTTTTTTTTTTTTTTTTTTTTTTTTTTTTTTTTTGGTAAAGGGTAATGATATATTGAGCTATAACCAGCAAATATACAGGATCCGGCACCACAAAACTTGCATTCAACAAGACAGAAGCCTCTAATCGAGTGAAAGGGCGCCGGACACAAACACCGCAAAGCGGTCAACTCAAGAAAGGGCCGAAACAGGAAGCCCAAAACAGCGACGCGAGTCGAAGCAACAACTAAAAACAGACAGACTAAACAAAAGGCCACGAAGGGCCAAGGAGAAACAACTCGCAAAACTAGACTAAGGCGACCTCGACGATCGGCATAGGAGAGTTGAAGATAGATGGGTCAAGGCCCCGGTTTCTTTGTAACCTCCTATTCCTTGGGCAATCTTCCACGCTTTTTTGAACGTTAAGGCTTTATCCTTCACAACTTTAATGAGATGCTTCTTGATAGCCGCAACCACAACCGGATGATCTCTAAAGAGGATGTCGTTTCTATACTTCCAAATGAGATGGCACAAAGCTCCAAAAGAGAAGCGACCAATGGCGTGATAGAAATCCTTACACTGTAAGGAATCTCATTGCCCACGAAGATTTTCTGTCCAAGTCCCATTTCTCCATGGGAGATTGCACTGGCCGCCCAAAAGTAGGCCATGCTAGCCGTGATGCAGCAACTAAAGAAGAGGTGGTCAATAGAATCCGGCGTGAGCTTGCAAAATGCACATACTTCATTCCCAATTCTCCCATAAGACATAAGAAAAGCTTGGGTAGGAAGTCGGTTCTTAGTGATCGCCGAGGTTGAATTGGTATCTCGGAGTGATGGCCTTGTTCCAAATAAAGGATGACCATGCCACCTTATCTTTCCTTTTACGAGTAAATGCCAAGCTGAGGCAATCGAAGACCCCGGAAGGATCATCTCTCCATACAAATCTATCCGGAACCCTAGTGAGAAGAGGAAGGGGATGGTTCCAAGAATCCATCACTAGCACGAATTCCCGACCCGCCGAAGAAAAAGGTGCGACAACTTTGCATACCACGGTAGTCCCGAATCGAGATAGTGCGCTCAGAACATATAAGATCCAGCGGACCTCTCGATGCCAATGGTCAAACCAAAGGGATGTCCCCGGCCATCTCCAATCTTCCGGTGGAAGTTGAGGCGGAAGTCGGATCTAAGGTGGAGGATCCTCTTCCAAGCCCATGAGCAGCTGCCGGCGTCTTAGCCACCCAGAAGTTCGCCTTACGAAGAAAAGTAGAGTGAATCCATTTGCACCAAAGAGACTCCTTGTCCGTGAATAGGATCCAGATGTGCTTGAGCATTGCCGCCTTATTGCACTCTCGCAAACATCGAATCCCAAGGCCCCCTTCTTCCCTTGGGAGACGAGACATCCTCCCGGAAACCTTAGCTCCTCCCCCGCCAAATTTGGGTCCCTTCCATAAGAATTGTCTAAGAATGCGCTCGATACGGTCCGGGACTCCTACGGGAATAATGAACACACTAGCCCAATAGGCTTGAATTGCATGGAGCACGACCTTATGAGCTGAACTCTCCCGCAAATGAGAGAAATCGATGGGTCCAAGATTGCACCCTAGCCATTATGCGATCGACTAGACCTACACAATCCGCCTTCCCGAGCCTCGAGGAAATAATCGGTGTTCCTAGATAACGTACCGGCAATTTTCCTTCCACAAAACCGAATGTATCCTTTATATGGCCTCTCAATTCATCCGATCCCCGCAAGAAATACCTCACTTTTGCTATTGTTCGGCTTGAGTCCACTCCACTTCGAGAAGGTATCCAGCCCATCCTTTAGCGGCCGGATGGAGACCGTATCCGCACGGCAAAAGAGGAAGACATCATCCGCAAAGAAAAGATGAGATAACCGAGTGGCCTTGCACCTCCAAGAGAACTTGAAACCCGGCTGCTCCGCACTAGAAGTAAGGATCCGGAGAAGACTTCCATAACCAAGGTGAAAAGATAAGGAGACATTGGGTCACCTGTCGAAGGCCGCGGCTACTAGGGAAGAATCCATGGAAATCCCCATTCAAGGAGATAGAAAACATCGGGTACGAACACATATCATGATAAGGCGAATGAAGTGGTCCGGGAACCGAAAGGCACGAAGAAGCGATTCAAGGAAATCCCAATCCACTGTATCGTAAGCTTTCTGAAAGTCTACCTTTACCGCACATTTGGGGAGATATGGCTGCAGGTGAAAGCCGGCAAATAACTCCTGGGCTAGGAGGATATTATCACTAATCCGTCGACCCTTCACGAACGCATTCTGAGAAGGGCTTATGGCATCTGGAGTGCGAGGCGTGCGGTTAGCCAATACCTTGGTAATGCATTTGTAGATCGTATTGCAGCAAGCGATGGGCCTATAATCATTAACCGAGGTAGCATTAGGAATCTTAGGGATCAACACCGGGATGGTGGAATTAATTTCCCTTAATAGTCTCCCCGTAACAAAGAAATCTTTAACGGCTTCAACCGTCAACGGTCCAACAATATCCCAATTACTCTTGAAGAATTCGACACCAAACCCATCCGGACTGGTGCCTTCCCACGTGCTAGAGAAAAGATAGTGTCCTTAATTTCCGTCTCGAAAAGGGACGACCAAGAGAAGCAATTTGATCCTACGAGAGCGGACGACAAATGGCTTGCTTTGAAGGTCTCCGAAGGCCGGTCCAATAGGAGGAGAGCGTGATGCAAACAACTCCTTAAAATGAGCGACAAATGTATCACGAACAAGGCTCGGCTCGGAGACAAGGTTGCCATTCCTATCAAGAACCGATATAACCCTATTCCTTAGTTGCCTCGTAGTCACAGAGTGATGAAAGTATTTAGTGTTTTTATCACCCCTCTCAAGCCAACGGATTCTGGATTTCTGTCTGAAGAAAGCCTCCTCCTGACTCATCAACTCAACGAACATCCTCCGATGACTTTTTTCTAGCTCTGCTAAGAGGACATTGGTTTGGTCGTCTTTGAAGGGCCACTTGAGCTAGTGTAAGAGCATTTCGGATTGAGCAACCCTCTCGGACGGGTTGGAGAAAGAGTCTCTATTCAAGCGCTTAAGACGCCCCTTGAGCGCTTTCAATTTGGTAACCAACACGAAGATGGGTACTCCATCACTCGGGGTCTGCCACACACGGGTAAGAATATCACGAAAGATGGGTGCTCCATCCGAGAAATCAAAGAATTTGAAGGGCTTTCTTCGAAAAACCAATTTGGATCACCTTGACCACCATAGGAGAGTGGTCGAAATACCGAAGGTAAAAAGGAAGCTTCGAGTAAGAGAAATACAAGCTCCAGAGAGCGTTAACTAGAACCCGATCAATCTTCCTCGCTTTCCGATTAGCCCCCGAAGACGTCGACCAAGTAAACCTAAGTCCAACATATCTCAAATCCTCAAGCTCTGCCTGATGCAGACACTGATTAAACTCATCAAAGCAGGGCGGCCAGGCATTAGTACCCCCTAGCCTATCAGACGGGTCTCTTAGGGCATTGAAGTCACCCGCCACCATCCACGGTAAGTCGAAAATACAAGAACTCATCCTGATCAAGTCCACCCATAGAGGTCTCCTACGAACATAAGAATTCTGAGCATAGACTACCGAGATACAACAACAAGAACACGTCGAGATCGTCTAACTCTTCCATGAATAACCGATCATTGGAGGATATCTCCTCAAAAGCAGAGACCGACGAAGGGTCCCGGCCGATCCACACCCCGCCCCGGAGAAGAATCATAGTTGGCAATCCACGTCCACCCCGATAATAGACTCGACGACAGAGAGCCAAAAAGATGTTCCGGGACTTTAGTTTCCAATAACCCAACCAAACAAAGGCCACTAGAGAGAGCCCACTTACGGACCTCGGCTCTCCTCAAAGGATTCACGAGACCTCTAATATTCCAATAACCAAAATACATCTAAGCTATGTACAAACTACTCTAAACAACGAAGAGCAAAGGGCAGCAAGGCCTACCTCAATTTCTGAGGCCTGCGGCGCGAAGCTCCGGACGGCTCAACGGTCTCCACGGCTCCGGGACGGGGCTAAGGACAGCAACTTTGTGTTGGATTGTTTCGGCGATGTATCGTCAGCGAGGAGGCGACACGGCGCTTACGGGGGAGAAGATATCATCATCCCTCGAGGAAGAGGCAACCTCTTCCAAACGCTTTCCGAGTCCTTCAAGGATGGGGCACGGGTAGGTCGGGACCCGGCCGTGAGAGAGAGGAGACGACTTTAGGGGGAGCACTGGCGCCCCTAGCCCCCTTACGAGCAGAGGCGGAAGGAGGGGGAGCTGCTACCAGCGGTCTGTCCCCAGAAGGCTGGTCAGCAGCCGAAGGGAGAGGGGATTCACCTATCTTGAGGTCCTTATTCCTCTTCCTCCTGTTCTTCACCCTTCTCCAAGGTTGATCCTGGTCGGGCAAAGTTGGAGTCGGTTGAGGGAGTCGCTAACATCGTGGGGGACGCTGCCGCACGAGACCGTAGAAGGTTGCAACCGAACCGGATCTATATCGGCGAGGTGGGATGGGGGCATCCACCGCCCGAGGCGGACTCGGATCAACTTCGGCCTCTGCACATCTTGTTCCAAGACAAACGGGCGAAGGAGGAGTGGCCGATCGCGGATCTCGGAGCATGGACGACCGGGCGGCGGGAGCAACCGCATTACGCCTAGGCTGGATGACGGACAGCCTGTCCTGCATTCTGTGTGCGCCTCGTGGGATTTTCCGGGGGGGGGAGCACGGCAGTTGTGGCCGAGGGCGTTGCAATCCGGACACGCAATCGGGAGCCATTCATATTCAATATTAATGACCCGAGAGACACCCTTCAAGGTGACTTTGGCCTTCTCAACTCTTGGCTGATTGGCCGTGACCTCGACACAAACTCTTGCGAAGGAGACCATCTTCATTTCGTCGGTCCGTTGATCCACATACAACGGCTTCCCCGCCACACTAGCTATGGCACTCATGGTGGCACTTTGTCCAAATGTCAAACGGCAAATTCCGTAGGCGAATCCAAACGGGTATGGTGGAATGCTCTTCTCTCTTCAAATCCATGAGAGGCTTCCACTGCCGAAGTATTAACGGCACCCTTGCAATCGTGATCGGCCCATCTTCAAGGATCTTTCTTCTAAATCCGGGGTCCGGGATTTGGAGAAAGAGGAATCCTTGATCGTCGGCAAAGATTTCACCAATCTTGGAGCCCCACGTTTTCCTCGGCACTTGCTCCACCAATCCGAATGGTAGCCTCCTTTTCGCAACCAATTGGCCAACCAAGCGATCATGCCATTTCGGGTCCATAGCATCAAGTGCTTCATCCAGGAGATTCACAACAGCCTCTCCCTCCACAAAGGTGGGTGGAACATAAGACAATTCGGAACCTTTCACAGCCAATCTAGCCACATTTGCCCAAGAACGTGCCGGGGCTTCATGGTGACCAGCGGGTGCTTTCCCGGGTGCTTGGAAGTTGAGCGAAATCGGCTTCGTCCTCTCGACCGACGAGCACGAAGGTCGAGACTCCTTCGAAGCTTGCTGCCTATTCTTCATTTCCGTGTGTCCGGATGAAGAAGCCGATGCCTTACTAGGTCTATTAGAAGCGGGGAGTGGAAGCCCTTCCGAGGCGCGGCCAAAGGTCGGGCATCTCAGTGATTCCATCCCCGCGACGAGACAAAGACATTCTCACAAACACCTTATCTATATCCCAATTGCAGCAAGCGAAATCACCATTGAACAGAGAAGACTTACCCGGACTGAAGTCAGCAACACCCACAGGTCCGAGAAGAGACCAAGCTCGCACGGCGAAGCACTAGAAACCAGAGCGGCTCGAATGCGCAGCTTCTTGCCGGGAGACAACGCGGGAGAAGCCAAGCTAGGAAGCTGTAGGAGAATCCCCCGGAGAACCGAATCCCTAGCCGTTTCCTTTCAACCCGCAGATGAGGAGCGAACAGCAGCTCCCACGTACAGTCACGCGCAGCAACTTATCCGGATGGAATTCCTCAACCAGCTCAACCCAACCGGGGACATTCGGAGGGTGCGAAGGGCTAAGTACGGCTAGACTCTCCTAGGCCAGACGATTTCTCTGCATGCAGGCCTTCTATTGCGAAACCGTTCAGTGGAAACGTAGAGGGGACTGAGCTGAATCTTCCTTCCGAAAATCAGCCGAAACCACCCATCGTAACTCCTCAAACGAACAACAGATCAGCCAGAAACCAGAGAGAAAACTGGGCAGTAATTCGTAACCTATGCCAGACGATTTCTTTGCACACAGGCCATCTTATGCGAAACCGTTCGGTGGGAATGTAGAGGGGCCTGAGCTGAAGCTTCCTTCCGAAAATCAGCCGAAGACACCCATCGTAGCTCCTTCAACGAACACAAAAACAGCCGAGAAACCAGAGGAGAAAACTGGGCAGAAATTCGTAACCTGGGGCAGACGATTTCTCTGCATCTAGGCCATCTTTCGCGAAACCGTTTGGTGGAAACGTAGAGGGGACTGAGCTGAAGCTTCCCTCCGAAAATCAGCGCATTCCGACACCCATAGCCACGGGAATCAGCAACACACCAGACGGATGAACAGTGACTCGGGAATCCGAGTTGAGAGCATCCGATGATGAAATTGTAGTATGATTGAAATCTACACACTAAAACCTAATTTGTTGAAGTAAGGTCTTTGTACAGAAAGAATTTTTTCTAGTTTCTCAGATCCTATAGAAAACCTTTTAGAAATGCTTGAGATATCATTTTTCAAGAATGCATTTTCTTTTGAAAGATTATCTGCATTTTCTTTTAAAGTAATAACACTTTTGTCTAAACTTTCGACCTTTTTTTTTCCAAATAATTTCTTGTTGCTTTAGTGTAGAATTTTCCCTTTTAAGTTCAAAAATCCTCTTGAGAGAGGTTTTGAGACTAAGACACAATTCATCAATATATTTAGAAACTTTAGTAGAAATTTTTAAATTACTTACCTCGATTTCACCATCGAGTCGAGTGCGTCTCGAGTCTGAATCTGAGTCTGATTGTGCCATGAGACAAATATTGGCATAATCATTATCACTTTCCTCACATTCAGTGTCACTCCAGGTTTCTGCTTTAATTGTTTTTCGATATTTCTCAGCTTTTACTTTCTTTCTCTTCAACAGAGGATAGTTGGGTCTAATGTGTCCCATTTTCTTACATTCAAAGCAGACTACATCCTTGTTAGATTCATCATCCTCAGCTGATTTATTTTGTAGTTTTTTAAAACTTTGTTTTTTCGGATTGAATCTTCTTCCCTTTCTATTCAGTTTTCTGAACCTTCTTATTATCATAAGGGCAAGCTCTTCATTGTCTATATCGTCTTCAGAATCTGTGACATCAGAATCATCATTAGATTTTAATGCAATAGATTTCTTACCTTTGGGATCTTCATCTTTGTTGATTTGCTCCACTTCACAAGACTGAAGAGTGCCAACCAATTCATCAACATAGAGTGGCATAATTCTTTGTGTCTCTCTTGTTGAGGTCTTAATGGGTTTCCAATCTTTGGAAAGCCCACGTAGTAACTTGTTGACATTCATGGGTCCAGAGATTGGTTGACCTTGATACTCAAGACCATTCACGATTTTTGTAAAACGACTAAACATGTCAGTAATAGATTCTCCTTGTTTCATCTTGAATACTTCATATTGACCGAGTAGAATATTGATTCTGGTTTCTTTCACTCGATCGGTTCTTTCATAGGTGATGTGCAATCTATCCCAGACTTCTTTAGCTGTTTCACAAGAAGATATTATATTATATTCAATAGGAGATAATGCACAATATAAGGAATAAATTGCTTTTGTATCAAGAGCTTGTCTCTTGGTTATCTCTTCTTGAGTCATTTCACTAGACTCAATAGCTACTTTTCCTCTTTTTGAGACTGTTGCAGCTTTAAGAATGATTCCTTTATCTACCACGTCCCATTCCAGAGAATCCTTTGATCTTAAGAATGCCTTCATCTTGTTTTTCCATATGTTGTATTCATTTCCATCAAAATAAAGTGGTCTGGTATTGCTCTGCCCTTCAACCAAACCTGGAGCTAACATACTAGCCATGGCTCGTTAACTCTGAAGTAAAAACATTTCAATTTAAGTGAGTACACGAGCTCTGATACCAATTGTGAAAGCTAGTATGAGCACCTAGAGGGGGTGAATAGGTGCAAAAACAAATTTTGCAATGTAGAGATTATAATTTTACTTTTGAACTGACTCTGTTTAGCAATAGATTATGAAAATAAAATTAGACTCTAACAAGCAAATATTGTTGCGATCAAAGTAAAGAACTTAGGGAAGAGAATAAGAACACATGGTTTATAGTGGTTCGGCTTGATCCAAGCCTACGTCTACTCTTCCGCACTGACAGCCCACCGGCTGGATTTCACTAAGAATCAAAAGAGTTGTTACAATATAACACTTCCTTGATTCCACAGTGTAGAGACTCTATTACACTTCCTCAAGGTCTCACAGAAATATAAACACTCTTTTGAGTACAAGTTTTCGCTGAACAATTGAATTTGACAAAGAACAAAGAGTTTCAGACTTTAGAATTCTTCTATCATGCACACACTCAAATAACTGGAACGACTTTCTTATATACTCCTCCATGCCTTCATACTCGTTGGCACTTACCAAAGGAGTTCTTCCAATCTACCCATTGGACAGAATCAATTAGGAAGATTTTGAGTAATTTAAGGAATATGACGATAGCCCACCAATCCTGCTCGCCCATACAATCAAGATCTAGGTTTCCATAAGTAGAACCTTCCAAATATGCTTCGTCAATCAACGGATCTAAATTACTCGAATTGAAATTAAACGGAATAAACAAATAAAACTTTTTCGCTTTCACCTGCCTTCGGATGAATTTTTTATAACGAAAAAAAGGAATTCAAAAAGATTCCAAGATGCTATCTCCAGCCGAGAGATCTTCTTCAGTCGATAGAATAAAATCCTTAACAAGATACTCAGTTCTGGATAAGTCTTCTTCGACGGTCTAGAAACTGTCAATGAGGATAGACTCTAAACTTGAGTCTGGCGGTTTGGCGATCTCCAGACTTTGACTAAAGAGTTTGTAAGTCTTCATACTATACTAATGGAAACGTTTTGTCAGCTTCAAAACACACAAGGAAGTTTTCTCCAACAGGGATGAGTCGTCAAGTTGGATCAATTGACGAGAAAAAATCATTAGATGGACAATGGCACCTTAGCTGAATTTTTAGACTCCAATTTGAGCCCAATTGGTAAGAAATTGAAGGAAATTTGGAGGCAAATTGTCCAAATTCGTAGTACCAAGGGGCATCAACATTTTGGACCTCTTCAATGGCTTGTTGGGGAATTTTGGGTGTGTAAATAGCTAAGGATTGAAGGTAGCAGCTAGTGGGGCATGTGTGATGATGAAAGTGGGTTTTTTGTGTGAAATTTGAAGGCTTTTGGGCCCCCCCTTGCTTCAACAACCTTCTTCTTCTTCATTGAGCTTACTTTCTCCATTATTGAAGTCTTTTGTGAGCTAAAATTCAGAGAGACCTAGAGAAGCCAGCCCCCTTGCCCGTCGATGCCCCTTTGCCGTCGCTCGAGCACCGCCGTGCACGCCACACCATCATGTACCAGCCCACACGTCCGCACGCCCGTTTGAGCCTTCCAACTGATGTTCCGACACCTTCCAGCCACCATTGCAGCTCCCCTGGTCTTCGTTTAGCCACCGTCTGCCGTCATAGCTATCCACCTAGTCTACTACTGCCATCGCCATTCCGCCGTGCCCCTTTCCCAAGTCGAGCAGCCCCTTCAACCGGTTCCTTTAGCCGCAAGCAAAAGCCGAAGCTCAACCCCTTGTTGAGGCTTCGTGGCCCGTTTTAAGGCTCGTCCAAACCCCGTTTGGTGTCGCTGCAAGCTTGAATATCGCTCACCTCTGCGTCGCCATCACTGTGGACTCACTGGATCGCAAAATCGGTGAGTTTACTTGCAAAAATATGCTTATGGAGTTAATGACGCTTAGTGGATAATTAAATTAGGCTAATTAGGGATTATGTGGTTAATTAATTTAGATTAGTGATTTAATCGCTTAATTATGCATGTTAGGAGGTTAGAATAGATTGATTAAGGGCTGGATAGATTGTACTATTTATCTAGATAGGTTCGGAAATTTTCTAGGCTCGTTTAGGTGGTTAGATTAGCATTTCCAGCCTAAGTTAGTATTTATTGTATTTCATTTGCATTATTTTGTAATTTATTTAATTATTTCTTATTTTCCAAATATTATACCGGGATAGTTGATGACCGGAATGTCGTGCTGATTGCAATGGTGTGCTTAGTTTATGCAATTGAATGTTAAATAGTGGGATTTTTAAAAGGAAATATATTGCATTTTTAGCTCAAATTAACCATGTATCCACACAGGATTATTTTTATCGGGTATTTTTAATACGAAGAAAATAAGCCAAATCATTATTTTAATTGAGGCATTTGAGTGCAAATCACAATGTCCTTGGCCGGGATTGATTGATCGTGTGATGGCTAAGTGAACCCGACCCCGATGTGCGTCGATAAGACCTTGCCCCTATATGGGATGCCCCTGGACAACGAAAGCCGGTCGTAATAGATTCTGGACTGATGCTCCTTCGGGAAAGTTGTCCCCGATGTGTGTCAATGGATGTTGCCATGCTGAAAAGAGTGAGAGGAAGCCTGGCTACACCAGAAGACCGATGCGTGTCGGTAGATCATGCTTGTGCAAGCAATAATCGAATTGGAATGTGTGATTGATTGAAATTGATGTATCAGATTATGGGACAAAATTTTGTGGCACGGTATGGGACATGTCATAACGATTTGGTTTTATAATTAGGATCCATGGATTGATTGTATCGATTGTATTGATTGAATTGATCGATTGAATTGATTGAATTAATGGATTGATTGATCGATTGTATTGATTGTAGTGATTGATTAATTATATTGATTGGAGTGGTTGATTGAGTATACGAATTGTACTGACATGTGGGAGGGAACTGAAGCGAGGTAAGTCCTCTGTTTTGTGTGTATAAACTGTCGTTAAGCATATTTCCTTCCTAGTTGGAGTTTAGGGAATGAACTTACTGAGACATTGTCTCATCCCATCGTGGGCTCATTCTTTTCAGGTCCTTAGATGGCGGTTCCTCCAAAACATTCTGATCAGCCGTGGGCTATTACTAAGTGGGGTATAGATGTCCCTATCCCTGGTAGTCATTGGGTCTATGAGTTGGTCGTGACACCGTCTGGGTCAATGAGAGCCTACTTGAGAGGGTACCTCATCGATTTAGGGCATGGTTTCACTATGGACTCAATGGATACAGAGTTAGACCTCTCCAAGGTTTTGAGATCCCCGCAATGGTTGTTGAGACCGCTTTTGGTGAGGCTACAGCTAACCCTCCTGATAATGCTATGGTGGACCCAGCAACCGTGGAGTCCGAAGAATTGGTGAATGTGTTTGATTAGTGGGTCGTAGAACAGTTTCCTTTTTAAAACTGATCTTTTTTGTAGACAGACTAGTTTTGTATATAAACCTAGTTTGTTTATAAAAGTGTGTTTTGGTTGTAAATGTGTTATCCTGTTTTCTATCCCATGTTGTTTGCTGTCAGACGATTTGTTTATTCGCTTCTACATGTGTAATAAAATGAATGGGTCGGCGACATGACTTGAGACGTCGTAATTTCCTCGACAATCAAGGGATGTGCGCCCGCTCGAAGCTCCGGGGTGTGACAAACCTCCACCATCTTTGCTCTTTCTCCATCTTTAGGGTCCTAATCTAAACCTGATCTAAGAAACTTATAATTAGGTGCATACAATGGAAATAAACAAGCATACATATCAAAACAATCCAAAAAATCAAAAACAATACATCATGTCGAGATCAATCATTTAAAGGAAGTGCAATACGAAAGTCAAATTTTAGGGCCTCAGTCTCGGCCTTTGTCTTTCATGCGATGGTCCCACTAAGACACCAACCCACCATTTTTTTTGTGACTTATAGCAATTGTTGACCAATTGTATTCTCACATGACCAATAATACTTATAAGTCTCCTGATCAAGCAATTTATGTGATCCCGAAGTTTTCCCTCGATATCATGCATCGACCCTATCATTCATCTAAAAGTCACATGCATTACAAAAATTTAAACATGCATGCAGGTCTTTTGAACCTTATTTTTCAACCAATCATGCAAGAAAGTGAACCATTGGCGGGTCATTTATTACCAATGGCATATGTCAATCATGAACGTAGGCAATTTCTAGTGCATGATGGGATAATATGCATGAGGGGTATTGTGATATGTCAAAAACATTTCTCAAAATCATTCATGAAAAGTTTTGAGACAAAGTGATGTCTCGGCTATAAAAGGCATTCAATTACCAAGGCTAGCCTTGGGCTCGCATAAATGCACTCACAAGCATCGCATGCATCTTGAATACAATTCAACTCGTGACTTTTACGATGTCAAATCAGGATTTTAAAAAAGTTTGAAAATATTTAGGATTAAGGAATATCTAGGCTATGGAACACATTCAATTGTCAATGCTAGCCTAGGGCTCGCATAAATGTACTCACAAATGTCACAGACATTTTGAGTATGGTCCAAACCATGATTTTCCTTAAGCCAAATCAATCTTTGGAGAAGAACTTTATTAAAAATCGTTTTTGAGAAACATCACATGTTTTAAAGTATTTTTTGAAAGATGCAATTTGAAAAAGGCCAATTATTTAACAACAAAGATCAAAGCATTTAGAATAACTCCATGCAGATGGCGTGGCCTAATTTCATGCACAAACTTGCCTAAAAAGTATAACTAAACAATCACAATCATGTTTATATCAAAAAACTTCAGAACAAGCATATAACAACAACAACATTGAGTAATACCTAAAGATAATTTGGTAATGATAAAATTTCCTAACATGCATGACATGTTGATGAACAACTTTAATGAAGAAAGTTTTCTCAAACAATCTACACATGATTTTATAAAAATCAAACAACAAATAACAGCACATCAGAAATTTGCCAAAACAATATAACATTCAACTAATATCACGAAGATTTGTCCTATCGAAACATATCTAAGATCTTGAAATTTACATATAACATAGCCAACATGATAACAAGCAAGTTTCATTAAGAGGCCAAGTGCAGATTCCAAATTGAAAAAAAATAAAATAAAAATATCAAAATTCTATCCAAACAGGGGTTAGAACAAGGGTTCGAATTTGATCCATTGTCTAGATTGTGATCTAGCTTTAAAAAAATGAAAAATTGGTCCAAATGATGAGCAATTTGCATGAAATCAGCGGCATTAAAAGATTTTACGTGTGCCTTACATCTTCCTAGAAGAGCTCTAGTCTAAACTAAGTCAATTTTGTATTTTAAGATTGAGATCTTTAAAAGTGTGCGCATCAATAATTAAGAAAACAAAACATAAGCATTCATTAGAAAACCTCAAAATCATTCAAAGAATGCACAAACGGCATGAAGAAGTCACATGAGACTTAGAATTGGATGCGACGAAAAGTTTGGATAGTCATCTAATCCTAAGTCAGCATGTAAAATGTCATACAATTTAAATGAAATGATTCACAGTTCCTAATTATATGCTTGGGGATCCTAAGTATGATGAACACTTTTTGTGAGACAAATTTAATATGCAAGATGAAACTCAAACAACATAACCTAAACATGTATGCAAATCTTGCAACATACGATTCTATCATCAAGAAGGCATGATCATAAGAATCGATCTCTAGATGACTCAAACAAACATGGAAAGGTGCGCATATGACAAGGTTTCATTTCAGCACTAAATTTACAGAGCAAGCATGATTTCAGCCATCCTTAAGACATGCATAAATCCTACCAAAAAAATCACATACAGAGCACATGATGATGAAGATTTCTTGTTAAGAGGTTCAAATTCAATTAAGATCATATGAGTCGTGACAAAAATGACAAAATAGACCAAACTATATGTCTAGCACATATTGCTGCAGGTTTTTTTACTCTAATGCATGCAATTGACTAACTTTACCAATGTAAAAACCTTGCAAAGCATGCATCAATTGAACATATATATCATGTATTTCAACTCTCACAAAGAATTTGAGACCAAATAGGTGCAATTGTGGACTCAATTTCATCAAAACAAATCTCGGACCAATGTAGGACAGACTAACCTATGTTCAGATCTAAGTGATTTTAATCTAGCTAAACATATCTAAAAATTTTGAAAAAACTATGAAACATGTACAACACCTGCACGAGCAACTTTCATGAAGGAAAGTTGTTCCAGAATTCAACAAACAAATCAGTAAAAATATAGCAAAACCAGAGATTGATACGGAACAGATTGACCTAGGCTTAGATCTAAGTAGATCTGACCTAGTTGAACACATTCAAAAATCATGACAAAATTACAGTAGATGAACAAGATGATTTGGAACAAAAATTATGGAGAAACTTTTGTCAAAGAATTATCACGAAAGTCGGCACAAAAATAACAAAGCCAGAAGGCAGAACAGAATTAGAACCGAAAAAAGACCTAAACTACTGCAGAATCATTAATCTTCAGAGGTATTTTTCGAGGGTCAAATGATGCTCGATTAGGGCATACGACCTATCATTTCGAAGCTCGGGATGTCTATTATCTAATCCTAAGAGGACTCGAGCTGAAATGAGGTTGTTTCAAATCTCGTTTTGGTCAAAACAATTACCTCAATATAGACCTACGAAAATCACAAATTAGACTCAAGAACACAATCAACATTCAAATCATCGACAAATCATTGCAGCATACATAATCATTGATCTTAAGCAAGTAAAAGCTCATAATCTTGAATCATAACCCCAATTGACTAACTCAATCTCACTTCATCAAATTCGAGTTTTCAATCGTTACCTTTGTCGCGATTTTCGCAAATTTTGATCGAAATCAATCAAGGTTTTCACCTAATCTTCAATCCAACCTCCATAAACCAGCAAGCATAATATCTGGACAGCAAGGGAGATGATTGCTGATGAAGATGGTGGAGGTTGAACCGGCGACGATTTGGTCGCCAAAAGAGAAAACCAACTGAATCAAAGAAGAGAGAGAAAATCAAGTCTCTTGGCGCCAAAAAAGCATAGGAGAGATAGAGATCTAGAGAGAGAGAAAATTTCATGCCAAATAAAGCCCTTACTCTGAAAATTGAAGAAATTTAATTTATATACTCCTTATATTAAGCGATTTCAGCCGTCGATTCAACCCGATGTTCGAAATCTTGATCCAACAGTCAAAAATCCATTTCAAAGGCTCCATCATGATCTCGAGGTGTCGGATAATTAATATAGTGGGTTTGCTTTGCAAAAAACCAAACCAAAATCGAGAATTACGTCAACATGTCTAATTAAGGGTTAATTTGTAATTTGATGAAATTTAATGATCAATTTGTAAAATTTTGGGAAATTGGAGGTATAGAAGTGAAATTGGGATTGAAAGGGTTCGAGAACCAGTGGCTGGAGGCCAGGAATTGGCCGGCAAAGGCTTGAACTGGTTCGGTTCGGTTCAACCAGATTTTAACTAGTTCTTGACCAATTTGGTCTGGTTTCTGCTATTTTGTCCACTTGGGATCCTTGTGGGTCAAAAATTTATGCAATTTGACCATAAATGACTAAATTGAAAAGGAATTCATTTTTATGAAGTAATTAATCAATTAAGATACAATTAAGCTAATCAAACCTTATAAACGTGATCTAGGGATCTTTTATTGACCTAATTAAATGATTATTGTGAAAAAAAAAAATGAATCGAAACCATGGGTGCTTTAAATTGGGCATAAAGTGCTAAAATCGTAAAATTTGCAATTCAATGGGCAAAATTGCAAATTAACTAAAATTAAACTCAATAATATCACAATTGTCATATCTAATAAGCTACCCATATGTAAGATCACTTATCATATTCAAATTGACCATAAATTGAAGTGCTCGAGCTTAGGTAAAAAATGGATCTAAGCCTAATATTTAAATTGGATTTAGATTCATGAAATTAAACCATAGTCATGTGTCACGGCCCAAAAGAAAGCATGTCCAAGAGGTTTCCCTAGCACGGGCGTGACACATTAATGACCCTCGGCTTATGTCCCCGAGACGTAGAGTATTCTCCTAAGGGCGGGCGATACTGTATTTGTACGCATACATTATAAATGCGAGTAGCTGATAATTGGCAATAAATGCGGGTAGTTGGTAGATGGGGAGGTGCAATCTCCACCATTAGATCTAAAGGAGATCTATGGATACGGTTTGCCTTATATTTGTATATAAAGGGGTCTCCTCCCTCATTGTAATTTATTCACAAGCAATACAAAAACCAAAGCTTCTCTCTCTAAGAGTTTTTCTCTCTACATACGAGTCTTGTGAGTCGAGTGTGAAAGGCTGCTTAGGGGTAAAACCTTAAGGCCGCACGGGTAAGCCGAGGAGTGATCGAGAGTTGATCGATCGGCCCATGACAAGTGGTATCAGAGCTGATTTGCAATCCAAGCACAAGTGCAATGGCTGATCCACGATTTGATGAGACACTGGCCATAGGTGGTGATGGTGCTAATCGTGGGCGAAACACTAAGAATGCTGGTGCTAAGGGGAAGAAGGCCCGTGGTGGTTCAAGGGATCCAACGGGGGATCTTGCACAATGGATGGTGAAGCTAGAGTTGTTCATCTCCGATGTCCAAGGTTCGGTCGATGACCTGACCCAGACCATGGACGGAGTTGACGCCGGAAGGGAGGAGTTGGTTGCGGACGTGCAAAAGCTCAAGACCAGCATGGGAAAACTCCACCACGAGTTGTTGGGGACCCTACAAAAGGAACTCGCACAGCGATACGAACCCTTAGAGGCCACGATGGCGGCCATGTGCGCGAAGATAGCGGAGCTTACGGGTAAGCTCGCTGAAGCACAAGATGCACGCGTGAACAGGGTGATCACGGTGCAAGGTCCGTGAGTGGACACGCCGAAGCCAAAGGAGTTCCGGGGCTCGCAAGTGGCCAAAGATGTGGACAACTTTCTGTGGTACATGGAGCAGTACTTCCAGGCCATGGGAATCAACAACAACCAAACACGGGTAAACACTGCATCTATGTACTTAGCGGATAGTGCTTTGTTGTGGTGGCGTCGTCGGTCAGATGATAGGTGTGGGAATCCTATCGTGACCTGGGGTGGTTTTGTCGAAGAGTTCCGATGGAACTACTTTCCCGCTTACACGGAGGAGGAAGCTCATGAGGAGCCGAAGCGTCTCGAGCAGAAGGGTGGTATGCGTGACTACATCAAGCGGTTTTCGGAGTTGATGCTCCAAATCCCCTTGATGAATAAAGTTGAGGCGTTTCACCAGTTCATGGGTGGTCTCAAGCCATGGACAAAGCAAGAGTTAAAGCGGTACAACGTGGGAGATCTCACTACGGCCATGACCGTAGCCAAGTTGCTCGTGGAGTTCAAGGCGTCGCCTTCCACATCCCAACCGGACACTCGTCCAAAGGACAAAGGCACTAGTGGGGGAGATCGGGGGAGATATAACCGTTCGACCTGAAGTAGACCACCACCAGCTAGTCCTCATCCTCACCGGGCTCATGCTGGGCCAAATGGAGGAGGGCAAAGGAAGGTACGCTGGTATAGCTGTTTCTTTTGCGACGGTCCGTACATGGCGCGGGATTGGCCGAACAAGACCAAGTTGGCCGCTCTTTGCAAAGAGGATGAGCCTAGGGAGGAAGCGCGATTGGGATCTCTGCAACTCCTTAGCACGATCAAGGCCAAGAAGGCGATGGAGCCTAAAGGCTTGATATTCATGGACGTGAAGATCGGAGTGACCACAATGAGTGCACTCATAGACACGGGAGCATCTGACATCTTCATCTCGAAAGAAGCCGCGAAGAAGCTTAACCTACGGGTTGAGAAGGGAGCTGGTTAGCTCAAAACGGTGAATTCAAAGGAAGTCCTTGCAATCGGGGTTGCAAGGGACGTGGAGCTACAACTCGGGTCGTGGAAAGGCAAGTAAACTCTAGAGGTAATTCCATTTGACAACTACGATATTGTCATTGGAATCAAATTCCTAGATAGAATCCATGCGGTTGTAGTTCCCTTTGCTGAATGCATATGCATGTTGGACAAAAATAGTCAATGCATGATTCCGATCCATCGTGAGTCGGATCGTGATCGGAAGATGATCTTGGCCATATGACTCACCAAAGGAGCAAGGAAGGGTGAAGTGACCTTCTTGGTGACCTTGAAGATCGAGGATAACAAAGGTGAAGGGAAAGAAGTCCCGACAAAAGCAACCAGAATCGTCGACTCGTTCAAGGATGTTATGCCTTCGGAGATGCCGAAGAAGCTGCCACCCAAGAGAGAGGTGGACCACCGGATCGAGCTAGCGCCTGACACTCAACCGCCTGCCATGGCACCTTACCGTATGGTGCCGCCTGAATTGGAAGAGTTGAGGAGGCAACTCAAGGAGCTACTCGATGCGGGCTACATACGGCCGTCAAAAGCCCCGTTCGGTGCACCAGTCCTATTTCAGAAGAAGCACGATGGGTTACTCCGGATGTGCATCGACTACCGGGCACTGAACAAGCTGACTGTGAAGAACAAGTACCCGATCCTGCTCATCGTGGATCTCTTCGATCAACTTGGTGGAGCTCAGTGGTTTACCAAGCTGAATCTCCAATCGGGCTACTATCAAGTTTGGATCTCTAAAGGGGACGAGCCGAAGATAGCCTGCGTGACGCAGTATAGATCCTACGAGTTCTTGGTAATACTATTCGGCTTGACCAACGCTCCAGCTACCTTTTGCACAATGATGAACAAGGTACTCCACCCTTTCCTAGATAGGTTTGTAGTGGTTTACCTAGACGATATTGTGATATATAGTTGAACATTGGAAGAGTATGTCGAACATATAAGGCAGGTCTTCCAAACCTTGCGCGAGAACGAGTTGTATGTTAAGCGCGAGAAATGTGCTTTCGCCCAAGAGGAAGTTCCGTTCTTGGGGCACATCGTCGGAGGTGGGCGAGTGCGGATGGACAAGGCGAAGATTCAATCGATCGTCGAATGGGAACCACCGACGAAGGTGCCTACATTGAGGTCATTCTTGGGCCTCACCAACTACTACCGATGGTTCATCCGAAGCTACTCAAGCATCACCGTGCCACTCAAAGGAAAAGGCATAGGAGTGGACAGATCGATGTCAAAAAGCCTTCGACCGATTGAAGCAAGCCATGACCGAGGAGTCGGTGTTAGCGTTGCCCGACCACACCAAACCTTACGAGGTAGAGACGGACGCATCGAATTATGCTATCGGTAGCGTTTTTATGCAGGATGGACATCTGGTGGCGTTCGAGTCTCGGAAGTTGAACGACACGAAGTGTCAATACACCATCCAAGAGAAGGAGATGACCGCGGTGGTGCACTGCCTTCGGACGTGGAGACACTACATCCTGGGATCGAAGTTCGTCGTGAGGACGGACAACGTGGCCACGAGTTACTTCCAGACCCAAAAGAAGTTGAGTCCGAAGCAAGCTCGATGGCAAGACTTCTTAACGGAGTTCGACTACACGTTGGAGTACAAACCGGGGAAGGTCAACTCTGTGGCCAACGTGTTGAGCCGAAAGACAAAGCTGATGAGCCACACAATGAGTCGATCGAGTTGTCCTTGGGTCGACCGCATCAAAGAAAGGCTAGAGCATGATCCAAGAGCCCAAGCTCTCATCGAGTATGCCAAGGAAGGTAAGACCCGACAATTCTGGTGTGAGGACGAGCTCCTCTACACCAAGGGAAGGCGGCTATACGTGCCCTTCTATAGGAAGCTAAGGAAGGAGATCTTGCGCGAGTGCCATGACTAGAAGTGGGCGGGTCATCCAGGGATCCACTGCACGTTGGCCCTCGTCGAAGATCGTTACTACTGGCCTCAAATGTGGGATGACGTGGAGGCGTATGTGAAAACTTGTCTGGTATGCCAACAAGACAAGTTGGAGCAACAGTCGTTGCCAGGTTTGCTAGAGCCACTTCCCGTTCCAACTCGTCCATGGGAAAGCATTTCCATGGACTTCATCGTCAACCTGCCGAAGTCCGAAGGGTGTCGGACTCTAATAGTGGTGGTTGACCGATTCTCAAAATATGCAACCTTTGTGCCTGCAACAAAGGATTGCCCAGCCAAAGAGGCGGCCAAGCTATTCATGAAGCATGTGGTGAAGTACTGGGAGTGCCGCAAACGATCGTGAGCAATCGGGATCCCCGCTTCACGGGACGTTTCTAGTCCGAGTTGTTCAAGCTGCTGGGGTCGGAGCTGAACATGTCAACGAGTTTGCATCCCCAAACCGACGGTCAGACGAAGCAGATCAATGCTCTATTGGAGATCTACCTCCTACACTATGTGAGCACGACGCAAGTGAATTGGGCAAAGATGATCGACATAGCCCAATTCTCCTACAACTTGCAACAGAGCGAGTCGACCGACCAGAGTCCGTTCGAGGTTGCAACTAGGCAGCAACCGAACACCCCGAGCACAATTGCTTCGAGTTACCGAGAAAGTAGTCCGCCCACGTACAAGTTCGCCAAGAACATGCAAGAAGAGGCAGACTTGGCACGGGCGTGTCTATAAAAAGCCTCCAAGCACATGAAGAAATGGGCGAATAAGAAGCGACGGCACCTAGAGTTCCAAGTTAGGGACCAAGTGTTAGCCAAGCTACATGTGGTCCTTCGATACAAGGACGTGCACAAAGGGTTGATCCGTCGCTATAAAGGGCCATTTCGAGTGCTACAGCGGGTTAGAAAGGTCGCATACAAGCTAGAGCTACCACCAAAGCTAAAGGTGCATCCGGTTTTCCATGAAAGTGTTTAAACCCTTCCAAGTTGATGAGGAAGACCCGGATCGAGGGGAGTCACAACAAGCGTCGCTTAGGGCAAAGACCTCGTACGATCGAGAAGTCGAGAGCATCTTGGTGGATCGAGTCATATGAAAGAGGTATTGCGCGGCCAAGCATGAGTATTTGATCCGATGGAAGGGTCTTCCGGAGAGTGAAGCCAGTTGGGAGCCCGATGAGAGTCTTTGGTAGTTCAAGAAAGAGATCGAAGCATTTCACGCCGAAGACACGATGAGGGCGTCACCTGATTAGGTGGGGGAGAATGTCACGGCCCGAAAGAAAGCATGTCCAAGAGGTTTCCTTAGCACGGGCGTGACACATTAATGACCCTCGGCTTATGTCCCTAAGACGTAGAGTATTCTCCTAGGGGCAGGCGATACTATATTTGTACGCATATGTTATAAATGCGAGTAGTTTGTAATTGGCAATAAATGCCGGTAGTTGGTAGATGGGGAGGTGCAATCTCCACCGTTAGATCTAAGGGAGATCTATGGATACGGTTTGCCTTATACTTGTATATAAAGGGGTCTCCTCCCTCATTGTAATTTATTCACAAACAATACAAAAACCAGAGCTTCTCTCTCTAAGAGTTTCTCTCTCTACATACGAGTCTTGTGAGTCGAGTGTGAAAGGCTGCTTAGGGGTAAAACCTTAAGGCCGCAGGGGTAAACCGAGGAGTGATCGAGAGTTGATCGATCGGCGCGTAACACATGAATGAGTCAATTCAAATTTTGTCAATTGGAGCTTAATTGCCTGATTTTATAATGTTTGGAAGGATAAAATTCTTCAAATTGATGAGTTTCGGTGTGAATTTTTCAAAATCAATTTCGAATTTGGACTTATATTAAGGAAATGAGTAAGAAACAATCGTCTATTAGCAAGTTATGAATGATCGATTTTAGTCCCCTGATTAGGGCTCAAAACGGCAATTCATATTTTAACTCGATAAATTGCAAAATTAAATACTCAAACAAATTTCGGATAGTCCCTAAACCAAATGTCAAAAAATGAACTACACATAATTATGACTATAATAAAAGTAATTTTATTTTTTGGTCGATTTAGAACCTAAAATTGAAAAATTCAGAAATCTAGGTTCTTAATCAAATTTTGTGAAATTTTTGACATAAAGTCAAATTGGCCTTAAAAGAAATGTATGTGTATTTTTTTACTTTTTTATTTTTTTGGGTCAAAGGTTTGACCAAAAGTCAACCACTTAGTTGGCTTTTTACTAAAATGTTGATTTTTTGGTCAAATCTTTGAATTTTCAAGAAATTGATTTAGAAAAAGTGAAATTAAAGCTAAATGGAATCTTTTTGGGTGAAAAGTCAATTTTTGACCCAAGGTTACCGTTTGACTTTTCAGGTTTTTCTTGAAAATGAGCTAAAATTTACTTTAAAACAACAATGCAAAAGAAAGAAATGAAAAACAATACTTTTTGGTCAAAAGATGCGATCAAAAACTTAAATCTCGATTTTTTACCTTTTAATGATGCGTCAACTAAAAATTAGGTGTCAACAAATGCAAAATCACTAAAGAAATAAATGAGAAACAAAGACATTAGAGATTTACCTGATTTGATTCAGTACTATTCACAAGTAAGCCAACGGTAAATAATCTACTATAATTAAATAATTAGAGTTACAACCGTTTGTATACTCAAATGTTTCACAATTAAATTAAACTTAAAAGTAAAGTATTTATAAATAAACAAATGTAAAAACACATGGCACAAATCCCCAAGTGTTCTAGCCCAAAGCAAAAATTTTACTGCGGTTTATCCATGAAGCATCTCTGTACACTTCTTTTCTTTTCCCTTCGTGCGGCTGCGGCTGACGAGAAGAATAAAAGCAAAACCGCTGCTTTTTATTTCTTTCTCTCACAAAGATCCACCCATAAAATTAAATACATGTTAATAAAATAGAATATGTGAGCCCCTAATTTTATCTTGTAGTGCTAGAGAAATTTTCTTTTTTATTTTAACTGTAACTGAAGCTCCCTTTCTTAAATTTCTTTCTGCTATCAGGCTTGGATATTTATCCAACCCAATAAAAAAAATCGCAACAATATATTTACATGTCCTTTGAGATATTCACAGGATTTCTTTCCAACAGTTTAATAAATCGATCCAATTTGGATCGGGTGTCATAAATGGTTCAAAATCGAAATATAATTTAATATGCCCCAATGTCATGATTTTCCATCGATGGCATATGTTGATGGCGCCGGATCAATTTCTAGAGACCCAGCATGACGCTTGAGGGATCCAAGAGGATACTCAGGCTGCCACGCAGCCCTTTCTACACTCACACTTCTTGAAATTGATATACCAGCTCTAAGGATGTAGTCGGCCAGGAGCTGGACAAGACGGCATTTGTACCCAAGCGGAACGAACAAGGCCATGTAAAGACTCAAGATAACAAAGAGGGCAATGATTCCAATGATCAAAGTAACAACGGCAATCCAAGTGCGTTTGCTTACGGTCACGTAGACCCCTGCCATGAAGGCCACAGACATTGTGGCAAGAGCTATAAGCAGTGGTTGCCTTGCCTTTCCAAGGGCATGAAGCACAGCATGCGAATCATTAATCTGTCTCCATAGAAGGATCACAACTGAAATTATTGAGCTGAACATGGCGACAGTGTTGCAAATCACGAAGACGTCATACATGGGTTTGTTCAATAGTGTAGCAATTCCCGCATCTGGTTCAGAGTTGTTATATCCTCCAGGAATAGAAAAGCCAGCAGCAAATGTCATAGTAGCAACGAGAGTTGCCACAACCATACGGGAATTGGCCTCGTCCTTAAGTCTATCCAAATCTGGAGGCTCCAAATCGCTCCCCGGGCCTAGGCCTTTTGGTTGGCAAATTGCTTTGTCTTTGCTTCTGGGTGCTCCAGCAGATAATAAGATTGTTCGTGTTAAGCTCTAGTCAAGCATATAAAAAAGATTGTTAATTATCCGTGAAGATAGATTTAGAGTTTGGAAAAATGAAACCTTCTCAAGTGATACACCGACTTGCAAATGCAATCTTTTCAAAGGTTGCTATGGAAACTAAATTCCTCTCGGTAACTACTTTGGGTAGTTCAAACTTTAGTTATTTTCGTCTCTCCCACAGTGGAAGCGGCTAAACAATAATGGAAAACAAAAGTAGATATTGTGGAGATCAATACCTGGTGAAGTGGAGCATCTATTTTTTTCAGTTGCTCATCTACAATGTCAAGAGCTGTCAAGTTGCTGTTGTTTACAAGCTTAAGATTGACCCTATTGTCCCTAGTGAGAGACAATAGAACCTCGGGTTGCCATTGTAATGTGGCCAAATGTAGAGGCGTATTTCCTAACTTGTCTTTCACATTTATGAGCTTCTCAAGCTCAGGATTACTGAGTATGTACTTCACTACAGAGGCCCTTCCATACTTTGCTGCAACATGAAGTATATTTTGCCCTTCCTTAAAGTTTAGCAGCTCTTCTGGATCTGGCCAATGTTGAAGCAAATCCTTAATTGTTTCGAGATGACCCATTTTGGATGCAATGTGGATTGGAAGATAGCCCTCTTTGTCATATTCAATGGCACTTGAAGTGAATTCATTGACCAAGAATTTGACTCCATCGACATAATTCACATATGCTGCTAGATGGAGCGGAGTACCACCTCCAGCATCACTTAGAAAAAATAACTCTTTCTTCCGCTTTAACATCTCTTTTAGCATTTCTATGTCATTACAAAACAGCAAAGAAATGAATTTGTGCCATGCTCATAACCAAGGAGCTGGTAATTGTTAACTACTATATTTTCTTAAAATGAATAGAAAAAATGCGACAATTCATGGAATCCATAATTAAAATGTAAATCTTAGGTGGATAATTTCAGTATAGACCATGGAGAATGCTTCAAGGCATAGAAATATTCATTTCCACGTAGTAGTTTATCGCATTAGAGTTATTAAGGGCAGCCATGACATGAGTCTCTTCCTGTTTTATGAAAGGTCATTGGACAAAAATAAAAGTGGTTTAATATCTACAATGGCTTATACTATGAGTACCTGCTACCGAAGTACTAAACTTATAATATTTTTCAGGGGTAAGTCTTGCTAGCACCCAAGTCCAAACATATTGAAATATGCCTCCTTATAGGAATTTTTTAGTAATTGGTGCAGGCACTAAAACGTACAAACTTTGTATTGATTCCCCAATTATGACCCAATTTTTTTTTTTATCTCCTGTGAAAACCAACTTTTGCTTGAGTCCCAATTTTAGCTCAAATGTCTTATTTTTCTCATTACTCTAGCTCATCTTAACTGGGGGCCCAAACTTTATCTGGTATCATAAAAAACGTAGTCATTTTTAGTTCAGCGGCTCATGTGGAACAAAAGTAGACATGCATATGGTCCGAATGATATATTTACTGGAGAGAGAGCCATAAGTACAACCACTAACCTATCGTTTGGTGCATCACGGCTCCGTGGACCGGCGACATGCCTTCCAATGAAGAGACTTTCTCCCCATCCACTGCTTCCATCAAAAGCACAAGACTCCTCAAGTCTCCCGTCTCGACTGCCAAGTACAGCGGGCACTTACGCTCTCTGTTCTCCTTATAAACCAAATTTGACCCTCGATTCAAGAGCATACGAGTCAATTCGTAGTGACCGTTCCTCACAGCCTCGTGCAGCGCTGTGTTGCCCGCGTCATTCGCCATGTCTACGATCCCATCGCAGTCAAGGAGGAGTCTGGCCGTGTGGATCCTTCCGGCTCTCGCTGCGACGTGGAGCGCGGTGTCCCCTCGGAAATTCGCCTCAGTGGCGCGCCGCTTGTCGCGGATGACCTCGAGGAGGGCTCGAAGGATGTCGCAATTCTCGATGCCCGCTGCGACGTGGAGCAACGAGTTCCCAGAAGGGCCCTGTATGTCTATGATCTCGGACAAAGGGACTCCCTCTTCTGCGGAATACTTTTCGAGGGCTTCGATGAAGTTGTCAACGTCGCCTTCTTTCGCGGCGGCTTGTAGCCGCGGACTTACACGCCATTTGACCTCTGCTGGGCGGTGTGGTCTGTTTAAACCTTCCAGCGCTTTCAATCTGGCCCTTCTCTGCTCCCACATTCCATTATCCTCCATGGTTATACTCACGCGATGGCGATCCATCTTTAGACTCTTAAATATGAATATCGTCCCTTCTCTCCAAGATTTATAGCACAGCCAGGACATAGATATTTTTTTTCTTTTTTAGCTGCCCGGGCACATCTTGTGGACGAACAACTCTTCAAAAAGAAAATATCTATCGCGCGTGAGAACACCAACCACCGAATATATTCCCCAGCAGTCATATCAGGAACATTGTTTAATGCAAGTAGATCCCCAAAAATTGTGGGTCCCGCGAAATTGCACAGGGCGTAATTCTAAATTTCAGACTATTTGGAAAAACAAATCCGAATCTAATCCGACCGGACATTGATCAATTTATAAAGTCCATGTTTCTCAATTTAAGATGGGTTTTGCAAAATATACGTGAAAATTGAAAGAAAACTAAACTACTCGACTAGCAATGGCAGGGATAAGATTATTTTACAGTGAGGTTAATAAGTAAAATGATAAATTATTTTTTATTAAGAAAATTTATACATGAATCTAAATTTTTTATCATCATTGAAATTTTAAACATTGATATTTTAGTTTTTAATATTAAATGTTAATTTGATCCACAATCTTCATTTTTGTTGAAATTATCAATTCTTCCTCATGATTGAACTTAGTCATAACATAGCTAGTTACCTAATTATTCAAATAGTCTAAAACTAACTCAAGAACATCCTTTTAACTACGTTCACACCCATGCACATGTATAAGAATTGTGGCAGCAAATTATATGCACATAAATGTCACTAAGAAAAATTTGGCATAATAATTTAGGTCATAAGTCTAGCACGTGATTGAGCTAGATCATACAATACAATTGCATAATTGTCATAAAGTCACTCAAAGCTAACTAAAAGAGAGTTTCATTATTAGTGAAGAATTTTCTTTGAGACACTAATTAAACATACATGATAAGAAATATTTCAATTTTCAATACACTGATTACACATAACACTAGAGAAGTAGTGAATTGAAACTTGTAAACGTTTTGTATGTGTGGCTACTTAATAATTATCTTGAGACTCTCGTTAACAAGATGTAACTAAAAAATATCCCTCAAATCTATCTTAATTGAATGTATCATAACATAAATTCAATGCTATCCAACATCACTTCGTGCAAAAGTGAAGCTTTTGAGTACAAAAGTGCCAAGATTTATTACATATATTTCTTTTAGAAGTAATTTGAAATTTTGAATATATCGTGGATTTTAAGTTTGAATTTTTCCATTGTGACTTGGGTTTCAAAGGTTTGGGCGAGGCCATTTTTTGTTGTTAAAATTAGTTAATTTATTGAGGTCAAAAAATAAAAATTATTGGGGTCAAACTATCGGATGCTTAAAATATTTATCCACTTAAAATATCTGCAATTTGACTAGAGGCAATTACGAAAACATGGGAATCATATTCGCAGGACACATACAGCGAAAGGAAAGGTGGATAGTTGAGTGTGTCATCTTTATCCTCGGTTTCAAGTATTTACAGAGATTGAAGCTCGCTTGACTATCTTCTCCTTTTCCCCCTAATTTCTTCACGTTCTTAGTAGTTGTTTTCTCAACTCTATCCCGATCTTTACTGTCTCTATACCTTTTGTTTTCTTTTTCTTTTGGTACGGATCTTTTTTTTAATGTAGCGATTCATCAGCATCACTCATCCTCCCAAAATAAATTGGGTCTTTTTCTAATGCGGTGCTACATGCAACACCACATCAATTGGCATCGCTTGTCTTTGAAAGTATTAAAATGAATATTTATAAGGAGGATACCAAATTCAAGTTTTTGGCTTTGTTAGTGAAAATAAATAAAGTTTATGACTATAATAGAACTTTGTGAACCATAGAAGTTTAAGAATGTTTTGCACAAGCTATTTTCTTATATGTGCAATCTTCATGTTACCGTGATTCTTAAAAGTACATTTGACTTCAACTAAATTGAGTTTGTTAATATTTTGGGATCAATATATTTGAACTTACTTTTATTATTATGAGATTTAGTTGGGCTTTCATCTTACTATATTTTTAAAGAAATGATTGCGTGACTGTTTTTAATATATTGTGAAAATAATAATTTATTTTGAATCAGAAAAATTCAAATTATAAATTATTATAAATTATTATAGGATCAACTTAATTAAAATTTTATGATTTATAATATATGATTATTTTCACGGTGTATGAAGAATTGCTATGTTATTAAAGTATTTTTTATAAAATGAGTAGCAATAGTGAGTGTTAGCGTACGAGGGAAGTATCATCCCCACTTTATTTCCCTTAAATCAAGGAAAGTGGGCCTTTTTCTCAGGGCCGAAAGAAAAAGCGAATCTGCTGATTGTTGATCGGTCATTGTCTCTGTATGCCAATTATATCTTAATTGGTTTGAATCATTGACAGGGAACAGTAACCTAACGCGATACCTACCGCACAATCATAAAATATCTGGGGGAATTGCGATGCAGAAGCAATGAAAAGAAATAAAACCTAACATAAAAGGCAGTGCTGTTTTGCAATATTCAGACAAGTGGCCAGAATAGTCAAATAAAGACCACCGACAACGCATTTAGAGTGGAAAAGAAGACCCACCCGTGAAATTAACACCCGAATGAAATGATGGTCGCTTCTTTTTCCAAGCATATAGACAAGGCACTGGAAGAAACAGACAGAAGGATCTGACAAGGACCCATGAGCAGATCATCACGTGGCTTATCATCACATGCGGGACTGGAACGCACCCATCTCGGCTTTCGATCACGCCAGACGATTGAAATGATATCTGACAAGAAGCCAATGCTTAAGCGTGCCCGTGTCGTCGGTAAGATTCCTGTCCAAAGAAGCCCTCAAGGAAAAATACACGAGGATGCATCCAGTTGGCAAGAAATTATTAACTATTACTCCTTCCCGTTTTGGCCTCTCTTTTCCCTTTCTTCAGGAAATTTTCCTTCAATAACTAAACTTATGAGAAATGATCATGTAGATCCTATACTACTATTATTATAGGAATTTTATTAGCATAACAGTTTTTGAAATATATAAGAATAAAAATTTATTATAAGCCACAAATTCTTTAAAAAAAATAGGTTCTATAATAATTAATAATTATTTCTTATTTAGTTCTTTATGATGTAGTATAGACTCACATAATAATTTAAAAATTACCATCCAATCATTTCTTTTATTATATCCACTTTCTAGCAACAATCTATCACCCCTTAAAAGATAAAAAAAAAAAAAAAAAAAAGGTGACTGCACAAAAAGCTTCAAAACTTATTGCAAAAATGCATTTGATCCTAAAAAATTAGTCAAATTGGTGCTATCTAGAACCTCCTTTAATTCCATCTAATTTGAGTAACAAAACATGCCAATATGAAGATTTTTACTTTTTTTATTGGACTTGGAATGCCTGAAGATCTACTTTCATTACTGGCATGGTTAGAAACAAATTTTGCCCAAGCATCAATTGAATTCCACAAACAACTTATATTAGTGCTCTTATAATTAGACAATAAATAGTTTCAATTAGTTTAGCATTCATATTCCTGTTTTTATAATTTTTGAGATTTTTTGTGTAAAATGTGTAAATAGGAGTATTGCAATAGTGTGATTATTTTAATTTAAGTGTATGGTATTATTGATTGTTTGATAGTTAATAAGCTTTTTTTTTTTTATCTTGATGCAGCATATTCAATGTAAGAGTACCAATGAGTCTGATAATTTAAATATCAGCAAGATAAATAAGGACTCCTTTAAGAGAAAATTTGAAAAGTGTGTAATTAACTCTTTTGTCCTAATTTTTCTTCCTTTTTTTCTTTTGGCCAATTCTACCTCAAAGCTGAATTCCATTACGCTATAAGAGTGGCATGTTTGTGAGGGTAAAATGAAAAATTTGAAAGTGAGACGAATTCACATTCTGACTCGAAATTGGTAGATATCATTAAAAAAAAAAAACCATTGAAAAGGGTCGATTTAGGATTTTTAGCTTTTTATGTAAGATGCAAACGTTATCCTATTTTCCTCCGTCTGCAAACGTTAGGGTAACTTTGAATTATATGAGGCGATACCCGCCCAGGAAGAAATAGCTCCAGGAAATTTTCAATGCAAAACAGAATCAACGAAAAGAACTTAAAACAAAAGTAAAAGACAAGCCCTGTTACGGTAAACACGAATTCGCTTATTTCAGCGGTTTCTTTTCATTCTTTATATATATAATTTTTGCAACATGGTATTCTCTTTTTCCTATTGGACAACCTAATCGGCATAAGCAACTATTTTTAATATATATATATATATATATTTTAAATGTCTGTTGTTGGGCTAAGTCTCTGGTAAATTCTAAAAATAAGATGAGTCTTGATCTTTTACTAGTTTTAGCAGTTTACTTTGTTTGATAAAGTTGTTTATCTTCCGGGTTCTTTCCTTTCAGTCTCCTCCTGGAATGTCCCTGTGCTACCATTGAACACCCGCACTATGTTTAACACTTTTGCAAATGCCTCAAAATTGCACATACCCACATGAAAAAACTGGACTTCAATTTGATCGCCAGTCTGCTTTCACATTACCTTTGTGTTGGCACTTTGACAATGAAATAAAAAGAAATCAGTATAATCCTTGACTCTTGGTAATTGATTCTGCGTAATCTAATGCATGATATGCGGATGAAAATTGCCAGCAAAGACGAGGATGGACCTTAATATCTCATCAACAAAAGGCACCTTTTTTTCTTTTTGTCATGTATTGGTTCTTATTTCTTGTTCTTCTAAAGCAAGCCCCGTTTGTTTTGTAAAAATGAATGGTTTAAAAAATATTTTTAAAAAATGATTCTCATATTTCTTAAAATAATTAATTGATGAAAAATATTTTCATTATCGACAATAATTTATGTCTAAACAATTTCATGGACGATAAAAATATTTTTCATTCATTCATTGTTGTAAATAATTTGAGCAATCATTTTTTTTAAATATTTTTTAAATGCGTTTATTTTCCGCAAAACAAACGCACCTTTGGCAGAACATAAAAGGCAAGAGATTTTACATATTTAGGTACACTTTTAATTTTGATATGTGTTTTGTAGGGGTTAGTTCCAGCTTTCAAAGAGATTTTACCCTCGGCAAAACATAAAAAGTTCATTGGACATATTTATGCGAAGGAGGAAGAATCACAAAGGCAAGTGTCATGGTTTGTAATTCTTCGGCGTTCATGACACTTGTGAGTGGAGCTTAGGGTTATCGAGTGAAGAGCGAGTGATGTAGAGGAGATAAATACAACTGGTTCGTGAGAGTAACATCAGGACGGTTGGTACTTAGAGTTATATGATAGAAATATTATATTACTTATGAGCTATGATGGCGAGGTTGGCTTCCGTGCACAAACTCATTACATCATCCTTGCCCTTTATAGACAATGGGAGATCACACACACAAGGACCAAGATCACTAGTCCTGAAATAAACAAAGGCTCTGGAAACTTTTGATAGGGAATTATTTTGTCGGTATGAACAGTGACAATAAACAGTAATTTCCCTAACCTACTGCTACAGTGACTTTCTACAGTGATCTACTATAGTCAGCGGTCTTGTCTGTCGCGAGCATTATAGTCATAGTCTGAGTGATTAGAACTATGCATTGCCTGGAGATGTTCTTCATATTTTTGCTCAAGTCCTACAAGTGAATTTGGTGAGAGAATTTGGTTTGATGAGGGTGCTTCCTCTTAATTTGGAAGGGGCTTGTAGTGTCGGCAAGAACGCTTGGCTGAGGCCAATTGTATGGTTGAGCATAGTGGAATGTGTCCATGCCTAGAGATAAGGACAAAGGTCCTTGATCATAGGGGTCTTGGGAAAGATGTCCTCCCCATTGTGCATAGGGGTCTTGAGAGAACTGCTCAGGGTCATCTGTATCTGTCATTCTTGCTCCTGTGATGATGCAACCTATTTGAATTCTTCGAGTGCTTTCTTGGCTTTTGGTGTAAGGCTATAATGATCCCATGCAATGGGTACATTATAGTTCCATACATCTTCAGAAATGGTTTTATTCTCCTAGCACAAAATTCTTTGGAGTTCCCGGTACTAATGTTCACAACAACCAACAAGTTTTGAAAAAGATTTGTAAATCCGAACTTTTGTGAGGTGCGGTTAAGGTTTATAGGATGTGGTACCTATAATTTGTGGAGCATCAGTGATGTTGTCATTGTTTTTCACAAAAGCCCATGGTCGTCAGAAAAATAGAATGATGTGGACTTCAGGGTTTGGTTGGATGGTTCTCAATTCTTGCTATAAGAGCTGCTTCCAGTGAGTGGAAGGATAAAACCAATTGAGGAAGGTTAAGAGGTTTTTGTCACTTTCCTTCTCAATGTTTCGATCGAGTCCGAATATCCTAGTAAGGTTGGTAATGAATCTTCTTGTTGGAATTTCAATAGCTATTAAGTACTTATTGGTTAAGTACCATAATAGCCATCATAATTGATCAAGGAAGTCTTATTCCTTCCAAATTAAAGGATGTATGAACGGATAGTCCGCATTTAATCAAAAAGGATAAAAAATTGAATCTCCATGGAGTCTGAATAAATCTGTAGCATTGCCACATGAAGTTTTCCATATTTTCAGTGAGGCTGTCATTCTGAACTTGTTTAACAATCTCCTAGGGGTATTGCCAGCTTGGCCAATCTCATATTCTTTCAATTTTATACTTTTCATTGTGATAAAGAGTATGGAAAGTATGTTTCATGATGTACATGTTGATTTCTACTGGTGCCTTTGGTTTTGACAAAAAGTCAGCAAGCACGTTTTTCTTCCCAGCAATGTGTTTGGTTTCAAAAAAGTATTTTGAAAATCATTCAGCCTATCAAAGCAATTGAGAATTTGTGATTAACAGGAAAAAATCAAACTTGATCTTGTAGATCAGAGAAGTATCCGGTATCCCATGTCCTCATGCAATTTGCCCTATATATTACATGCGAGAGGAACCTGAAAAGTACTTATCTAACTGGCACAAGAAGGACATACAAACAGATTTGGTCACCTTAGAACCTGTGAATGGTGAGGTTTCTGTGCATTTGTTATCTATTACTATCTTTTCAACTTTCCTGATTTTATGTCTCGAGTATCTACTCTTTGCTGGATTGATGCCATGGCCGAAGAGCAATTTATCCCTCCAATCATCCAACCAAAGTTTAAGGATTATGCCGGGGAGACCAAAGACAGAGAGAACAAAACAGGGGCAAGAGCGAAAGACTACCGTAAAGATGTCCAGATCAAGTTCACCCGGGGGGTTGTAGGTTATACAACCAATCTGATTGAGGGCAAGGCTAGTGAAAAGGGGAAAGGAAGGAAGTGTAAGCATGATATTAATTTTATTTCTATATACTTGGATTATATATGATATGTTCTAATATTGCGTTGATAGATTGAGGGCAACGCTAGTGAAAAGGGGAAAGGAAGAAAAAAAAGAGAAAGCGTCATTGGACTGGTATGGTATTTATACAAATCCAGACTATGATGTCACAATCCTAATCATCACATTTAGTATAGGAGAAATGTTACCAACTACATTACATACGTTTGCCTACTGAATATCAACATTAGTAATGGTTTTTATGCATTTAATTGTTGTTTATATGCATTGTGTTAATGCTAGATATCCGTGTAAGATTCGTTAGTTGTTTGAAGTGATGAAGCTGTTATGCAGTCACTTGTCTTAGCAACAGCTTGGAACGACAAGCCAACAAGTGATATCAACCCCTGGGGCAGAATTATCTTATTGCTCCATGCGAGAGGGAAGAGAAGGACAGTAGATATTTGCCTTTTGTTGCGTAGTCAAAAAGACTTCCCCGGTACTTTCGCTTCCAGTTAAGTAAAATTGGTTATTGTGAAACCAATGGTAAGTGCATAACCAGAACAGCTGCAATCAGAAAATTTAAAAAAGAAAAATCAGATTAAAGAATATATTGAACTCCTGAATAATGGCCGACG
This sequence comes from Eucalyptus pumila, assembly GCA_016097595.1. Lineage (NCBI taxonomy): Eukaryota > Viridiplantae > Streptophyta > Magnoliopsida > Myrtales > Myrtaceae > Eucalyptus > Eucalyptus pumila. Next base: position 47,448,829 of record CM027853.1, read on the forward strand.
CCAGGAGATCAAGAATTGTACTTGTCATTCGATTGTGTAATGGTGAATTCATGTAAAGCAGATAATCTTTTGCCAACTGTAGAAGCGAGTTCGATGATTCTGAGGTCGAGATTATTTGACCTCTGATTTTGAAATTTGTGGTTGAAGGAAACCGAAATTGCAAGCCCGGAACTCGGGGAAGAATGACCGATTAGATAGGTGAGAGACGAGAAAGTCATTTAGGGGTTGCTTGGAATTTCTTGAGTTCAGGTTTTCCAAGTTACCAATCCTCGTAAGGTAATTTATAGGTAGGTCTTTGCCAATAATGGATATGTGATTCCCTTACTAGAAAGGTAATCCGACACTTGTTTTTATTATTGTCAAGTATTTTTTTTCTTGTTAATATTTAATTATATATTCGATACCAATAGCTAAATTTTGAAAATCTCGGGTCTTAAAGAATTATTAGTTTTTGTCCATTAGCACTAAGTAAGATGTAGAGGATATTCTAGCTCAATTTCCTAAAAAAGCACTAATTTTAAGTCAAGGTCCAATTTTAGCCCAAATATTTTGGTTGTCTCATAAAAATGTATAAACTCTTTCCGATTCCAACCTAAACTTCTTTTTATCTAATAAAAAGGCACTAGATTTGGCTCCCCTTAAGTTTACATCCAATGCTGTAATTAAAGAATGGACGTATCATTCCAAGTATGTATCTCTGATGTATCATTCCAAAAGTGTGTATATATACATCTCCCTCTCTCCCTCCCTCCCTCCATGTGTCAATCCACACCGTTTTTGTTCTTTTCTCTATTTTTTGTCCTAGATTTGACTACCAAATGAAAGTTAGTTTGTTTTCTATAAGATAACAAAAAAAAGTTTGGGTTAAAATTATGACCTAACCTAAAGTTATTGCTTCTTTTTTAGATCAAAAAGTTCGAATTTATTAGAGAAAGACCAGTAAATCTTGAAATTTCTAGATGATGATTTTTAACACCCAAATTTGATGACTCATTTAATTATTCATTGATGGCATTAAAAATTATGGGCTAATTTTTAATTCCTAGCTGAAATAATTTTTATTAAATTGCATGGCATATAGACATTAGGAGCATTTGCATTAATAATAAATAGAGTTTCTTAAAGGAAAAAAGTGGGAAATTAAAAGAAAAGCGAGACCAGGCCGGGGCTAGGCTGGCCCGGCCTTCTTTCTTTTTTTGTTCTTCTATTCCTTTTCGCCTGGGCCCGGCCAGCTTCTCTTTTCTTTCTTCCCCCGCCCGGCCTCCTTCACTGCTTCCTTCCTTCCCTCACGCTAGTAAAAAGAACGGACGAAGGGGGCAGATAAGGACGACGTACGCGACGGAGGACAGAGGTGACAGAGCGCAGAGCGTCGACCGGGAGTTGGTGGTCGGGGCCAGGGCGGCAGCGGCAGCGGCAGCTGGCGGTGGCAGCCATGCGCGCCTGCCAGCCAAGCTTAAAAGAGAGGGAGCGTGAGTCTAGACCGGGGGCTCGATTCGGAGAAAAGAGGGAGACGGAGTGAGAGAGAGAGAGAGCCCCAAGCGAGAGAGAGGTTCGGGAGAGAGCCAGGGAGCCTTGGCCCCGCGTGAACCCCGTCCGACGATCTCCTCAGGTCGACGTCCTCAAGCTGAACCAGTAAGCCCCTTTTATTTTCCCCGTCCGGACCCTGTTTTGGGCACGCCGAGCTGGAGCTCGAGGCCATCCGGCTCACGCGAGCTCTGGCCCTGCCGGTTTCCCATTGAGCTACTGTGTGTTCTGGTTCCCTTGTCGAGAGTCCCGGTCCGGCTTTGAGTCTCGGTCGAGCCGGAATCTCTCGTTCCTCTAGCGTATTCCACCTGTTCGATAGAATGCCACGACGAGATCTAGTCTTTGTGCCTTCGTCTTTGGCCGAAATCGAGTTGTCCATGCGCGTCGCGCTCTATTGTGATGTTTCGGTGGTGTTGGGTTGGGCGACCTTGGGCGTCGGCCGTGTAGTCGTTCGCCACGTTCCCGTCTGCCCGAGGAGGGTGTGCTTGGCCGCCGGCGGGGAGGTCGGCTGACGGGTGGCTGTCGGAGTGGACGACCGATGAAGGGTGGTGGTTCGGCGGCGGCTTGAGCTTAACGGAGGAGCTTCGGGGATGGACGTCGCTCCAGCAGAGAAGGGACGTCGTGAAGAAGACGACGTAGAGAAGGAAGGGTGAAATAAAAGAAATTCGAAAAATAATAAAAAGAAAAGGAAAAAGACAAAGGACTCAACAGCCCGGCCCGGACACCTATTTTTGGAGTAAAAATATTAAAAATTTGTTTTTAAAAAATATTAAACGTTAAAAATTAATTAAAAATTCCGAAAAAAATATTCTTCTAAAATCAGAAAAAACTTAAAAATTAGTTTTTGAGTAGTTTTCTCTTAAAGTGTGGGAGAATCATTGATAAAAAAATTGGGCTCAAAGTTGAACAAACTCTCAGATCTTTTTAATAGGGTTTCGATATTTTTTTTTTTTTGAAGATGAATAATCAATTGATTGCACACTTTCATTATATTGATTGTGGTTTCCCTTTAACCAAGTTAGGAATGGCACTTTTCTTATTTCCTAGCACTAGATTCTTGCTTTTCCTTGTAATTTATTTAATACTTTCTAGTACACCTCATATGTCAATATTGCATGATATGCCAATTCCAGTACCATCATATCACATACATGTCTCATTTTCAACATGACATTTGATGCAACAATATCAAAGGTCTAAACTAGCTTTTTGATGTCATATGATATGTCAAACGTCACCATATATGCAGTACACATAACACCCACAATATCACATTTCATAAAGAAATTCATTGGTTTTTGAAAATAGAACCAATTTTCAGGTAAAACAAAATGCACATATTTAGTAAAAATTCTTGGAAAATTAGTAAATAATCTCAATAAATTCTGAAAATTTAACATGATGTAAACAAGATCCAGAGGAAGATATTTCATGAAGAATACCATGTCAAGAAAGTTTCATATCAATCACATAAGTCCATACATCACAGCAAAAGGAAATTCCAGCACCACTTTTGAACAGTTTCGGAAATAATTTCGATTAAGTCCTTAAATGAGCTCCGAAAATTCTGAGATTTTGATATGTTATAGCTGAGACCTAGAGGAAAAAGTCTCATGAATAAATAGAAGTCTAATTCCTTCTGGATTAAAAGCTATAATGTTTTATAACTCTCCCTAACTCTCGGTTCACTGTCCAGATTCATCCTTTTCAAAGAAAATCGTTTTTTCCCCAATCAATACTTGTCCTTTTATTCTAAAATTTTAGAATGTTACTCCTCAAGATATTCCCACAACTCTTATCAATAACACGAGATCAAATTTGGACTGAATAATTTCACAAAATTCACAGAATCACAATAGATCAACATAACAGTTTCCAGATCTAGCTTCTTCAAAGAAAAATGGTTTCACCGACCTATACTTGTTCATTTCCTCTCAAATTTTGATATGTTACTCTTCAAGACGTTCTCTACAACTTTAATCAAGAAGTCAAAGTGAGATTCCAACTGGAACTTTGCATGCAGCTCACGAAATCACCAAAGGTCGACATAATAGTTTCCAGATCTAATTTCCTCAAAGGAAAATCATTTCACCAACCAATACTTGTCCGTTTCATCTTAATTTTTATTATGTTAATCTTCAAGAAGTCCTCTAAAACTTTCATCAAGAAGTCAAAGTCAGATTCCAACTAGAACATTGCATGCAACTCACGAAATCACCAAAGGTTGGACTATTTCTACATGCAACAACTCACTTGGAATACTACCACCTTTCATTCGAGTTTCCAGCATTCAACATCACAACCACAGCAAGCAAATGGTAGATCAATGGACTCTACTTGCCTCTAATCTAAAGAGAATCACAGCAAACAAGAACGGCAGGGTAAGGCGGGCTCGACGGTGGGACTAGGCAGACACACACGGCAGCCGATCTTCTTCTTCCTCTTTCTCTCTTTCTCTCCTTCTCTCGCACGACAGCTCTCTCTCTCTCTCTCTCTCTCTCTCTCTCTCTCTCTCTCTCTCTCTCTCTCTCTCTCTCGGTGCCTTGCTGAATCCGCCCCCCTCCCCTTTCTCTCTCTCTCGGTGCCTTGCTGAATCCGCCCCCCTCCCCTTTTCCTTTTTGGTTGTTTAATTGCTTGCCTTTGGTTAATTTTGCATGGAAGGACACTTACCTTTGTAAGAATGACACTTGGCTTCATGGGAAGGACACTTGTAGAGTCCCTCTCACCACTTGTCGTTCTCCATGCAAGCTGATGGGCTCTCTCTCTCTCTCTCTCTTTGGGCCAGCTTTTTAGCCGACCAAATGGGGAGAAATAGTGGGGGATTCGGTGGGGTTGTGGGCTGGTTTGGCCTTAAGAAAATCAGCCCACTCCTTCTCCAATTTTTCCTATTTAATCCCCACTTATATAAATATCTAATTACACTTTAATATGGCTATAAAACTTTGTAACATAAATCAATAAAATCCAACTTATAAAGTACATGGCCAAGAATAAAAATTTTCCCTATCAATTTATCTTTTAATATAAATCTTTAATCACTCATGGACATAGGATATATTTCCAACCAAGTAATTGTCCATTAAAATGTTCGGCCTTAATCCATTGTAATTTATCGGTCTAATGGCTACAATATAATTTGATGGCGCTTCCATCACCTATTCACGGTTCATGGTATATCCAGGGGTTGTCATAAAATTTTAGGATGCCATAGCAAAGGTCAGCAGTGGTTCACCGGGCAAAGGTCGATGGTGGCATTGAGGGTGAGTGGCGGTGGCGTCAAGCAGAGTTGGCGGTGGCTCGCTGAGCAGAGGTAGCGGTGACATCGAGAGTGAGCGGCGGCGGTGGCGTCAAGCAAAGGCAAAGAATGGGAGAGACTCAGAGAAGAGAGAATTGGTCTTCTTGTTTGCTGTGAAAGTGTCGAGCAGAGGCAGGGACATTTCTGATTTAGGGCTTTTTTTTTCAGCCCTAACCGGTTCCGGTTCTGGTTCCGGTTCTGGTTCCTATCCCACCAGAACCGAAACCGGTCCCTTTAGAATCGGGAACTACGTTCACCCCTACTTGAGAGCACCTCGGGTGTTTTTTCTACCGCTTCGGCCTGGGAAGCTATCCATTCGAAGCGTAATGTGGTTCCTTGGTTCCCCTTTGTTTGGAGCAAATTTATTACCCCAAGGCACCAATTCCACTTGTGGCTCATCACGTGGAACCGTCTTCCCACTTAGGTCCTTCTACTCTCCTTCGGTAGGATTGTCGATGGCTCTTGTGTTTTTTGTAGTACTAGACCAGATTCCGTTGATCATCTCTTCTTTGGCTGCCGAATTACTGCGGGATTGGTGTCATTCTAGGCTTCAAAATGCAACCTAATTTGGCATGGTACAAGACCATGGCAAGATACCATTTCCTAGGCCCTAAAATTTCTTTCGGGCAATGACTTTTCTTAGTCGATTGCTAGATTTTCCTTTGCTGCTCTTTGCCATCTTATTTGGAAAACTAGGAACGGCATTTTGTTTTGGGGTGAATCTCTCTCTGTGCCTACCATGAAGAGCCACCTCCTTAAAGTTGTGAGGGACAAAGCTATATCATTTAGTAAGGTGGCGGATACTCCAAGGAATGGAAGATCTCAACGCATGTGGGGTCTTGACCCAGCTATGTTTGCTTCTTAGCCTTTTGGGTGCTCCGGCCTATGCTATTGTTCAGTGCCCTCCTTGGCGTACAAGTTCTTCAAGCCTCTTCTTCTAAGGGTTGGTGCTGAGATGGTTGGAGGACCTCGGTGGCCCTTGTTCTTCGTCTCCTCTCCTTTTGTTGTTTTCGCTGCTTGGCTGGTTGTTGTTGCTATTGCTTGTTCCCTTTTGTTTGGTTGTTGGTGGGTGCCGTTTGGCTTCCTTGTTGCTGCCTTGGTAGCTTTTGTTCTTTTTTTCTTAGCATCCTTCCACTCGATTTGGCTTGTTGCCTTTTTGAGTGTGAGTTTTTTTAAGCCGGTCTTCCGAGTTGTATAGTTTGATTATAAGTCAATATATTTTACCTTACCAAAAAAAAAAAATCTAGTATTTACTAAGATAGGATGGCAGTCAATCCAAATTTAATAACCAGGAAGAGTCATCTGCGAGTTAGCATATGAGGTTCTTCGTCTTTATATGGAGTAGACATAATGGTTTACTAACATTAAAAGTTTTCACATAATCATTATAAACCATTCTATATCATGTGCTAATCCCATGCGAAAATTAATCTTAGCTTGAGGTAGCGAGCAACCATTACACTCGTTCTTTTTCTTTTTGAATGTGTTGTTTACTTCTCAAATCTGAATTTCATTTATCCCACATATGTTTATCTGGCATCCATGGTAACAAGTTTTTATAGAGGGTAAATCTTGGAGGGCTAAAACTGTCGTTTTTCTTATTTTATGTATAGCATAGCATAACTCAATTTTCAAGATTAAAATAAAAATTGTCATAGTTGGTAATCAATTTTCTTCTATAATAAATAGTTGGCAATACATAATAGAAGAAATTAAAGGGTCAGATTTCTTGCCTATGAAAACATGAGGCGCCTAATTAATTAAAGCGACAGGAAACACAAATGAAAGTGGCATGTTTTTATTATATGTTCATCTTCTTAAGATAATTTATCAAGTTCAAAAGGAGAAGTAAAATTGAAATCGAATTGCCATTTGTTATTAAGCCTAATTCTATTCACAACATCTACGGTTTTACAGTCTAACATGTGGCATACGGAGTAACAAAAAAGCATATAGAGAAATTAACACTAATGTTTACTAATAAAGCATGTGCAACCCAATAATAACACGAGAATAATAAATAGGGTCATACTACATCCCTGTCGAGGCGAGAGATATATCCATTTTTGGTATAGAACTAATTAAAATAAAAATTAGGTACCAAATTAGACACGGGAAATATAGTTTAATAACGATACAAATTTTCATTCACGTCTTCTCAGTTTTTCAAAACCTCACCATCCCTCTTTCCCCACCCAGTAATGGTTCCGCCAGACCTTCATGGATTTTGAGAAGGTACTCAGGCAGACGCGGCTTATTGTCTAGTTTTTCAAACGAGCAGGTCGTTCGGCCCTTCCTTCGGTCTCAGATTTTGAAATAGGTAGAAAATCTCTAATGAAGAGCCGAACACGACGATAGATTACTGCCCGATGAAACCAAATCTCAAAGAACGTGCCAATGTAAAGACTCAAGATACGGATGAGGGAAGTGATTCCAACGATCAACGTAACAATGGCAATCCAGGTGTGTTTGCTTACGGTCACGTAGACACCCGCCATGAAGGATATAGACATTGTGGCAAGAGCTATGAGCAGCGGTAGCCTTGACTTGCGAATGGCCGAACGCACTGGATCCCAACCATTTTTCTGTGCCCAAAGAAGGTGCACAACTGCGATTATCGAGTTGTACATGGCAACGGTGTTGCAGATCACGAAGACATTGTACATGGGTTTGTTCAACAGCATAGCCATTCCAGCATCTGATTCAGAGCCATTAAAACCTCCGGAACAGAAAAGCCAGCAGCGAATGTCATAGTACCAATGAGCGCTGCCACAAGCATACGGGTATTAGCCACGTTCCGTAGTCTACGCAAATACTGAGGCTTCTGAAATCTGTCCGGGCCTAAGCCTTTTGGCCGGCATATTTCTTTGTCTTTGCTTTAGGGTGCTCCAGCACATATTAAGATTGTTGCTGTATTTATCTGGTTAAAGCATAATAGACAGAAAGACCGTTATTATCAGTGAAGATGGACTAACAATCAAAGATTTAGAACTCAAAGAAATGAAACCTTCTCAAGTGATCCATAGACTAGCAAATGAAATTTCTGATCTTATTGTAGAAACTTAATTCCACGTGACACATTTGATTTGCTTTCGTCTCTCACAAAAAGGAAGTAGCTAAATAACAGTGACAAACAAAAGTAGATAAAATTTTAAAATATGTCAGTTGCTGCAAGATGGAATGGAAAGTATTGCCCACAAGTTCTGATGAAATTAGAGGAAAACAAGGCTGAAAGCACTCATTGCCATGTGGATTCGAATGGCAGAGAAGAGCAAGAAGTAAAGCATATCAAAGGTAAGTTTGTCGTTAATATGGATAAGCAAACTTGCTCTTGTAGATCATGGGACATGTCGGTATCCCTCGTCCTCATGCAATGTGCGCCATATGCGAGAGGAACCTGAAAAGTATTTGACTAACTGGTACAAGAAAGAGAATTACATAAAAACATTTGTTTACCTTAGAGCGTATGAATGGTACGATTTATGTGCATTTGTGATATACATACATTTTTCAATTTGTTGACACCTAAATTTTGGCCTCACATATGATCATTTATTTGCATAAAGATTTAGGGATTGACACGATCCCTGGCAAAATTGGCATTGCATAATTTTACATTGCATTTATTCATGTTCACTATCTCGAACACTTTTCAATGATATCCACAACCACCATCATCCCCATCATCGTCATCATCATTTCATTTCCATTTTTTATCCTTGACACTTCTTCACGGATGATGGTGTTGGCATTGGCGTTGCTCATGATATCCCGCCTTCATTTTGCTTCATGGACGACGACAAGGATCATTAAGCTAAGTCTAGCATGTTTTGTTAGTTTGACTATGTGCGACTCCATTTTTCTATTCGAACTATTGTAATTGTGTTTTCGTTTATTCTCCAGGTTAAGCTCCAGGGGGAGGACCTCTTGAGGATTCACATCTTCGTCTCATTCGGCACGCGCACTCGAGATCTTTTCTCTCGACAATGCTTAGCATATTCATAAGAAGTCATCGCAAGATGGAGGCTACACACATTCACGTTTCTCAGTCACCACGCGCACCTCGGCAAAGTGAAATAGAATGGGAAGTTTGTAGGGGAGGAGTTTTTTTTAACAGAAAAGCAAAGTATTACCCATCGGTTCCTTCGCCATCACGTTCTGTAGATTTCCATGGTGACCTTCTTATTATTTTCAGAGGACATACAATAAGAAAGAGAGAGAGAGAGAGAGAGAGAGAAGACCGCGCTTTAGAAGCGCTCCAGTCCCTGCCGCTTCAATCCAACGTCGCTTGCGATTTCGGTGACGTTGCAGCTCTCTGTCCGCTACCATCCAGCCCTGCAGCAATGAAACGATCTGGTGATGATCCTAGTGTCCTCCTTCGTCCACGCCATGACGCCATCCACTGCTGAAGCTGTTGCTACCATCGCCTCATTGGCATCCTCAGCGAGTTCCTAGGCGACACCGGCAAGTTTCTGCTCATGCCCGGTCAACTCCTGTCTCCAATGAGAACTAGATCTCGGGAAGTCCCCTCGGAATGACAGCCCGCACCACTGCATCTCCCGCCGGCCGAGGAACAACCAACAATGCGTCTAGCACTTCCAGAGTAGCCCATTGCTTTGTTTACTTCTTTTAGGTTGTCTTGGTGAACGCTGCAGTACCGTCATTCTCGGTGGAGTGCCCTGATCCTCCACCGTCGTTGTTCAGTTCATCCCGGAAAGGCTCGGATAGCAAAGGCTATTTCTTCACCGCAACCAGCCTTTTTGTGTCCCTTGCTTACACTAAACCTCGTGGCTACGCTCCTTAACATCTTGTCCTATTAGTCTCATATGCCTCGGGCTAATTTAGTCAAGGTGAGGATGAGGTTTGTTTCAATAATTGATGGTCCCAATACGTGATTTAAGTACATTCGGCTTTTGGACCTTTAGACACTAAGTTATAAACCAATCTTGTCTTGCATGGATTGCTATGTTCGAGTATGTTATCAATATTGTGATTAATTCGTATATCATTATTGCACGTAACTATATTACGCATGTATAGAGTGCATTATATTTATATTTAGAGTCTTAAATATTTAGTCTCATTACATATATAGGCTTGAGGACATGTTAGCTTTGAATCCTTATAGATTTAGGTTATTGCATAACTTTCATAAAATAAAACAAATAAAAAATGCTATTTAGTTTTCATTTAGGTCACGTGTAGACCTAGGGTGAATTAGTCTTATGTCATACAAGGGGCTTTCAGGCTTGAAAGCCCCTTAGGAAAATACTGGACCGTTTGGTTCAACTTTAAAGTCAGCTTTCAACTTTCAACTTGCCTTCAAAATGCTGAAAGCCCAAACCTAATAGGGACTAGCTTTGAGCTTTCAACATTCCACCGAATGCTGAAATTATTTTTCCCCTTCCAAAACTATCCTCACTAATTTTTCATATTTCCGATTTTGCCCTAATTATTATTATTTTTTTATAATTGAAAAAGGAGGCAGCCCTTTGTTGGTCCGGCGAAGGGCTATGGCTGTCGGCGAGCCAGATCTGGCGCCAATGGCCATCGGCTGAGGTCACCCTACTTCAGGTGACCTCCGGCGAGGGTTGCGCAACCCGGCCGAGGGCCACCGGAGGTCGCCCAACCTTGGGTGACCCAGGTGACCGTCACCCGACCTCAGGCGACCTAGGTGACCGTTGCCTGGGTCGAGCAGCCCCTGGGTCGAGCGACCCTCGCCGGAGGTCCCTTGACCTCAGGCGACCTCAACCAACGGCCGCCGGCGCCATATCTTGGCTCACCGACGGCCGTAGCCTTGGCCGGACCGGCGAAGGGTTAGTTTAATTTTAAATATATATATATAAATATATATGTATATATATTACTCATCAAAGCCCTTTGCAAAAGTTTTTTTAACCAAACGCACGTTCAACTCAAAGTTCATTTACAAAATTTTTTTACCAAACACAATTGCATTTCTCCAAGTAGCTTTGGACTTTTAGCATTTGCATTGAACTCAAAGCCCTTTGCAAATACTGAATCAAATGCAGCCTAAGTATCAAATAGATAGTTTTAGTTATCTTAGTGGCATCGGTAAAAATGGATAATGACTAAGTGCAAAACATTTTCAAAATAAAGAGAAAATGTACTGAAATGGCACTAGATAAATCTAGCGTAACCAAGTCCTTGTACTCATGAATCTCTAGTTCACAGAAGTAAATTGTACTCCCACATTTTACTTGGGTGTCTAATTAACCCATAATTGATTAGTGGTGGCTCCAATAGGTAAGTTTAATCACATGTCATATTGAGTACCAAGTTGCAATTAGTAGGGCTCACAAGATTCCGTGCTAAATGTTAACGATGGCCTCACAAGAGAAACCTTTGCTCCCATTTAGTAATCCATTAGCTTTTCCCTCAATGGTCCACTTTTGGGAAGGTTGCAACACAACTTACCTGATTTTATATCTTCAATCTCTTTTTGCGGGACTAGTGCTATGGCCGAAGAGCAATTTAGCCCCCATCATCCCACCAAAGTGGGAGACCAAAGACAGAACAAAACAGCAGGACGAGCCAAAGACTTCCGCGAAGATTTCCAGATCAGGTTTATGCAACCTACCTGCTCATAATATCAGGACATACCCAATGAAAGAGAATAATGAAGAAAATGTAAGCATGTTATTACTTTCCTATCTATATACTTTGATTGCTATGATATGTTCTAATTTTGCATGGACAGAATGAGGGCAAGGTTAGCGAAAAGGGAAAATGAATAGAACAAAAAGAGAAAGCATCATTGGGCTGGCCACGGCATTCATACAAATCTAAACTCTGGTATCACAATCCTAAGCATAACATTTGGCATCAAAGAAATGTTACTGACTATATTACATACGATTCACTACGAAATATGAATATTAGTAGTGGCTTTTATGCATTTAGTTGTTTATATGCATTGTATTAATGCCGGTCATACGTGTGTAATCAATTAGCTGTGTTATGTGATGAACCTATTATTCAATCAAGTTCTCTGTAACAGCTAGGAACTTCAAGCCAACAAGTGATATCAACACATGGGGCAGAGTCATCTCAACTGCACCATGTGAGAGTGACGAGAACGACAGTAGATATGGCATCTGGAACTGAAAGAAAGTGCAAATGGAGCCGCTGGACGAGTCGCATCAACTGGTGGCGGGTCTACTTCGAGAGTGGCATCATAGTAGCGTGGCTGTTAAGGAGCCCTTTCCAGAGGATGGCCAACGTCGGAAAAGACAAAAGATCATTGCACATTGTTTCAAAAACACTACGGGTGCGCATGACAAAATTTCTGGAACAGAAATTGAGAAGCTAAAAATTTTAGCTTTTGATTTCTTCTTAAAATATATTTCTATAATAGAAATCTGTTTCAGAAATAGAGAAATCAAATGCGTTATCAAACGGATTGTTTCCAAACCTGTTCCGGGGAACAGAAAAACAGATAAATCAAGAAACATAAATTTTATCATGTGCAGCCTACAAGTGAGGAGAATGGACCTACCGAAGCTATTGACCTATGCTGAGTTGTTTGCTTTGGTGGGTTTTGCTTTATTGTGAGGACATGTGAGGAGATGGCAGCTTTTAACGGCCTTTCTTGTCAAGCAAGTTTTTGGCATCCTAAACATGTAAGAATGATTGATTTGGCCAGGAATCTGGCCTTTAATTTATTCTGCAACCTTTTAAATATTCCTGTGGCATTTGTCTTTCGCATCCAATTAAGTAAAGTAGCTACTGTGAAGCCAGTGGTACAGCTCCAATCCAATAAGGAAAAAATGTCACATTCAAGAAGACATTGAACTATTGAAGAGTGGCCAACACGAGGAGATCAAGAATCGTACTTTTTTTTAAGAAACGCACCTTGTCTCTTCTCTAAAAATTTCAAGAGATTTCTAGGTCACCTAAATATCTAGATACATTGTTGAAAGATATTAATGAAGAGTGTGGACATGACTACGAAGATATTTCTCTAGAATTATCTAGAGAATGATAGGAATATCTAAAGACATATTTTCTCTAGAAATATCTAGGGAGATGTTTGTGGCATCCCAGAAATTCAAAGCCAAGCCATAAGCTGTGTTAAAGTCTTTAATTAGGTGATAGAATTTCCATGGCTTATGTTTTAGCCATTAGTCTTTTAATTTGATGATTTGTGCTTGTGATTGTGGAAATTTAAATTTAATAGATTAATAATCTATGCTTGGCCATATAATTTAAATTTCAATAAGCAAAAATATCCCAAGACTTTGGCCAAGATGAAAATTGGAATTCAAAAATATTTATAGAAGAATTTCAAAAAAAAAAAAAAAAAAGGGAAAAAGAGGTTAAAATTTGATTGGGCCTTAAGCCCAAGAGTGGAACCCTAATGGACCAAGTTGGCCGGCCCATTAGAGCCCACAAGGAGGCTGTCGACCAGCCCAAGGAGGAGTGGCCGGATGGGCCCAAGCCCAAGCCCAAATCAAATTTAAAAGAAAATCCAATGAGACAAGTGGCAAAGGGGAAGGCCATGCATTGGTGGGTTTGTAGGCAATCTCATGATTGCTAATCATGAGGATTAGGGAGTATAAGAGGGGAGGAGAGAGAGAATGGCCGGTTAGCCATTGTGTTCGCCCAAGAGAGAGGTGTGCGAGAGAGAGAGGTGTGCGAGAGAGAGGGAGAGGCCGAGAGAGGAAGGAGGCGGAGCCGAGGAGGAGCCGCCGTGTCCGTCCGCCGTACGCCGTTGTTTGCTCATCTTAGAGGCAAGTGGAGTCCTATAACTTCTCTTGCATGTGTGTATATGGTTTGCATGTTCGATTTTGGGTGTTATTTGTGAGAAAAACCGAGGTAAGGGTTGGTTGTCTTCAAGCCGTGTGACTGTTTTTGCTCGGGTTGTGTGAGTCAGTAACTTATTTGAGCTTGCATGTGTGATTGGAGTTCGATTTTGGCTTTGATGTCTTCATGAAAGTTGTAGCTAACATCTTTTAATATAACATACTGAAATTTCGTGAAAAATGATGGAGATTTGAGGGGTTAAAGTCTTGTTATACGGAGACCCCAGATCTGTGAAGTTTTCACTAACCTCTTGCTGGATTCATGGTTGCATGTTGGTTTTTATTGAGAATCTCACTTCGATGTCTTCATGAAAGTTGTAGTTAACATCTTAAAATACAACATACTCAAATTTGAAGTGAAATTAACAAGTATAGCCTAGTGAATCGGCTAGATCTTGGAGACGATGATTCTGGTGATGTGTTCCGAGACACCCGAGACTTCATGGACTTAAATGGTGACCATACTTTGGTTATTTGACCTAGATCTGTTCATGAAACTTGTAGAGAATACCTTGATGTATAAAATATCTAAATTTCAGAGGAAACTAAAGAGAATAGATGGGTGAAATCTTAATATTTCGGAGATGTGTATTCTGGACGATACGGTAGTGGTTCCAGAGGCTTCGTGAGGTCGTGTAAAATAATCTAAAAATAATTTGGCTTGGAGTTCTTCATGAAAGTTGTGCGAAAATGTCTTGGCTATCACTCTGTAAAATTTCATAATTTTTGAAGGCCGTATGGATATTTTAATCGAATTTATTTAGAAACTGTGCATTCTGGTCATTATCCGAATATTATGTGCTATTTAGTGGAAATTGTAAAATTGTGTGAAATTCAAGTTGGCCATGAATTTTGCATGCAATTGTCATTCTATTGGTTTGATTAATGATTGCTTGAATTTTATGATTTTGGGAAAATCATAGATATTGAATTTAATATTTATTTATGGAAATAAATAAATATGATAATAAAAATAAATAATAATCATAATCATAAAATAATCATAATAAAATAAAATGGATTATTTTATTGGCCATAAATTCCATTGAAATTAAATATGTATTGTTGCATGTATGATGAGACATTGGTGTATGTATGGCCATGAATTGTGATGCATGTGTGAATCACATGCCATGTAAAATGAGATCAAAATGATGATAAATGTGGATAATGATAAGTGAGTAAGTGGTTGTGGTTGTGGTGAAGGATGAGGCCGGAATGTACAGAGATGCATTTGTCGGAATTCCCTGGGAGATTCAGGATGCCCGGAATGTGGGGGGCCGGAAGCCTTGTCGGAGGTCTTTGCCCGAAAGAAATGCCTCACGATGCCAGGATTGAGGTGCGGGATGCTTGGCTAGAAGGGTAAAGGCCGGAAGCCCTGTCGGAGGTTTCTGCCCGAAGGGAATGCCTCGTGATGCTAGTTGAGATGCGAGATGCCCGGAATGTGGGGGGCCGGAAGCCCGGTGGCCATGGGATGGCTGGAATGTTGGGAACCTTGTCGGAGGTCTTTGCCCGAAGGGATGATTAAATTGATGAATTGAGAAATGGGTGATGTGGTGATCAAATTAAAAGCTAAAAGTGGAAATTAATTCATGATATTATATGCATGATGATATGCATGATAATGATGATGATGATGATATGTGATGTGAAATAATGATGATCACCCATGATATTATATGCATGATGATATGCATGATGATGATGATGATGATGATATGTGATGTGAAATAATGATGATCACCCATGATATTATATGCATGATGATATGCATGATGATAATGATGTTATGTGATGTGAAATAGGGATGATCACCTATTGTATGATATGCATGATGATATGCATGGTAATGATAATGATGATGATGATATGTGATGTGAAATAGGGATGATCACCTATGATTTGATATGCATGATGATATGCATGGTAATGATAATGATGATGATATATGATATGGTTCAAAGACATGTATGATGTAATGATGCCATGACATGTATGTTACAATGATGATACACATGAATGTGTTATGAATTGGTATGATGATGCATGATAGTATGCGCATGGCTTCAAGGTAAGTAATGCCTGCAATGCATGTATGATTGCATGATCATTGAGTTGTTATTGGATTTCCCTATCTTTGAGTGGTTGTACTCACCCTTTTGGGGATAACATTTCGATTAGCAGTATGCCCTTCCCCCGTCACGCGGGGGTGTTTTACGATCTACCATCCGATGTAGAGGTCGAGTGTGTTGAGATAGACCTGTCTCTCTGTTCCCGGATGACTTTTATTCAAGTACGCTGTCTAGTGATGTATGACATAGGCCCGGGCGGGGCCCCGTCATTCAGGAGTTCATTTCTATGCACGTTCGTCGGGATGGAGCTATGCGAGGGATGTTGCCGCCGCCACCGCCTGATGCACCGGGTTGGGTGTGAGACCTGCGCGCGATGAGTAGGAGCTGGATCTCTTTTTGATGTAGATAGTCGACACTTTCGATGGGGGGTTTTTGTGCTCGTATGATGTTAGGGGTCGAGGTTTCTTTTTGAGATTTTAGGTAGGACATGGCAGAGTCCTAGCTTTTCTTATTTTGTACCGACCCGAAGGGAATCCCATCTTGCTATGTATGAATGTAAGCAAAGTGTCGAAGTTGTTTATAAAATCCTGATGTTTAGCTGGTGTGTATTGGTATCATGGATTGGTAGGGGGATAGATGGTGATGTTTAATTTGCTTCCGCTATGAGTCGCGTTGGAACCGATCGTTTGTAAAAAAAAAAAAAAAAATGTGTCTGTGAATTAGGACACTCCTTCGAAAGAAAGAAAGAAAGGTAATAAGGTGTAACATCGGCGCTGGTGACGATCCGCGAAGGGTTCGGGGTGTCACAATGTTATCTAGGTATATCTTTCTCAAGATAGAAAAATCAGAACTGTGTCTCTGAAGTTCAATATACTTCTCATTCAATTGTGGAATGGTGTTTTCATGAGAAGTAGATAATCTTTACTATAATACAGTACAAAGTAATGATTCTAGATACAACAGCGACAATGTTGTATACATTTTTCATAGATGATCTTGACGTGTTGATCTCTTTCAATGCCTCAAGGACAATAGATGACACTTTTACAAATTAGAT
This sequence comes from Eucalyptus pumila, assembly GCA_016097595.1. Lineage (NCBI taxonomy): Eukaryota > Viridiplantae > Streptophyta > Magnoliopsida > Myrtales > Myrtaceae > Eucalyptus > Eucalyptus pumila. The sequence goes on from CM027853.1 coordinate 47,465,602, forward strand.
GGCAGTTTTCAGCTAAGTGAAAGTAGCTGGGCGAAAATAATTTTCAAATAAAAATACATAGGTCGGTAGGTTGTGCACCTTGCTTGACCTCACATCTGTTGACGCACGATGCCAGTGACCTACATAGTTGCGGTGGTGGGGCCAGGCTCCATTGTTGACAGTGGCGGTTCACCATCGCTATTGGGAAACTTGATTCACACTCGGAAGATTAGGGACAAAAAAGCCATTGCCATTGCTATAGATTAGTTGTATGATATTCAATTGAATGTCATGCTTTTTTGTTCTAATCATATGAGGGCCATATAACTTTTCATTTGATTACTTGAGTGCCATAATTTTTTTTGAAATGTTAACAAGCACCATATCATGTCAGATTTTGAGCACTTAGGTAAACGTTTTTAAAAAGTTACTACAAACAAGTGATCAATTGAAAGTTATAATACTCAAATGAACTTTTTTTAAAAGGTAATTGGCATTCAAGTGGTTGAACAAAAAAAAAAAAAAAAAGTTATGACACTCAAGTGGCAACCAAGAGAAAATTTGTGACATGCAAGGTTGCTAGGTCATTTCATGGGAGTACATGAAATTATTAAAGCCTTTAATCAAAATAAATTTAATGACGATTGACCAATCTAGATTTAAAGTAAAAAAAGTACCTCTTTGATTCACATTGCCAATTGTTGGTACCAAAATGTCAGCACTGTCGCTCGAGATCATGAAAGAGGAGAGTGGCAATGAGTTTCAAAGAAAGAGCATTCCCATTGTTTTTTTTTTTTTCACTTAGGATTAATAGTGTGTTTGGAAATATTTCTATTATGGGAACAATTTTTATCAAGAAATAGCATTATCTTTAAAAGAAAACAGCATTAAAAAATCCATAGAGTAAAGCCCTAAGAGTTTATTTAATTTTGAATCCAATTTTCAGCAAAAGATTTTCATAATTTTTTTATAACACTTAAATTTAGTAAAACTATTCAAAATCTAATTTCTAAATTTTCTCTAAATTTATGAATCAATGAATTTTATTTTTTTAGTTATTTATTTATTTATTTATTATTCCAAAAATTTGGACTTAGATTGGCTCGAGAGACTTGACTTTGTATCATTGTGTGTTTAGATGAGCATCGTGTTACTTTATTTAATTCTCTCACGGCGAGCGAGTCAGGCAACGGTCGGAATTTTGGAAAGCCCACCGACTATCCTCAATTGAACAGTCAGCAGATCACAGCCGTCCAATCACGATCCTCGCTTCGGAGTTAGTTTTACATCAACGGTCGAGCCGAAGTCGGTGCATCCTTTCCCCATGAATAACAACAGTCCTTTTCCCCTCTCGTGCTCATTCGTATCCGTTGCTCTCGTTCCGCGTTCCTGGTTCTCCACTCTCCCCCCATGGCTTCTTCTGCGATTTCGTCCTCGTTGATTAGGCGTGTTCTTCATCGGCCCTTCCTTCTTCTTCTTCTTCTTCTTCTTCGTTTTCCGCTTCTAGATTGATTGATTGATTTTGTCGATGGTGTCCTCATTTTGTTTTCTTGTCTGATTTTGTGAAGCATCATCTGGTTGCGGAGATCCTTGAGGGTTTCGCTCGGCCTACGATGCCTATTTGGTTATCGGATTTCTTTGGTTTACGCCTCGTCCTTTGATTGCTTAGTGATTCATCAGGCGATCGATTGAACTTTGCGTTGTTGTTTTGACCAGCTTATTCTGGATTGGTAGTGTGGCTTCTATCTCTTGACGTCTGAGGATGTCGTTATGGCAAGTTCACAGAAAGAGAAACAGAAATCGGAAGGAAGGAATAGTTCTCTTCCGTTCGCAGATCAGAGTTTGGTGGTGGCAATACTTTTCCACTGCTGCTGTAATACTTTCTTCTGATACAGTGATTGTCGGGGCCATTTTACAACTGACGTGTTTTGTAGGTGATACGGGTTGTTTTTAGTTTGTAGTGCCACCTTGAGGGCGGGCCTAATTTCTGAATATTTTAGGTTCTCGGTATGAAGACTTTTCTGACAGGACCTAAGTTATACTTCGTTGCAAACTGTTAGCATCTCATTCTGAAAAGATGAACTGGTACTGTGCTTTTGCCTTTCATCTTTTAATAACATATTCCACGTAGGTACCTTTCATGACTAGAAGGTCTCTTTCTTCTCGTGTTTCATGATTGGCATATTTGATTAGGCCTCACATGGGGATGTTGACAGGACAGCCGTCTAGAAGGTCTCTTTCTTCTCGTGTTTTGTGATTGGTATATGTGATCAGGCCTCACATGGGGACGTAGACAGGACAGCCATCTAGACATAACTCCCTTTGCATTGCTTGCACTCTAACCGGTTCTCTCCTTTCTGCTGATTCTCTTGTTTCTTATCCATCACAAAGCTGTGTTGTGCCTTGTATGCTGTCAGCAGACGTGGCTGGTCTGGCTGGGAGAAGCAGACACTTGGTGCTTGGTTGGCATGTTTGTCAAATTTTGTAGTTATTTTTAGATGGGTGAAACTGAAGGGGCAGATGACAATTCTGCATAAGCCTTGGTTTGAGGTCTTAACATATCTGGTAAGCATGGACCCCTTCTGATCTCTTATGATACCTAATGTACGATGGGTGAACTTCTACTACTTATATATGATCTAAATTTAATCAAGCATAGCTGTTGAAACTCTTTAGGGCTATGAATTCATAGATGTCCAATTGCAGCGTGATCATTTGCTAATGATGGTCTTTTGACCAGGAATTCTAATTCATGGTTCTACTGTATCTCATTGGCTCTACGAAGTCATCTTCCTTCTAATTGGAGATACTAAATGGTTGCCTTATGATTGGTTTCATTTGCTTTGGTGTTTGCTTTGAAGGCATGAATTTTGAAGCATCTGGCTGGGTCTTTTTTCAGGACAATGTTGGCGACAGCTCCGATTTTATACAGAAAGGTCTATCAAAGCTATTAAGGTTTGAACGCTGATCATATCAACTAATTTTGTGGCTTCCATGCTATATGGACGTATTCAGTTGTTGACAGGTGCTTGTTCCAGTTAGAGCAATCCCACTAAGGACCGTGTGAGGATGCTAATTGAACGAAACTGTTAGAGAATCCTAGTTCTTTAGTTGGGGAAGGCAGGAGGTTATTAATTAATGCAATTATGTTTAGTAGAGATACTGAATTTTTGTTTTTCTTTGTGGATTGGAGTGATGAGTGAGTGATGTCTGGATCTTTCCATAGGGATTGTCTTTTTTTTATTTTTTATTTTATTTTTGGGGAGATGCGATGAACATCTAGTTCTCTTCCTGTTGTAGGTTAGAGTCCTTTTGTTGCAAATCATGCTGAATTTGACCTGGTTTGTGTTGTAGTATGTTCACCCATTTTACTAACTTTTAGGGGAATGATTTGAGTTAGCAAGCTTTTGCTTTTTGCTTCTCCCAGGGGATTTTTGGCATAAATGGTTTATTTTGGGTGCCAGTTCAAGTCCCTTTCTTTGATGATGTCCTGCTCTCTATCTTCGCCTGCAGACTTTACTGGATGAAACTACAATTACTACAATTGAGGCTTGTTTCCAAGGCTAAGTCTAGTTGTTGCTTAGCTTGGTCATTTGGGGTTTTTACTTTTTCTTCTTCTGGAGGTATTTTTGGTGTAAATGGTTAATTTTGGGAGCCAGTTCACAAAGTCTCTTTCTTCGATGATGTTGTCCTCTAATCTTTTTCTGTGAACTTCACTAGATAAAACTACAATTGAGTCCTATTTCAAGGCTAAGTCTAGTTGTTGCTTTCCTTGGTGACTTGGTGGCACACATTGATGGCAGTTTGACTTATTGGATGCTTCTACCTTGTGAGACAGAAACATTGATGGCAGTTTGACTTATTGGATGCTTCTACCTTGTGAGACGGAAATTGATTGCCGATATTCACTAATATCATGGCAGATTATTTGTTTCTACTTTGAATTGGTTTGGTGCAGTCTGTAGAAGTGTTCTTATCGGGATTCTCCTTATATTGAAGTTCCAGTTGATATAAATTTGCCTGACAAATTAGTTTATATTGCTTGTGTGTTGAAAAGTTACTGGGCCATGAGCTTGCATGATCCCTCTACATGGATTCACCCCTGATTTTCTCCAAAACTCCTATTCTGTTATCTTTGTTTTCTGAGGAAGTTGGCTCTATTTTGTGCTTTCAAAACTATATCTGCAAGGATGCTCATGGGCATTTTTAGAGTGGATGGATTGGATGTTTTGGCCAACTTTTATAAGCTTGCTCTTTGAATGAGATGGTGCACTGGATGCGTTGCTTCAGGTAGGGTTCATGTGTTGTATGAGCTATACCTCATGTTGAACTTGAGAAGAAAAACTAATTGGTTCGATGACTTCACAAAGAAATTGAGCCTTCCTGCAGGATATATCGTATAGGCCCTGAAAGGAGATGGAAGGCTGTGATCTCTGGATAAAATTTTGCTTACAAACGAAGCATCTAGCTTTAGCGAGTATATAAGCTAGTGGAATACCTGATGGAGCTTGTATAATTCTGCTTGTATTTTTGGACTTTTGGACATATTTGTATCTTGTCAGTTGCTCACTTTGTTGAGCAAATTGTGTAACTTTGTATCGTAGCACAAGTAAGTTGTGGTTGGCAAAAAATCAAGCATGAATTGTGCAGATAGCACTTGTTATTATTTTGTTCATGTGTTGTATGAGCTATACCTGATGTTGAACTTGCGAAGAAAAACTAATTGGTTTGAAGACCTCGCAAAGAAATTGAGCCTTTCTGCAGGATATGTTGTATAGGCCTGGATACCTGATGGAGATTGTATGATTCTGCTTGTATTTTTGGGCTTTTGGACATATATGTCTATTGTCAGTTGCTCACTTTGTTGAGCAAATTGTGCAACTCTGTATCATAGCATAAATAAGTTGTGGTTGGGAAAAAATCAAGTATGAATTGTGCAGATAGAACTTGTTATCATTTTGGTCAGGGTGTGATTTGCTAACTCTTGGAAGTTATTGATCAATTGATCTATTGATCTTTGCATTGTTGTTTTACCAGCTTATTCTGGATTTTGTTATTCGCTGAATTCGCAGTGGCTTCTTTCCTCTTGGATCATATCTCTTGATGTCTGAGGATGTAGTTATGGGTGTTTGGTTTAGCTCCTCCTATGATCCTTAATTGATCCATCCACCGATCGGTCTTTCCATTTTATTGTTTTACGAGCGGCTTCTGGATTTTGTTATTTGGTGAATTCACAGTGGCATCTTCCCCTTGGAGCGAAACTGTTTGTTTGAGGATGTCAAGAACGACACCGGTTAGTTTGTTTCACAAAACTAGGTGTTTGGGCTTTTTGGAGGACTGATGATCCTTTTGCTGTCTTTTTTTGGTTGAGATGATGAAAGTATTCTTTCAGGTGATAGGCTATAATTTACTGGTTTTGATTGAAATTTGTTCTTCAGTCTTTTATCTTTGGGACTTGATTGTTGTCTAGTCCTGATCCTCTCACAGGTTGGAGTCTCGCCAGAATCAACAAAGGGTGCTCTGCTGCAAGCTGATGATTGTCTGAGAGTGGATAAGCTCTATTGTCTCTCGAGGCAGTTATTGGTTTGAATGAAATTTGTTCTCCAGTCCCATAATTTTCCGATTGATGCAAAAACCGATTCTCATTCCTTTGGAGGGGTGGAGTTTGGCCAACATATGATCTGTGATGGTTCTTTCTTTGCAAGGTGTACGTGCCACAACAGATCACTATCCAATCCAGATCCGCTTGCCCGTGTCCCCTTCCTAGAAATAGCCCTCCATCATGTCCTTATCCTTCAGTCTCATCTTGCGTCTATGATTGTGCATGCGTTCCTTTCTCAGTTCAAAGCCTCTTCAGAGGAGAAATCATACCCAAAATGCTCTTGATCCTTCTTCTTTTCTTTTTGTTTCTTGATTAATTGTTAATTTGGTCTGATTTGTATGCTAATTTTCTGAAGGTTACTCTTGCCTCTCTGGGAGTCTGCCATGTTATGCGTATCGTTAGGGTTTGCACTCCTCTGATTGGTGATGGATTCATCATTGATTGATCTTTCCGTTCAATTGTATCATGAGCTGATTCTGGTATTCACTATTCCGTGAATTGGCAGTGGTTTCTTTCTTCTTGGAGTGATCATGTTTGTCTGAGGACCATGAGCACAATGCTACTGGTCAGTTTTTTTTTTTTTTTTTTTGGTAAAGTAAGATTTGTATTGTCCGCAACAATGCTACTGGTCAGTTGGTTACATAGAACAAGACATTTGGGCTTTTTAGAGGACCAATGATCTAATCTTGCACTGTTCAGTTGAGCTGATGATGTAGTAGTCTTTGTCTTTAGGATGAGTGATGGACTGAAATTTTGACAACCTTCTAGGCTTCTTTTACAGGTTGAAAGTTTTACTGGATTAGACAGCTGGTGATCTATTGCATTCTCTGTGGGGCTGAGTTGATAATTATTTGATATTGGACGAGCTTCTTCTGCTATTTTCTAGTTAATCCCAAAGATCAGATCTAGTTCTCTTCCTTTCGAAGATCAGCGTTTGGTCGGGGCAATACTTCATGTGGCCAAGTTCCATATGTAGTCTCTGTGATCAGTGATATTCTTCCTTGCTGCATAAGCATCAATTCCTAACTTGTCTTCCACTTCTGTTATCTTCTAGTTAAGGTGGAATGATCAGGTGTTTTCTTTCCTTCGCAGGTCAGAAGTTCTGTCGAGGCAATACTTTACCTCATCAATTTCAATATGGAGCGTCTGTGATCGGTGATGGTTCTTTCTTGCTGCATAAGCATCAATTAATAGGACAAGCTCTCCTTTCAGAGTTTTTTTTTTTCTGGAAAGGTCCACACAAGTTCTATCTTGTTTCTCTTCATTCTTATCTGTGTGCTATGATCACTAATTGGATCTCTCTAAATCATGGAGATAGCATATGTTACAGTTACACGATATGGTCTGTTTTCTATCCTGGAACTGGCGCCAGGCATTACCTTGCTGGGTTCACCTTCAAACACAACTTCTGTGTTTTCTTATGGTCTAGAACGAGAGGTCATTTTGTGTTCTTTCCGTATGAGAGGTTGTTTGAATTGGTTGGACTCTGTCAATGGCCATATAAATGTCAACATTATAGGTTTTCTTTGGTTATTAGGACTGAAGGCTTACTGCTGACAGAATTGGTTTTACTTCAGTGCATATTGGTTGCATCTTATTTGGAATGATGTGCAGATATCTATTATGATACAGATATCTATTATGATACGCATTCTTAATCTTTCTTAACTTGTTTTTATCTCTTGACGTTTGTTGAGCCGATTACTTTCTCGGTCTAATTTCTGAAGCATCTGGTTTGTTGCAGAAGCTTAATTTCTTGTGTTCCGGTTGCCTCCTTGGGACTTTGCCATGGTCAGGGACATCATTAGGGTCTACTGTCCTCCTTTGACCATTTATTAATTTATTGGTTGGTTGTTCTATTTAGTTTTTTTTTTTTTTTTTAAGAGCAGATTCTGGATCTGTTATTTAATGCATTGGAAGTGACTTCTTCTCTGTTGGACTGATCTCTACTTCTGAGGATGTCATGTAAGGAACAGTAAATATGATGAGTTTGGTCAATTGTTGCATAGAATAAAGTGTTTGAGCTATTTTTTGGGACTGACGATTCCTTTGTGGTGTAATGTTGAGTTGATGGACTAGGAGTACTGGGTGATGAACTGCAACTTTTAATAATTTCCTGCATGGACACTTATGTTTCTTTTTCAAAATTCATTCTTTCATTAATTATGTTTGGGTAGTGGCAAGAATCGAGATGATAATTGTCTGGTTCTAATTGCTTTAGGTTGAAGGTTTGCTGAACTTGAGAAGTGCTGATCCTTTGCCTTTTTGGCAAGGCTAAGAGGATGAATTGTGGAGACCGGGTTTTGTTTAAAATTGTACAAGCTCTCATTTATTGGATTCTTGACAGTAAATGACTATAATAGTATTGACTCTATTTTCTTTTTTCTTTTCCTTTTTTTTTTATTAAAGCAAGATGATCACCGTTCAGTTCTCTTTCTATAATAGGTCATAAATAGGTTAAAGCAATGACTTTTTCCTTGATGGAACTATTCTGCATGTTATTTGTTACTCTTTTTCCTTTCAATGTACTTTGTTGCATGATCACTTGGTAATAGATTTCTTGGATATGCATCTGTTTTGGCTTGGTGTGTATGTCTGCTTGAATTCTGTGTCAATATGTTAAATTGGTTTTCTTATGCTGAGTTGTTATTTTGACAGTACCTATTGCCCTTGTTTTTCTATGTTATTTCGAACTTATAGGATGGGTTCTTTTCCAAAAAAATATTTGTTTTTCACTGCAGTATGCAGTAACATTTATCTCTTGCCAAAACTTTACTAATTGTTTTTCACTCAAAGTTTGATTTGAATTCTGTCTCAATGATTGATAGCTTCATTTACCCATGTAAGGCCCTAAATTTTCACCCCTAGGCATTTGAAACCTAGAAAAGAGAAATGCTAGATATCCTAATCATTCACAAGTTTGGTGTACAATAACTGTATACAAAATAAACCATTTCTCATGATGAAAGAGGGTCTTTTTGAATTAGAGAAGCAACAAATCATATGTAACAATTAATGCTTTTGCATACCGTGTTTTGTATGTGGTTCTGCATTGCTCTTTACAAACTTTGATTTAGAAATTGACTAGTCATATAGCAAGTGAGCATTTAAGCAAGTGCATTGACAAACCGGATTGGCAGCGGTAAGTGCCCCTGTATATGCCCTTTATTTGTGCTTATTGTTTTTGTTCTGGATCTGCTTGGTTATTAATGCAGGTGAAACACATCAGAGCCAAATATGGGGATTTTACTTTGGCATTAGTGTTGCTGGCTATCCAGGTTCTTTAATCTGCTCTACTCAATTGTTACCTTTAAAGCCTGCATATTTCCCTTTGCAGGATAGGTCTTCTCACGCTTTCATGGTTCTGCTCACCCCCCACCTTTGTCTCTCCATGGCTTCGGCTGCCTGGCCTACAATTCCTGTGGTTACCGGAATTATTTGGTTTACAGCCTCATCCTCAGTCAATCTTTCCTTCATTGTTTTGCCAGCTTACTATGGATTTTTGTTAGTCGGTGAATTGGCAGTGTGGCTTCTTTCCTCTAGAATCATATCTCTATTGTCTGAGGATGTTGCTATGGGAAGTGCTTGGTTTAGCTCCTCCTCCGATCCTTTATCGATCCATTGACTGACTTTCCATACAATCTACGAGCTGCTTCTGGATTTTCTTATTTGGTGAATTTGCAGTGGCTTTTTCCCTTGGAGCGAACTGTTTGTCTGAGGATGTCAAGGATCATGAATACAATGACACTGGTCAGTGTGTTCCATAAAACTAGGTGTTTGGGCTTTTTGAAGGACCGATGATCCTTTTGCTGTCTTTTTAGGGTTGAGATGATGATCTAGTGTTTGGTCACATCTAAGACCGGGCAATAGACTGAAAATTACTGGTGTTGATGGAAATTGGTTCTTCAGTTTTTTTATCTCTGTGTGATGTTTATCATCTAGTCATGATTCTCTCACAGGCTGGAGTCTTGCCAGACTTGACAAGTGGTGATCTGCCGCGAGCTGATGATTGCTTGAAATTGGATAAGCTCTATGGTTTCACGAGGCAATTATCTGTTTGAATGAAATTTGTTCTTTCAGTCCCATAATTTTCTGATTAATGTGAAAGCTGATTCTCATTCCAGTGTTTGGTTGATGTATGATTTGTGACGGTTCTTTCTTTGCAAGGTGTATGCGCCACGACAGATCACCATCCAATCCAATTCCGCTTCATCTTTTTTTCATTGAAGTTCGAAAGCGGGTGTCTCCTTCCTGGAAATAGTCCCTCCCTCGTGTCCTCATCCATTGGTCTCATTGTGCATCTATGATTGTGCATGCATTCCTCTCTCAGTTGACAGCCTCTGCGAAGTACATTTCAGAGGAGACATCGTTCCTGAATGTGTTGTTGATCATTTCTTTCTCTTCATTGATTGTTAAATCGGTCTGATTCGGTTTATGCTATGTTATTTTCTGAAGGTCACACCTCGCCTCTCTGGGACTCTGCCATGTCATGGGCATTGTTAGGGTTTGCGCTCCTCTGGTCATTGATTGATTAAATCACTGATTGATCTATCCAAGTTCAATTGTGTAATGAGCTGATTCTGGTACACTATTCCATGAATTGGCAGTGGCTTATTTCTTCTTGAAGCAATCATGTTGTCTGAGGATGTTGGCTGATTCTGACGATCAATGAGGATGTTGTCTGATATAATGCTACTGGTCAGTTGGTCACATTGAATATGTCATTTGGGCTTTTGGAGAACTAGTAATCTACCTTGCACTGGGTGGTTGATCTAGAAGCCTTTTTCTTCAGGGCAAATGACGGACTGACATTATGGCAACCTTCTAGACTTCTTTTACAGCTTGAAAGTTTTACTGGATTTGACAGCTGGTGATCTGTTGCGTTTTCTGTGGGCTGAGTTGATAATTGTTTGAAATTGGATGAGCTGTTGCTCCTTGGATTTTAGGCAGTTATTGGTCTGAATGGAACTTGTCCTTTACATCTGTTATTGGTAGGTAATCGGAAAGGTCAGATCTAGTTCTCTTTCCTTCGCAGATCAAGATTTTGGTCAAGGCAATACTTTACCTGGCCAAGTTCGATATGCAGTGTCTACTATCAGTGATGTTCTTTCTTGCTGCAGAAGCATCAGTTTCTAATTTGCCTTCCACTTCTCATTTATGTATTCCTTTTTTGGCCAGAAATGAGATACTTAAATTTACCATAGGAAAAGCATACTTCTTAGAGACAAAATAATAAAACTATACACACACACATGCATTGATGGGTATGAGTATACTGTTTGAGCAATTAAATCAAGAATATCATATATGTCACTATGTGCACAATTATAGTCAATAACTCAAAAATTGTAATTTTTTTAAAGTTGAATGAACATCGAAGAATGCTCTTCAAGCATTTATCTAATAATAAATGAAGAGGGAGTGGCTTATTGATAAAACACGGATGTTTAGATTTTTGGGAGGACTGATGAACCGTTGCTTTCTTATTTTTAATTGAGATTATGAGCTAGTGGTCTTTAATCACATCTTAGACCAAGTGACAGGCTGAAATTTACTGGTCTTGATTGGAATTTATTCTTCTTTGTATTATCTTTGTGAGTTGATTATCTTCAAGTCCTGATTCTTTCACAGGTTGGAGTCTTGCCAGACTTGACAAGTGGTGATCTTGCACGAGCTGATGATCATCTGAAATTGGATAAGCTCTATCGTTTCTCGAGGCATTTATTGGTTTAAATGGAATTTGTTCTCCAGTCCCATTATTTTCTGATTAATGTGAAAACTGATTCTCATTAGTTGGGAGGTAATTGTTTGATTGATGTATGATCTGCGGTGTTTCTTTCTTTGCAAGGTGTACACGTCCCAACCGATCACTAATCAATCCATATCCACATCTTATTCTTATTAAATTTCGAAAGCTAGTGTCTCGTTCCTAGAAATAGCCTCTCCCTCGTGTCCTCATCCTTCCGTTTCATCTGGTGTCTATGATTGTGCATGCGTTCCTCTCTCAGTTTGTCAGCCTCTACGAAGTACTCTTCAGAGGAGACATCATTCCCAATGCAGTCTCTTGATCCTCTTCTTTCATTTTGTCTCTTCATTGATTGTTAAATTGGTCTGATTCTGTTTATGCTATGTTATTTGTCAAAGGTCACGCCTCACCTCTCTAGGACTCTGCCATGTTGTTGGCATGATTAGGTTTTGCGCTCCTCCGATTGGTGATTGATTCATCATTGATTGATTTTTCCAAGTTCAATTGTATTTTGAGCTGATTCTGGCATTCAGTGAATTGGCAATGGCATACAATACAACATTTGGGCTTTTTGGATTGGTGATCTAGAAGCCTTTGTCTTAAAGACAAACAATGGACTGAAATTTTGACAACCTTCTAGGCTTCCGTTACAGCTTGAAAGTTTTACTGGATTTGACAGCTGGTGATCTGTTGTGTTTTCTGTGGGGCTGAGTTGATAATTCTATGAAATTGGATGAGCTCCTGCTTCTCAGATTTTGGGCAGTTATTGGTTTGAATGAATCTTGTCCTTTACTTCTGTTATTTCTTAGTTAATCTGAAAGTTCAGATCTATTTCTCCTCCCTTTGTAGATCAGAGTTTGGTCAAGGCAATACCTTATGTAGCCAAGTTCGATATGGAGTGTCCGCGATCAGTGATGTTCTTTCTTGCTACATGAGCATCAATTTCTATTTTGTCTTCCACTGTTGTTATCATCTAGTTGAGGTGGAATGATCAGATGTTCTCTTTCCTTCACAGGTCATAATTTGTTCGAGGCTATACTTTACCTCGTCAATTTCGAGATGGAGTGTCTGATCAGTGATGGCTCTTTCTTGCTGCATAAGCATCAATTCATAGGACAAGCTCTTCTGTCAGAGTTCTTTCTTGTCTGGAAAGGTCCACACAAGTTTTAGCTCGTTTCTCTTCGTTCTTATCTGTATGCTACAATCACTAATTGGATCTCTGGTAAATCATGGAGATATCATATGTAAGATGTATGTGTCATGCTCTTCTTCCCTATCATGGAACTGGCTCCGGGCATTACCTGGTTGGTTTGCTTCGCCTTTCTTTCACACGACTTCTATGTTTTCTTTTGGTACAAAACAAGAGGTCATTTTGTGTTCTTTTTGTGCCAGAGGTTATTTGAGTTGTTGGACTCAGTGAATGGCCATATAAATGTCTAATTTGTAGGTGTTCTTTGGTTATTGGGACTTTGAAGGTTTATTGCTGACAGAATCGTTTTTACTTCAGGGCATACTGGTAGTTTCTTATTTTGAAATGACATACATCAGATATCTATGACAATTTGCATTCTTAATCGTTCTTATTTTGTTTCTATTTGTTAATTAATGATGGTAGCTGATACCACTCGTTCTTTTGGCAGATTAGAGCCTCCTTTCTCTTCGGGATTGGATTGGAAAACTTTTGATTTGTATGTCTTACCTTTTTCTTTGATGGAACTATCCTGCATGTTATTTATCATGGACTTTTTCGGGTTCAACATATTTTGTCGCACATTCATTGGGAAATACGTCTCTTGCATATGCATTTTTTTTTTTTTTTTTTTTACTTGGAGTGTATGTCTGCTTGAATATTGTCTCAATGGGTGTTAAATTTGGTTTATCTGAAGAATTTTTGTCAGGTTTCCTGTGTTAATATTTGATGAGATTGATGCTGTCTGGATGGTAATTTCCTATGCTGAGATGTTATTTTCCTGCGACCTATTGCCTCTTTTTTCTCTATGTTATCTGGAACTTGCAGGACATGTTCTTTTCCAAAAAATATTTGTTTTTCACACTGTTTTTTGCGGTAACATTTACCTTCTGCCAAAACTTTCCCTAAAGTATAGTATGTAATGTTTCACTTGTATAGCAATGTTGTTGGATGGTTTATCAATAGATTGATCTTTCCATTTAATTGTTTATCAAGATGAGTATGCATTTCAGTTGATTGCCAGTTGCATCTGATTTTGTATCGATAACTCTCCCTATCGTTCCTTTTTGTTTTCCCTTTCTTGATTAATTGATTATGTTGATGGTGTCCGTTTGATTTTCTTGGTCTGATTTTGTGAAGCGTCGTCTGGTTGCAGAGATCTGTCCCTCTTGCACGGTCATGCTTTGATTCTCATTGTTTGGCGAATTGGCAGTGTGGCTTCTTTCTTTCCTCTTGGATTGTGATCTCTTGACGTAGGAGGAGGTCGTTATGGAAAGTGTTTGGTTTAACTCCTCCTTTGACCCTTGATACAGTGACCGATCAATCTTTCTGTTATTTGGTGACTTCGCTGTGGTTTCTTTCCCTGTGCAAACTGTTTGCCTGAGGATGTCAAGGATGATGAATACTGTTAATACATGTCTTGGATGTTTGGGCTTTTTGGAGGAGTGGTGACCCTTTTTCTGTCTTCTTATTTTTTTCTCGGTTGAGACAATGATCAGTAGTCTCTGATCACATCTTAAGACTGAAATTTACTGGGTTTGATGGGAAATTTGTTCTTCAGTTTTTTATCTTTGGGAGTTCTCTCACAGGTTGGAGTCTTGCCAGACTTGACAAGGGTGCTCTGTCGCAAGCTGATGATTGTCTGAAATTGGATAATCTCTATCATCTTTCGAGGCAGTTATTGGTTTGAATGAAAATTGTTCTCTAGTCCCATAATTTTCCAATTGATGCAAAAACCGATTCTCATTCCTTTGGAGTTCAGAGTTTGGCTGATGTGTGATCTGTGATGGTTCTTTCTTTGCAAGGTGTACGTGCCACAACAGATCACTATCCAATCCAGACCAGCTTCCCGGTGTCTCCTTCCCAGAAATAGCCCTCCCTTGTGTCCTCATCCTTCAGTCTCATCTTGTGTCTATGATTGTGCATGCATTCCTTTCTCAGTTGACAGCCTCTGCAAAGTACTCTTCAGAGGAGACATCACCAAAATGCACTATTGATCCTTGTTCATTTCTTTTTGTTTCTCGATCCTTTATTGATACAATGGCCGATTGATCTTTCTGTTATTTGGTGAATTCGCAGTGGTTTCTTTCCCCTCAGAGTGAAACTGTTTGTCTGAGGATGTCAAGGATGATTAATACTATGAATACTATGCCTGGGATGTTTGGGCTTTTTCGAAGACTAGTGATCCTTTTGCTGTCTTCTTTTTTTTCTCGATTGAGAGGATGAATTATTAGTGTTTGATCACGTCTGGGACCCACCGATGGAATGAAATTCACTGGGTTTGATGGGAAATTTGTTCTTCAGTTTTTTAAGTCTAGTTGTTGCTTTCCTTGGTGACTTGGTAGCACACATTGATGGCAGTTTGACTTATTGGATGCTTCTACATTGTGAGATGGAAATTCATTGCCGATATTCACTAATATCATGGCAGATTACTTGTTTCTACTTTGAATTGGTTTGGTGCAGTCCATAGAAGCGTTCTTACCGGGATTCTCTTTATATTGAAGTTCCAGTTCATATAAATTTGCCTGACAGATTAGTTTTATATTGCTTGTGTGTTGAAAAGTTACTGGGCCATGAGCTTGCACAATCCCTCTACATGGATTCTCCCTTGATTTTCTCCAAAACTCTTATTCTGTTATCTTCGTTTTCTCAGGAAGTTGTCTCTATTTTGTGCCTTCAAAGCTATATCTGCAAGGATGCTCGTGGGCATGCATAGAGTGGATGGATTGGATGTTTTGGCCAACTTTTACAAGCTTTCTCTTTGAATGAGATGGTGCACTGGACGTGTTGCTTCAGGTAGGGTTCATGTGTTGTATGAGCTATACCTCATGTTGAACTCGAGAAGAAAAACTAATTGGTTTGTTGACTTCACAAAGAAATTGAGCCTTCCTGCAGGATATATTGTGTAGGCCCCAAAAGGAGATGGAAGGCTGTGATCTCTGGATAAAATTTTGCTTACAAACAAAGCATCTAGCGTTAGTGGGTATATAAGCCAGCGGAATACCCGATGGAGCTTGTATAATTCTGCCTGTATTTTTGGACTTTTGGACATATTTGTCCACTGTCAGTTGCTCACTTTGTTGAGCAAATTGTGTAACTTTGTATCATAGCACAAGTAAGTTGTGGTTGGCAAAAAATCAAGCATGAATTGTGCAGATAGCACTTGTTATCATTTTGTTCATGTGTTGTATGAGCTAAACCTGATGTTTAACTTACGAAGAAAAACTAACTGGGTTGAAGACCTTGCAAAGAAATTGAGCCTTTCTGCAGGATATGTCGTATAGGCCCTGAAAGGAGAAGGAAGGCTGTGATCTCTGGATAAAATTTTACTTACGAAGCATCTAGCGTTAGCCAGTATATGAGCTAGTGGAATACCTTTTGGAGCTTGTATAATTCTGCTTGTATTTTTGGACTTTTGGACATATTTGTCTATTGTCAGTTGCTCACTTTGTTGAGCAAATTGTGCAACTTTGTATCATATCATAAATAAGTTATGGCTGGCAAAAAATCAAGAATGATTGTGCAGATAGCACTTGTTATCATTTTGGTCAGGGTGTGATTTGCTGACTCTTGGAAGTTATTGATCTATTGATCTTTGCATTGTTGTTTTACAGCTTATTCTGAATTTTTGTTATTCGGTGAATTCACAGTGGCTTCTTTCCTCTTGGATCATATCTGTTGATGTCTAAGGATGTTGTTATGGGTTAGCTCCTCCTATGATCCTTAATTGATCCATCCACCGATTGGTCTTTGCATTTTATTGTTTTACGAGCGGCTTCTGGATTTTGTTATTTGGTGAATTCACAGTGGCATCTTCCCCTTGGAGCAAAACTGTTTGTTTGAGGATGTCAAGAACGACACGGGTCAGTTTGTTTCACAAAACTAGGTGTTTGGGCTTTTTGGAGGACTGACGATCCTTTTGCTGTCTTTTTTTGGTTGAGATGATGCTTAGTCTTTCAGGCGATAGGCTATAATTTACTGGTTTTGATTGAAATTTGTTCTTCGGTCTTTTATCTTTGGGACTTGATTGTCGTCTAGTCCTGATCCTCTCACGGGTTGGAGTCTCGCCAGATTCGACAAGGGGTGCTCTGCTGCGAGCTGATGATTGTCTCAGAGTGGATCAGCTCTATTGTCTCTCAAGGCAGTTATGTTTGAATGAAATTTGTTCTCCAGTCCCATAAATTTCCGATTGATGCGAAAACCGATTCTCATTCCTTTGGAGGGGTGGAGTTTGGCCAACATATGATCTGTGATGGTTTTTCTTTGTAAGGTGTACATGTCACAACAAATCACTATCCAATCCAAATCCACTTGCCCATGTCCCCTTCCTGGAATTATCCCTCCATTGTGTCCTTATCCTTCAGTCTCATCTTGCGTCTATGTGCATGCATTCCTTTCTCAGTTGACAGCCTCTGTGAAGAATTCTTCAGAGGAGACATCATACCCAAAATGCTCTTGATCCTTCTTCTTTTCTTTTTGTTTCTTGATTAATTGTTAATTTGGTCTGATTTGCATGCTAATTTTCTGAAGGTTATTCTCGCCTCTCTGGGAGTCTGCCATGTTATGCATATTGTTGGGGCACTGCTCTGATTGGTGATTGTTTCATCATTTATCGATGTTTCTGTTTAATCGTATTATGAACTGATTCTGGTATTCACTATTCCGTGAATTGGCAGTGGCTTCTTCCTTCCTGGAGTGATCACGTTCGTCTGAGGACCATGAGCACAATGCTACTTGTCAGTTGGTTACATAGAACAAGACATTGGGGCATTTTAGAGGACCAATGATCTAATCTTGCACTGTTCAGTTGAGCTGATGATGTAGTAGTCTTTGTGTTTAGGATGAGCGATGGACTGAAATTTTGACAGCTGGTGATCTGTTGCGTTCTCTGTGGGGCTGAGTTGATAATTATTTGATATTGGATGAGCTTCCGTTTCTTGGATTTTAGGCAGTTATTGGATTGAATGGAACTTGTCCTTCATTTCTGCTATTTTCTAGTTAATCCCAAAGATCAGATCTAGTTCTCTTCCTTCCGAAGATCAGCGTTTAGTCAGCGCAATACTTCACATGGCCAAGTTCCATATGGAGTCTCTGTGATGAGTGATATTCTTCCTTGCTGCATAAGCATCAATTCCTAACTTTTCTTCCACTTCCGTCTTCTTCTAGTTAAGGTGGAACGATGAGATGTTCTCTTTCCTTTGCAGGTCAGAGTTTGGTCAAGGCAATAGTTTACCTCATTGAGTTCAATATGGAGGGTCTTGAATCAGTAATGGTTCTTTCTTGTTGCATAAGCATCAATTCAAAGGACAAGCTGTTCTTTCAGAGTTCTTTCTTGTCTGGAAAAGTCCACACAAGTTAAGCTCGTCTCCCTTCACTTCTGCTATTTTCTACTTAATGCGAAAGATCAGATCTAGTTCTCTTCCTTCTGAAGATCAGTGTTTGGTTGGGGCAATACTTCATGTGGCCAAGTTCCATATGGAGTCTCTGTGATCACTGATATTCTCCCTTTTTGCATAAGCATCAATTCCTAACTTTTCTTCCACTTCCGTCATCTTCTAGTTACGGTGGAATGATCAGATGTTCTCTTTCCTTTGCAGGTCAGAGTTTGGTCAAGGCAATAGTTTACCTCCTCAAGTTCAATGTGGAGTGTCTTGGATCAGTAATGGTTCTTTCTTGTTGCATAAGCATCAATTCAAAGGACAAGCTGTTCTTTCAAAGTTCTTTCTTGTCTGGAAAAGTCCACACAAGTTAAGCTCGTCTCCCTTCACTTATCTGTGTGCTGCGATCACTAATTGGATCTCTGGTAAATCATGGAGATAGCATATGTAAGATGTATATGTCATGCTCTTCTTCCCTATCATGGAATTGGCTCCAAGAATTACCTACTAAGCTTCATCTCCTTTTTACATGACTTCTGTGCTTTCTTTTTGTTTAGAACAAGAGGTCATCATGTGCTCTTTATGTGCGAGAGGCTGCTTGAGTTGGTTGGACTCTGTCAATGGCCACTGGTTATCAGGACTGAATGCTTATTGCTGACGGGATTGCTTTTACTTGGTGCATACTGGTATCTTCTTATTTGGAATGACAAACTTCAGATATCTATTACGATTTGCATTCTTAATCTTTGTTATTTTCTTTCTATATTTTAATGGTTGCCGAGCCGATTACTTTCTTGGTCTAATTTCTGAAGTATCTGGCTTGTTGCAGAAGCTTAATTTCTTCGGCTCCCATTGCCTCTTTGGGACTTTGCCATTGTCATGGACATCATTAGGGTTTACTCTCCTCCTTTGACCATTTATTAATTGATTGGTTAGTTGGTCTATTTAGATGTTTTATGAGCAGATTCTGGATCTGTTATTTAGTGGATTGGAAGTAACTTTTTCTCTGATGGACGGATCTCCACCTCTGAGGATGTCATGTAAGGAACTGTAATTATGATTGGTTTGGTCAATTGTTGCATAGAATAAAGCATCCAGCTTTTCTTGGGACTGGCAATTCCTTGGCAGTGTATTGTTGGGCTGGTGGAACTAGGAGTGCTGGGTGTTGAACTAAAACTTCTAATAATTTCCTGCATGGACACTAATGTTTGTTTTTTAAAATTCATTCTTTCATTAATTATCTTTGGTTAGTAGCAAGAATCGAGATGATAATCGTCTATTCCTAATTGCTTTAGGTTGAAGGTTCGCTGAATTTGAGAAGTATTGATCCTTTGTCTTTCTTGCAAGGCTGAGAGGATGAATTGTGGAGACCAGGTTTTGTTTGAAATAGGATAAGCTCTTATTTGTTGCATTCTGGACAGTAAATGGTTCCAATGGTGTTGACTCAATTTTTCTTTTTTAAATTAAAGCAAGAGGATCACCATTAAGTTCTCTTTCTTTTATGGTCAGAATTGTTTAAAGCAAAGACCTTTTCCTTAATGGAATTATTCTACATGTTATTTATCACTGACTTTTTCCCTTTCAACATACTTTGTTGCACATTCCCTTAGAAATACGTTTCTTGCATATGCATTTCCATTGACTTGGTGTGTATGTCTACTTGAAGTTAGTGTCTATGTTAAATTGGTTTATTGGAAGAATTTTCTGTCAGGTTTACTTTGTGTTTATATAAGATAGATCGTCATTGTCTAGATGGTAATTTCTTTTGCTGAGTTATTATTTTGGTGTTATCTATTGCTCTTTTTCTCTATGTTATTTGGAACTTGCAGGATAGGTTCTTTCCCAAAAAAATATTTGTTTTTCACACTTTTTTATGCAGTAACATTTTCCTTTTGCCAATACTTTACCAAATGTCATATTATGTAGTGTTTTCACTTATAAAGCAATGATGTGGATGGTTCATCAATAGCTTTATCTTTCCATTAAATTGTTTAACAAGATTATTCTGGATTTTGTGGTGAATTGGCAGTCACATCTTTCCTCTTGGAGCACGATCTCTTTATTGGAGCATGTCGTCCGATGATGATAAATACATAGAAGATGGTCAGTTTGCATAATATAAGGTGTTTGGGCTTCTTGGAGGAGTGGTGATCTATTATGCAGTCTTTGTTTGAGTTCTGAAGTATTTTTGTTCACATCTTCTACAGGCGATGGACTAATTTTGAAGCTTTCTAGGCTTTCTGTAGTTTTGAATTAAGTTTGTCTTCGGTTGATTATATTCAGGAAGCAGTGGGATGTATCATCAAGTTCTAATTCGTTTAAAGGATTAAGTTTTGCTGGGTTTGAGAAGTGCTTTCTTTTGTGGGGCTGAGTTCATGATTGTTTAAAATTGGACGAGCGGCAGCTTCGTGGATTCTAGGCAGTACTGAAACTTTGAAGATTTATAGGCTTTTTGTAGTTTCGATTTAAGTTTGTCTTTAGTTGATTATCTTCTGGGAGCAGAGAGATAATTATTGTCAAGTTATAATTCTTCTACAGGTTGAAGTTTTGCCGGGTTTGAGAAGTGGTGATCTATTGCGTTCTTCTGTGGGGCTGAGTTGATGATTGTTCAAAATTGGACAAGCAGTCACTTAGTGGATTCTAGGCAGTCATTGATTGGAATGAAGTTTGTTCTCCACTTCTGCTTTTTTCTGGGTTATAGTGAGATGATTGGGGCCTAGTTCTCTTTCCTTTGATGCAAACCTCTTGTGGTTCGATGTGGACTTCCTTCAATCTGTGATGGTTCTTTCTAGCTCCATAATCTTTATTTCATTTAACACGTTCTTTAGAGATTCTATTGGGGAAGATGAATGATCATCGACTATCCTCCATTTTAGGGATCATTTTGTGAGTCTGGAAAGCTTGAGGTCCACTAAGTTCTGGCTTGTTTCTCCTCATTCTTGTAGTGCATGCTGCAATCACAAAATTGATTGTTGGTGAATCATTCAGATATTGATTGCTGGTGAATCATGCAGATATTGCATGCTACTCGTCTTGCTTTTTTCCCCGCAAATGCTAGCTTCAGATAATACCCAGGGCTTTCATTCTATACGATTGATGTGTTTTCTTTTGGTACAAAACCTTTGGTGAAACTTTTTCATTTATCGGGTGATTTCTATGCTTTAGGTGGTTGTTGAGGAGTTTTCATGGACATTATTAGTGTTTACGCTACTTCTTCGATCTGATTGATGGATTGATCCATTGTTTTACACGCTGTTTTGGATTTTTATAAACCAGTGGATTGATGGTAGCTTTGTTTTTCTCATGGAGCAATCTCTTTGATTGAGGATGTTGTTTAAGGATTGGTACATATGATGAGGTTGGTCAATTATTACTCAGAATAACTGAGCTTTTCTTGTGTTCGACGATCTCTTCACATCTATCTTTGGTTGGGTTGGTGGATGGGCATTGTCCTTGATTGGCTTCAGGACTAGGTGAAGAACTGAAATTTTGATAAATTCCTGCTGTGTAGGCACTTGGTGTTTTGCCAGATTTTAGATGTGATGATCTGTCACCTTTTCTGTGTTGGTTTTGATGAATATCGGTGTCTGGGCTTGGTTGGAAATTGGATAAGCTCCCACTTCTTGGATTTTTGGTTCTTTTGATATCCTCACTCTCCATGTATATTTATATGGATCAGTCCCTAATCAATTGATATTTAGGCCATGCTTTAATGATAGGGTGTGTGAGAACTAGCGAGGTCTGAGGTCCTCACTCTTTCCTTTGAAGCAAACCTCTTCTGGTTCAATGTGGCCTGTCTTCAATCTGTGATGGTTCTTTCTAGCTCCATAATCTTTATTTCATTTAACAAGATCATCTTTCATTTGAGATTTTATTGGCTTTTCTTGTATTCGGAAGATGAATAATCATTGACTATCCTCCATTGTAGGGATTGCTAGTGAGTCTGGAAAAGCTTGAGGTCCATTAAGTTCTAGCTTGTTTCTTCTCTTCATTCTTTTAATGCATGCTGCAATCCCAAGATCAATTGCTGGTAAATCATGCTGATATTGCATCTTATTTGTCTTGCTTTTTTTTTTTTTTTTTTTGCCCCCCGAATACTAGCTTCACACAATACACAGGGATTGCATTCACATGATTGATGTGCTTTCTTTTGGTGCAGAACCTTTGGTGTACTTTTTCATTTATCAGGTGATTCCTATTCTGTTGTTTAATGAGCTGTTTCTAGATTTTTATAATCCAGTGGATTGGCAGTAGCTTATTTTCTAACTGAGCGATCTGTTTGAATGAGGATGTTGTCTAAGAAAAAGTACATATAATGAGGTTGGTCAATTATTACTTAAAGTAGCTGAGCTTTTCTTGAGGTCAACGTTCTCTTCACATCTATTTTCGGTTGGGTTGGTTGATGGGAAGTGTCCTTGATCATTTTCAGGACCGGGTGAAGAACTGAAATTTGGATAAACTCCTGCTGCGTAGGTGTTTTGCCAAATACTGGAGGTGATGATCTATGGCCTTTTCTGTGTGGCTGAGTTGATGAATTGCGGTGTCTCGGCTTTGTTGGAAATTGGATAAGCTCCCACTTCTTGGATTTTGGTTCTTTTGATGTCCTCACTCTCCATGTGTATATATATGGATTAATCCCTAATCAATTGATATTTTGGCCATGCTTTAATGATAGGGTGTGCGAGAAGTAGCTTGACTATGATGCAAACCTCTTCTGGTTGCAGAAACCCCCATGCGGAGATCCTTGAGGGTTTCACCTGGCCTCTTTGGGATGATGCCTGTGGTTATCGGAATTATCTTGTTTATGCTCAGTGATTGATCGGTCGATCGGTCTTTGCGTTATTGTTTTTACCAGCTTTTTCTGGATTCTTGTTATTTGGTGAATTGGTTTTGTGGCTTATCTCCTCTTGAATCATATCTCTTTCATCTAAGGATGGTCATTATGGGAAGTTTTTGGTTGAGCTCCTCCTTCAATCCTTAATTGCTCCATGGACCAACTTTCTTTACAATTGTTTTACGAGCTGCTTCTGGATTTTGTTATATGGTGAATTGGCAGTGGTTTTTTTCCCCTTGGAGTGAACTACTTGTCTGAGGATGTCAAGGATAATGAATTCTATGACATTGGTCAGTTTGTTTCATAAAACACGGATGTTCAGGCTTTTTGGAGGACTGACGATCCTTTTGCTGTCTCTAGGACTTTGCCATGTTGTGGGCATCATTAAGGCTTGTGCTCCTCTGATTGATTAATTGATTTGTCGTTGATTGATCTTTCTAAGTTTAATTGTATTATGAGCTGATTTTGATATTCACTATTCTGTGAATTGGCAGTGGCTTTTTTCTTCTTGGAGCGATCATTTTGTCTGAGGATGGTGTAGGGCAATAAAAACAATGCAACTGGTCAGTTGGTTACCTCGAATACGACATGTGGGCTTTTTGGAGAACTAATGATCAATCTTGCATTGTTTGTCGTTAAGCTGATGATCTAGAAGTCTTTGTTGTCAGGACAAATGATGGACTGAAATTTTGACAAACTTTTAGGCTTCTTTTACCAGTTGATAGCTTTACTGGATTTTGACAGCTGGTGATCTATTGAGTTTTCTGTGGGGCTGAGTTGATAATTGTCTGAAATTGGATGATCTCTTGCTTCTCGGATTTTAGGCAGTTGTTGGTTTGAGTGAAACTTGTCCCTTACTTCTGTTATTTTCTACTTAATCTGAAAGATCAGATCTAGTTCTCTTCCCTTCACAGATCAGAGTTTGGTCAAGGAAATACTTTACGTGGCCAAGTTCGGGATGGAGTGTTTGGTATCAGTGATGTCCCTTACTTCTGTTATTTTCTACCTAATTTGTCTTCCACTTCTGTTATCTTCTAGTTATGGTGGAACGATCAGGTGTTTTCTTTCCTTCGCACGTCAGAGTTCAGTCGAGGCAATACTTTACCTCATCAATTTCAATATGGAGCGTCCGTGATCAGTGATGGTTCTTTCTTGCTGCATAAGGATCAATTAATAGGACAAGCACTCCTTTGAGAGTAATTTTTTTTCTGGAAAGGTCCACAGAAGTTCTATCTTGTTTCTCTTCATTCTTATCTGTGTGCTATGATCACTAATTGGATCTCTCTAAATCATGGAGATAGCATATGTTACAGTTACACAATATGGTCTGTTTTCTATCCTGGAACTGGCGCCAGGCATTACCTTGCTGGGTTCACCTTCAAACACAACTTCTGTGTTTTCTTATGGTCTAGAACGAGAGGTCATTTTGTATTCTTTCCGTATGAGAGGTTGTTTGAATTGGTTGGACTCTGTCAATGGCCATATAAATGTCAAACATTGTAGGTTTTCTTTGGTTATTAGGACTGAAGGCTTACTGCGGACAGAATTGGTTTTACTTCAGTGCATATTGGTTGCATCTTATTTGGAATGATGTGCTTCAGATATCTATTATGATACGCGTTCTTAATCTTTCTTAACTTGTTTTTATCTCTTGACGTTTGTTGAGCCGATTACTTTCTCGGTCTAATTTCTGAAGCATCTGGTTTGTTGCAGAAGCTTAATTTCTTGTGTTCCGGTTGCCTCCTTGTGTCTTTGCCATGGTCAGGGACATCATTAGGGTCTACTGTCCTCCTTTGACCATGTATTAATTTATTGGTTGGTTGTTCTATTTTTTTTTTTTTTAAGTGCAGATTCTGGATCTGTTATTTAATGCATTGGAAGTGACTTCTTCTCTGTTGGACTGATCTCTACTTCCGAGGACGTCATGTAAGGAACAGTAAATATGATGAGTTTGGTCAGTTGTTGCATAGAATAAAGTGTTTGAGCTATTTTTTGGGACTGATGATTCCTTTGTGGTGTAATGTTGAGTTGATGGACTAGGAGTACTGGGTGATGAACTGCAACTTTTAATAATTTCCTGCATGGACACTTATGTTTCTTTTTCAAAATTCATTCTTTCATTAATTATGTTTGGGTAGTGGCAAGAATTGAGATGATCATTGTCTAGTTCTAATTGCTTTAGGTTGAAGGTTTGCTGAACTTGAGAAGTGCTGATCCTTTGCCTTTTTGGCAAGGCTAAGAGGATGAATTGTGGAGACCGGGTTTTGTTTAAAATTGTACAAGCTCTCATTCGTTGGATTCTTGACAGTAAATGACTATAATAGTATTGACTCTATTTTCTTTTCTTTTTTTCCTTTTTTTTTTTATTAAAGCAAGATGATCATCGTTCAGTTCTCTTTCTATAATAAGTGATAAATAGGTTAAAGCAACGACTTTTTCCTTGATGGAACTATTCTGCATGTTATTTGTTACTCTTTTTACTTTCAATGTACTTTGTTGCATGATCACTTGGTAATAGATTTCTTGGATATGCATCTGTTTTGGGGTGGTGTGTATGTCTGCTTGAATTTTGTGTCAATATTATAAATTGGTTTTCTTACGCTGAGTTGTTATTTTGACAGTACCTATTGCCCTTGTTTTTCTATGTTATTTTGAACTTACAGGATGGGTTCTTTTTGAAAAAAAAAAAAAAAGGTATTTGTTTTTCACTGCAGTATGCAGTAACATTTATCTCTTGCCAAAACTTTACTAATTGTTTTTCACTCAAAGTTTGATTTGAATTCTGTCTCAATGATTGATAGCTTCATTTACCCATGTAAGGCCCTAAATTTTCACCCCTAGGCATTTAAAACCTAGAAAAGAGAAATGCTAGATATCCTAATCATTCACAAGTTTGGTGTACAATAACTGTATACAAAATAAACCATCTCTCATGATGAAAGAGGGTCTTTTTGAATTGGAGAAGCAACAAATAATATGTGACAATTAATGCTTTTGCATACCATGTTTTGTATGTGGTTCTGCATTGCTCTTTACAAACTTTGATTTAGAAATTGACTAGTCATATAGCAGGTGAGCATTTAAGCAAGTGCATTGACAAACCGGATTGGCAGTGGTAAGCGCCCCTGTATTTGCTCTTTATTTGTGCTTATTGTTTTTGTTCTGGATCTGCTTGGTTATTAATGCAGGTGAAACACATCAGAGCCAAATATGGGGATTTTACTTTGGCATTAGTTTTGCTGGCTATCCAGGTTCTTTAATCTGCTCTACTCAATTGTTACCTTAAAACCTGCATATTTCCCTTTGCAGGATAGGTGTTCTCACGCTTTCCTGGTTCTGCTCTCCGCCCACCTTTGTCTCCCCATGGCTTCTGCTGCCCGGCCTACGATTCCTGTGGTTACCGGAATTATTTGGTTTACAGCCTTGTCCTCAGTCAATCCTTCCTTCATTGTTGTGCCAGCTTACTCTGGATTTTTGTTAGTCGGTGAATTGGCAGTGTGGTTTCTTTCCTCTAGAATCATATCTCTATTGTCTGGGGATGTTGCTATGGGAAGTGCTTGGTTTAGCTCCTCCTCCGATCCTTTATCGACCCATTGATTGACTTTCCATACAATCTACGAGCTGCTTCTGGATTTTCTTATTTGGTGAATTTGCAGCGGCTTCTTTCCCCCTTAGAGCGAACTGTTTGTCTGAGGATGTCAAGGACCATGAATACAATGACACCGGTCAGTGTGTTAAAACTAGGCATTTGGGCTTTTTGAAGGAGCGATGATCCTTTTGCTGTCTTTTTAGGGTTGAGATGATGATTTAGTGTTTGGTCACATCTAAGACCGGGCAATAGACTGAAAATTACTGGTGTTGATGGAAATTGGTTCTTCAGTTTTTTTATCTCTGGCAGATGTTTATCATCTAGTCATGATTGTCTCATGGGCTGGAGTCTTGCTAGACTTGACAAGTGGTGATCTGCCGCGAGCTGATGATTGCTTGAAATTGGATAAGCACTATGGTTTCACGAGGCAATTATCTGTTTGATAGAAATTTGTTCTTCCAGTCCCATAATTTTCCGATTAATGTGAAAGCTGATTCTCATTCCTTTGGAGGTCAGTGTTTGGTTGATGTATAATCTGTGATGGTTCTTTCTTTGCAAGGTGTATGTGCCACGACAGATCACCATCCAATCCAATTCTGCTTCATCTTCTGTTCAATGAAGTTCGAAAGCGGGTGTCTCCTTCCTGGAAATAGTCCCTCTCTCCTGTCCTCATCCATCGGTCTCATCGTGCATCTATCATTATGCATGCATTCCTCTCTCAGTTGACAGCCTCTGCGAAGTACATTTCAGAGGAGACATCGTTCCCGAATGAGCTGTTGATCATTTTTTTTCTCTCTCTTCATTGATTGTTAAATTGGTCTTATTCGGTTTATCCTATGTTATTTTCTGAAGGTCACACGTCGCCTCTCTGGGACTCTGCCATGTCATGGGCATTGTTAGGGTTTGTGCTCCTCTGGTCATTGATTGATTAAATCACTGATTGATCTTTCCAAGTTCAATTGTGTAATGAGCTGATTCTTGTACACTATTCCATGAATTGGCAGTGGCTTATTTCTTCTTGAAGCGATCATTTTGTCTGAGGATGTTGTCTGAGGACAATGAGTATAATGCTACTGGTCAGTTGGTCAAATTGAATATGTCATTTGGGCTTTCTGGAGAACTAGTAATCTACCTTGCACTGGGTGGTTGATCTAGAAGCCTTTTTCTTCAGGGCAAATGACGGACTGACATTATGGCAACCTTCTAGACTTCTTTTACAGCTTGAAAGTTTTACTGGATTTGACGGCTGGTGATCTGTTGCGTTTTCTGTGGGCTGAGTTGATAATTGTTTGAAATTGGATGAGCTGTTGGTCCTTGGATTTTAGGCAGTTATTGGTTTGAATGGAACTTTTCCTTTACATCTGTTATTGGTAGGTAATCGGAAAGGTTAGATCTAGTTCTCTTTCCTTCGCAGATCAAGATTTTGGTCAAGGCAATACTTTACCTGGCCAATTTCGATATGCAGTGTCTACTATCAGTGATGTTCTTTCTTGCTGCAGAAGCATCAGTTTCTAATTTGCCTTCCACTTCTCATTTATGTATTCCTTTTTTGGCCAGAAATGAGATACTTAAATTTACCATAGTAAATGCATACTTCTTAGAGACAAAATAATAAAACTATACACACACACGCATTGATGGGTATGAGTATACTGTTTGAGCAATTAAATCAAAAATATCATATATGTCACTATGTGCACAATTATAGTCAATGACTCAAAAATTGTAATTTTTTTAAAGTTGAAAAAACATCAAAGAATGCTCTTCAAGCATTTATCTAATAATAAATGAAGAGGGAGTGGCTTATTGATAAAACACGGATGTTTAGATTTTTGGGAGGACTGATGATCCGTTGCTTTCTTATTTTTAATTGAGATTATGAGCTAGTGGTCTTTAATCACATCCTAGACCAGGCGACAGGCTGAAATTTACCAGTCTTGCTTGGAATTTATTCTTCTTTGTATTATCTTTGTGAGTTGATTATCTTTAAGTCCTGATTCTTTCACAGGTTGTAGTCTTGCCAGACTTGACAAGTGGTGATCTTGCACGAGTTGATGATCATCTGAAACTGGATAAGCTCTATCGTTACTCGAGGCATTTATTGGTTTAAATGGAATTTGTTCTCCAGTCCCATTATTTTCTGATTAATGTGAAAACTGATTCTCATTAGTTGGGAGGTCATTGTTTGATTGATGTATGATCTGCGGTGTTTCTTTCTTTGCAAGGTGTACACGTCCCAACCGATCACTAACCAATCCATATCCACATCTTATTCTTGTTAAATTTCGAAAGCCAGTGTCTCCTTCCTAGAAATAGTCCCTCCCTTGTGTCCTCATCCTTCCGTTTCATCTGGTGTCTATGATTGTGCATCCGTTCCTCTCTCAG
Source organism: Eucalyptus pumila (assembly GCA_016097595.1). Classification (NCBI taxonomy): domain Eukaryota; kingdom Viridiplantae; phylum Streptophyta; class Magnoliopsida; order Myrtales; family Myrtaceae; genus Eucalyptus; species Eucalyptus pumila. The sequence continues at coordinate 47,494,307 of CM027853.1, forward strand.
TTTGTCAGCCTCTACGAAGTACTCTTTAGAGGAGACATCATTCCCAATGCAGGCTCTTGATCCTCTTCTTTGATTTTGTCTCTTCATTGATTGTTAAATTGGTCTGATTCTGTTAATGCTATGTGATTTTTCAAAGGTCACGCCTCGCCTCTCCGGGACTCTGCCATGTTGTCGGCATGATTAGGTTTTGCGCTCCTCCGATTGGTGATTGATTCATCATTGATTGATATTTCCAAGTTCAATTGTATTTTGAGCTGATTCTGGCATTCAGTGAATTGGCAATGGCATACAATACGACATTTGGGCTTTTTGGGTTGGTGATCTAGAAGCCTTTGTCTTAAAGACAAATGGTGGACTGAAATTTTGACAACCTTCTAGGCTTCCATTACAGCTTGAAAGTTTTACTGGATTTGACAGCTGGTGATCTGCTGCATTTTCTGTGGGGCTGAGTTGATAATTCTTTGAAATTGGATGAGCTCCTGCTTCTCAGATTTTGGGCAGTTATTGATTAGAGCCTCCTTTCTCCTCAGGATTGGATTGGAAAACTTTTGATTTGTATGTCTTACCTTTTTCTTTGATGGAACTATCCTGCATGTTATTTATCATGGACTTTTTCGGGTTCAACGTACTTTGTCACACATTCATTGGGAAATACGTCCCTTGCATATGCATTTTTTTTGACTTGGAGTGTATGTCTGCTTGAATATTGTCTAAATGGGTGTTAAATTTGGTTTATCTGAAGAATTTTTGTCAGGTTTCCTGTGTTAATATTTGATGAGATTGATGCTGTCTGGATGGTAATTTCCTATGCTGAGATGTTATTTTCGTGCGACCTATTGCCTCTTTTTTCTCTATGTTATCTGGAACTTGCAGGACATGTTCTTTTCCAAAAAAATATTTGTTTTTCACACTGTTTTTTGCGTAACATTTACCTTCTGCCAAAACTTTCCCTAAAGTATAGTATGTATTGTTTCACTTGTATAGAAATTTCGTTGGATGGTTTATCAATAGATTGATCTTTCCATTTAATTGTTTATCAAGATGAGTATGCATTTCAGTTGATTGGCAGTTGCATCTGATTTTGTGATGGTAACTCTCCCCATCGTTCCTTTTTGTTTTCCGTTTCTTGATTGATTGATTTTGTTGATGGTGTTCGATTGATTTTCTTGGTCTGATTTTGTGAAGCGTCGTTTGGTTGCAGAGATCTGTCCCTCTTGCACGGAGATCCTTTGGTTCTCATTGTTTGGCGAATTGGCAGTGTGGCAGTTATTGGGTTTGATGGGAAATTTGTTCTTCAGTTTTTTAATCGTTTCGAGTTCTCTCACAGGTTGGAGTCTTGCCAGACTTGACATGGGGTGCTCTCTGCAGGCATTGTCTGAAATTGGATAAGCTCTATCGTCTCTTGAGGCAGTTATTGGTTTGAATGAAATTTGTTGTTTGGTCCATAATTTTCCGATTGATGCGGAAAACAATTCTCATTCCTTTGGAGGCCGGAGTTTGGCCGATGTGTGATCTGTGATGGTTCTTTCTTTGCAAGGTGTACGTGCCACAACAGATCATTATCCAATCCAGATCCACTTCCGGTGTCTCCTTCCTAGAAATAGCCCTCCCTCGTGTCCTCATCCTTCAGTCTCATCTTGTGTCTATGACTGTGCATGCGTTCCTTTCTCAGTTGACAGCCACTGCGAAGTGCTCTTCAGAGGAGACATCATTCCTAAAATGCACTATCGATCTGTGTTCATTTCTTTTTGTTTGACCCTTTATTGATACAATGACTGATTGATTTTTCCATTATTTGGTGATTTCGCAGTGTTTCTTCCCCTTCGGAGGGAAACTGTTTGTCAGTTTAATTCGAAACAATTTGGCGATTGATTCATCATTGATTGATCTTTCCATTTAATTGTATTATGAGCTGATTCTGGTATTCACTATTCTGTGAATTAGCAGTGGCTTCTTTCTTCTTGGAGCGATCATGTTTGTCTGAGGACAATGAACACAGTGCAGCTGGTCAGTTGGTTACATAGAATAAGACCTTTGGGCTTTATAGAAGACCAATGAGCTAACCTTGCACTGTTTGGTTGAGCTGATGATCCCGAAGTCTTTGTATTTAGGACTAGAAGTCTTTGACTTTAGGACGAGCAATGGACTGAAATTTTGACAACCTTCTACTTTTACAGGTTGAAAGTTTTACCTTGTCAATTTCGATATGGTCTGATCAGTATTGGTTTGTTCTTGCTGCATAAGCATCAAATCATAGGGGAAGCTCTTCTTTCAGAGTTATTTCTTGTCTGGAAAGGTCCACACAAGTTCAAGCTTGTTTCTCTCCCCATTATTCTGTGAGACTCCTGATTGGACTTCCAACTGCATATCTCACGACTTGATTCTTCAGGTTCTCATTTTCCAGTGTTCTTTCCCCTTATGAACAAAAGTTTTAGTGGGGGTGAATAAAAATGAAATTTTGATAGTGGCGTGCCATTGATTGACGGATCTATGCTACCTTTCATCGGCTTTAAGATAATGGTGAATTCAATTTGGTGAAGATGGGTGTTCAGACTGAGGTTTTATCCGGTTCTGATCACGAAATACCGTCATTAAGTTGGGCAATGTGGAAACAAATTGCTTTTTATATGGGTATGGTATCCTTTTGGATTTTAATAGCTATGGAATTTGATTGGGACAAAGAAGATGTGCTAATTGTTGGAGTCTTTCAATTATTTCATAGTTATTGTAAGGATAGTACTCGCCTTGTGGCTGGATATTTAGCATTTGGCGCACTCCCTTGCTAGTAATTTCACTGGAGTTCTGAAGTAGTCTCTGATCACATCTTCAGGGTGGGGATGGACTGAAATTTTGAAAATTTCTAGGCATTTGTAGTTTTGATTTAAGTTTGTCTTCAGTTGATTATCTTTGGGGAGCAGTGAGATAAAAATTGTGGAGTTCTGGTTGAAGGTTTGCTGGGTTTGAGAAGTGGTGATCTATAGCATTCTTTTGTAGGGCTGAGTTGATGATAGTTTGAAATTGGACAAACAGCTGCTTTGTGGATTCTAGGCAGTTATTGGTTTGAATGAAGTTTGTTTGCTGCTTCTGCTTTTCCCCATTTTTGGTGAGACAATCAGGGCCTAGTTCTCGTTCCCTTGATGCAAGCCTCTTCTGTTTTGATGTGGGCTGTCTTCAGTCAATAATGGTTCTTTCTACATTTCATTTAACAAGCCCTTCTTTCTTTGAGCTTCTGTTGGCTGTTGTTGTTTTTGGAAAATGGATATTCATTGACTATCTTCCATTCTAGGGATTGTTTATAAGTCTGGAAAGCTTGAGATTCACAAAGTTCTGGCTTGTTTCTATTTGTCCTTGCAATGGATACTGCAATCACTAAATTGATTGCTGGTAAATCATGGAGATATTGCAAGTGCAATTTATTTGTCTTGCCATTTTTATTCCTTTGGAGTTCAGAATTTGGCGGATTTGTGATCTGTGATGGTTCTTTCTTTGCAAGGTTTACGTGCCACAACGGATCGCTATCCAATCCAGATCTGCTTGCCAGTGTCTCCTTCCTAGAAATAGCCCTCCCTTGTGCCCTCATCCTTCAGTCTCACCTTGCGTCTATGATTGTGCATACGTTCCCTTCTCAGTTGACAGCCTCTGTGAAGTACTCTTCAGAGGAGACATCATTCCCTAAATACTCTTGGTTAATTGTTAAATCAGTATGATTTGTATGCTAATTTTCTGAAGGTTACTCTCGCCTCTCTGGGAGTCTGCCATGTGTTATGGGTACTGTTAGGGTTTGCGCTCCTCTAATTGGTGATTGATTCATCATTGATTGATCTTTGCATTTAATTGCATTATGAGCCAATCCTAATATTCACTATTCCGTGAATTGGCAGTGGCTTCTTTCTTCTTGGAATGATCATGTTTGTCTGAGGACCATGAGCACAATGCTACTGATCAGTTGGTTACATAGAACAAGACATTTGGGCTTTTTGGAGGACTAATGATCTAATCTTGCACTGTTTAGTTGAGCTGATGATGTAGTATAGTCTTTAGGACAAGCAATGCACTAAAATTTTGACAACCTTCTATGCTTATTTTACAGGATTTGAAAGTTGGTGATCTGTTGCGCTCTCTGTAGGGCTGAGGTTATAATTGTTTGGAATTGGAGGAGCTCCTCCTCCCTTGGACTTTAGGCAGTCATTGGTTTGAATGGAACTTGTCCTTCACTTCTGTTATTCTGAGTTAATTTCAAAGATCAGATCTAGTTTCTCTTCCTTCCGCAGATCAGAGTTTGGTCGAGGCAATACTTTGCATGGCCAAGTTCGATATGGAGAAAGTTTTACTGGATTTGACACTATGTGCACAATTATAGTCAATGACTCAAAATTGTAATTTTTTTAAAGTTGAAAAAGCATCGAAGAATGCTCTTAAAGCATTTATCAAATAATAAATGAAGAGGGAGTGGCTTCTTTCACCTCAGAGTGAAACTGTTTGTCTGAGTATGGCAAGGACGATCAATAGGATGACATTGGTTAGTTTGATTGATAAAACACGGATGTTTAGATTTTTGGGAGGACTGATGATCCGTTGTTTTCATATTTTTGGTTGAGATGATGAGCTAGTAGTCTTTAATCACATCTTAGACCAGGTGACAGGCTGAAATTTACTGGTCTTGATTGGAATTTATTCTTCGTTTTTTTATCTTTGGGAGTTGATTATCTTCTAGTCCTGATTCTTTCACAGGTTGGAGTCTTGCCAGACCTGACAAGTGGGGTGATCTTGCATGAGTTGACGATCATCTGAAATTGGATAAGCTCTATCGTTCCTTGAGGCATTTATTGGTTTAAGAGGAATCTGTTCTCCAGTCCCATTATTTTCTGATTAATGTGAAAACTGATTCTCATTAGTTGGGAGGTCATTGTTTGATTGATGTATGATCTGTGGTGGTTCTTTCTTTGCAAGGTGTATGCGTCCCAACAGATCACTATCCAATCCCTTCCTCGTGTCCTCATCCTTCCGTTTCATCTGGTGTCTATGATTGTGCATGCGTTCCTCTCTCAGTTTGTCAGCCTCTACGAAGTACTCTTCAGAGGAGACATCATTCCCAATGCAGTCTCTTGATCCTCTTCTTTCTTTTTGTCTCTTCATTGATTGTTAAATTGGTCTGATTCTGTTTATGCTATGTTATTTTCCGAAGGTCACGCCTTGCCTCTCCGGGACTCTGCGATGTTGTCAGCAGGACTAGGTTTTGCGCTCCTCCGATTGGTGATTGATTTATCGTTGATTGATATTTTCAAGTTCAATCGTATTTTGAGCTGATTCTGCTATTCAGTGAATTGGCAATGGCTTCTTTCTTCCTGGAGAAATCCTTTTGGTTGAGGATGTTGTCTGAGGACAATGAATACAATGCAACTGTTCAGTTGGTTACATACAATACGACATTTGGGCTTTTTGGGTCGGTGAACTGTTACGTTTTCTGTGGGGCAGTTATTGGTTTGAATGAATCTTGTGCTTTACTTCTGTTATTTCTTAGTTAACCTGAATGTTCAGATCTATTTCTCCTCCCTTTGCAGATCAGAGTTTGGTCAAGGCAATACCTTGCATAGCCAAGTTCAATATGGAGTGTCTACGATCAGTGATGTTTATTCTCGCTACATGAGCATCGATTTCTATTTTGTCTTCCGCTGCTGTTATCATCTAGTTGAGGTGGAATGATCAGATGTTCTCTTTCCTTCACACGTCATAATTTGTTCGAGGCTATACTTTACCTCGTCAATTTCGAGATGGAGTGTCTGCTCAGTGATGGCTCTTTCTTGCTGCATAAGCATCAATTCATAGGACAAGCTCTTCTGTCAGAGTTCTTTCTTGTCTGGAAAGGTCCACACAAGTTCTAGCTCGTTTCTCTTCATTCTTATCTGTGTGCTACAATCACTAATTGGATCTCTGGTAAATCATGGAGATATCATATGTAACATGTACGCGTCATGCTCTTCTTCCTATCAAGGAACTGGCTCCGGGCATTATCTGGTTTGCTTCGCCTTTCTTTTCATACGACTTCTATGTTTCCTTTTGTACAAAACAAGAGGTCATTTTGTGTTCTTTTTTTGCCAGAAGTTATTTGAGTTGTTGGACTCAGTGAATGGCCATATAAATGTCTAATTGGTAGGTGTTCTTTGGTTATTTGGACTTTGAAGGTTTATTGCTGACAGAATCGTTTTTACTTTACTTCAGGGCATACTGGTAGTTTCTTATTTTGAAATGACTACATCAGATATCTATGACAATTTGCAATCTTAATCATTCTTATTTTGTTTCTATTTCTTAACCGATGATGGTAGCTGATACACCCGTTCTTTTGGCAGATTAGAGCTTACTTTCTCTTCGGGATTGGATTGGAAAACTTTTGATTTGTATGTCTTACCTTTTTCTTTGATGGAACTATCCTGCATGTTATTTATCATGGACTTTTTCAGGTTCAACGTACTTTATCGCACATTCATTGGGAAATACGTCTCTTGCATATGCATTTTTTTTTTTTTTTTACTTGGAGTGTATGTCTGTTTGAATATTGTCTCAATGGGTGTTAAATTTGGTTTATTAGAAGAATTTTTGTGAGGTTTCCTGTGTTAATATTTGATGAGATTGATGCTGTCTGGCTGGTAATTTCCTATGCTGAGATGTTATTTTCGTGCAATCTATTGCCTCTTTTTTCTCTATGTTATCTGGAACTTGCAGGACATGTTGTTTTCCCAAAAATATTTGTTTTTCACACTGTTTTTTGCAGTAACATTTACCTCTGCCAAAACTTTCCCTAAAGTGTAGCATGTAATGTTTCACTTGTGTAGCAATGTCGTTGGATGGTTTATCAATAGATTGATCTTTCCATTTAATTGTTTATCAAGATGAGTATGCATTTCCGTTGATTGGCAGTTGCATCTGATTTTGTATCGGTAACTCTCCCTATCATTCCTTTTTGTTTTCCCTTTCTTGATTAATTGAATTTGTTGATGGTATCCATTTGATTTTCTTGGTCTCATTTTGTGAAGCGTTGTTTGGTTGCAGAGATCTGTCCCTCTTGCACGGTCATGCTTTGATTCTCATTGTTTGGAGAATTGGCAGTGTGGCTTCTTTCTTTCCTCTTGGATTGTGATCTCTTGATGTAGGAGGAGGTCGTTATGGAAAGTGTTTGGTTTAACTCCTCCTTTGACCCTTGATACAGTGAGCGATCAATCTTTCTGTTATTTGGTGACTTTGCTGTGGTTTCTTTCCCCGGGTGAACTGTTTGCCTGAGGATGTCAAGGATGATCAATAGGATGACATTGGTCAGTTTGATTGATAAATGTCTTGGATGTTTGGGCTTTTGGGAGGACTGATGATCCGTTTTCTGTCTTCTTATTTTTTTTGGTTGAGACAATGAATCAGTAGTCTTTGATCACATCTTAAGACTGAAATTTACTGGTTTGATGGGAAATTTGTTTTTTTATTTTTGGGTTTTTTATCTTTGGGAGTTCTCTCACAGGTTGGAGTCTTGCCAGACTTGACAAGGGTGCTCTTGCAAGTTGATGATCATCTGAAATTGGATAATCTCTATCATCTTTCGAGGCAGTTATTGGTTTGAATGAAAATATTTCTCCAGTCCCATAATTTTCCAATTGATACAAAAACCGATTCTCATTCCTTTGGAGTTCAGAGTTTGGCTGATGTGTGATGTGGGATGGTTCTTTCTTTGCAAGGTGTACGTGCCACAACAGATCACTATCCAATCCATATCCACATCTTATTCCGGTGTCTCTCTTTCCCTAGAAATAGCCATCCTTGTGTCCTCATCCTTCAGTCTCATCTTGTGTCTATGATTGTGCATGCGTTCCTTTCTCATTTGACAGCCTCTGCAAAGTACTCTTCAAAGGAGACATCACCAAAATGCACTATTGATCCTTGTTCTTTTCTTTTTGTTTCTTGATCCTTTATTGATACAATGACCGATTGATCTTTCTGTTATTTGGTGAATTCGCAGTGGTTTCTTTCCCCTCGGAGTGGAACTGTTTGTCTGAGGATGTCAAGGATGATGAATACTATGAATACTATACCTGGGATTTTTGGGCTTTTTGGAGGACTAGTGATCCTTTTGCTGTCATCTTTTTTTTCTCGATTGAGAGGATGAATTTACTGGGTTTGATGGGAAATTTGTTCTTCAGTTTTTTAAGTCTCGTTATTGCTTTCCTTGGTGACTTGGTGGCACACATTGATGGCAGTTTGACTTATTGGATGCTTCTACATTGTGAGATGGAAAATCATTGCCGATATTCACTAATATCATGGTAGATTACTTGTTTCTACTTTGAATTGGTTTGGTGCAGTCCGTAGAACCGTTCTTATTGGGATTCTCTTTATATTGAAGTTCCAGTTCATATAAATTTGCCTGACAGATTAGTTTTATATTGCTTGTGTTTTGAAAAGTTGCTGGGCCATGAGCTTGCACAATCCCTCTACATGGATTCTCCCCTGATTTTCTTCAAAACTCTTATTCTGTTATCTTCGTTTTCTGAGGAAGTTGGCTCTATTTTGTGCCTTCAAAGCCATCTCTGCAAGGATGCTCGTGGGCATGCATAGAGTGGATGGATTGGATGTTTTTTGGATGTTTTAGCCAACTTTTACAAGCTTTCTCTTTGAATGAGATGGTGCACTGGACGTGTTGCTTCAGGTAGGGTTCATGTGTTGTATGACCTATACCTCATGTTGAACTCGAGAAGAAAAACTAATTGGTTTGTTGACTTCACAAAGAAATTGAGCCTTCCTGCAGGATATATTGTATAGGCCCCGAAAGGAGATGGAAGGCTGTGATCTCTGGATAAAATTTTGCTTACAAACGAAGCATCTAGCATTAGTGGGTATATAAGCCAGTGGAATACCTGATGGAGCTTGTATAATTCTGCCTGTATTTTTGGACTTTTGGACGTATTTGTCCATTGTTAGTTGCTCACTTTGTTGAGCAAATTGTGCAACTTTGTATCATAGCACGAGTAAGTTGTGGTTGGCAAAAAATCAAGCATGAATTGTGCAGATAGCACTTGTTATCATTTTGTTCATGTGTTGTATGAGCTAAACCTGATGTTTAACTTGCGAAGAAAAACTAACTGGGTTGAAGACCTTGCAAAGAAATTGAGCCTTTCTGCAGGATATGTCGTATAGGCCCTGAAAGGAAGGAAGACTGTGATCTCTGGATAAAATTTTACTCACGAAGCATCTAGCGTTAGCCTGTATATGAGCTAGTGGAATACCTTTTGGAGCTTGTATAATTCTGCTTGTATTTTTGGACTTTTGGACATATTTGTCTATTGTTAGTTGCTCACTTTGTTGAGCAAATTGTGCAACTTTGTATCATATCATAAATAAGTTATGGCTGGCAAAAAATCAAGAATGATTGTGCAGATAGCACTTGTTATCATTTTGGTCGGGGTGTGATTTGCTGACTCTTGAAAGTTATTGATCTATTGATCTTTGCATTGTTGTTTTACCGCTTATTCTGAATTTTTGTTATTCGGTGAATTCACAGTGGCTTCTTTCCTCTTGGTTTATATCTCTTGATGTCTGAGGATGTCGTTATGGGTTAGCTCCTCCTATGATCCTTAATTGATCCATCCACCGATTGGTCTTTGCATTTTATTGTTTTACGAGCGGCTTCTGGATTTTTTTATTTGGTGAATTCACAGTGGCATCTTCCCCTTGGAGCGAAACTGTTTGTTTGAGGATGTCAAGAACGACACCGGTCAGTTTGTTTCACAAAACTAGGTGTTTGGGCTTTTTGGAGGACTGACGATCCTTTTTCTGTCTTTTTTTGGTTGAGATGATGCTTAGTCTTTCAGGCGATAGGCTATAATTTACTGGTTTTGATTGAAATTTGTTCTTCGGTCTTTTATCTTTGAGACTTGATTGTTGTCTAGTCCTGATCCTCTCACAGGTTGGAGTCTTGCCAGATTCGACAAGGGGTGCTCTGCTGCGAGCTGATGATTGTCTCAGAGTGGATAAGCTCTATTGTCTCTCAAGGCAGTTATGTTTGAATGAAATTTGTTCTCCAGTCCCATAATTTTCCGATTGATGTGAAAACCGATTCTCATTCCTTTGGAGGGGTGGAGTTTGGCCAACATATGATCTGTGATGGTTTTTCTTTGCAAGGTGTACGCGTCACAACAAATCACTATCCAATCCAAATCCGCTTGCCCATGTCCCCTTCCTGGAAATATCCCTCCATTGTGTCCTTGTCCTTCAGTCTCATCTTGCGTCTATGATCGTGCATGCATTCCTTTCTCAGTTGACAGCCTTTGTGAAGAACTCTTCGGAGGAGACATCATGCCCAAAATGCTCTTGATCCTTCTTCTTTTCTTTTTGTTTCTTGATTAATTGTTAATTTGGTCTGATTTGCATGCTAATTTTCTGAAGGTTATTCTCGCCTCTCTGGGAGTCTGCCATGTTATGCGTATCGTTGGGGCACTCCTCTGATTGGTGATTGTTTCATCATTTATCGATCTTTCCATTTAATTGTATTATGAACTGATTCTGGTATTCACTATTTCATGAATTGGTAGTGGCTTCTTCCTTCCTGGAGTGATCACGTTCGTCTGAGGACCATGAGCACATTGCTACTGGTCAGTTGGTTACATAGAACAAGACATTGGGGCTTTTTAGAGGACCAATGATCTAATCTTGCACTGTTCAGTTGAGCTGATGATGTAGTAGTCTGTCTTTAGGATGAGCGATGGACTGAAATTTTGACAGCTGGTGATCTGTTGCGTTCTCTGTGGGGCTGAGTTGATAATTATTTGATATTGGATGAGCTTCTGTTTCTTGGATTTTAGGCAGTTATTGGATTGAATGGAATTTGTCCTTCATTTCTGCTATTTTCTAGTTAATCCCAAAGATCAGATCTAGTTCTCTTCCTTCGAAGATCGAAGATCACATGGCCAAGTTCCATATTTAGTCATGAGTGATAGGGCATCAATTCCTAACTTTTCTTCCACTTCCATACTTTTCACATGGCCAAGTTCCATATGGAGTTCTCTGTGATCAGTTAAGCTTGTCTCCCTTCACTTTTGATATTCCTTCCGAAGATTTCTGGGGCATAAGTTCCATATGGAGTCTCTGTGAATTCATAAGCATAACTTTTCTTCCACTTCCGTCATCTTCTAGTTAAGGTGGAACGATCAGATGTTCTCTTTCCTTTGCAGGTCAGAGTTTGGTCAAGGCAATAGTTTACCTCCTCAAGTTCAATGTGGAGTGTCTTGGATCAGTACTGGTTCTTTCTTGTTGCATAAGCATCAATTCAAAGGACAAGCTGTTCTTTCAAAGTTCTTTCTTGTCTGGAAAAGTCCACACAAGTTAAGCTCGTCTCCCTTCACTTATCTGTGTGCTGCGATCACTAATTGGATCTCTGGTAAATCATGGAGATAGCATATGTAAGATGTATATGTCATGCTCTTCTTCCCTATCATGGAATTGGCTCCAGGAATTACCTACTAAGCTTCATCTCCTTTTTACACGACTTCTGTGCTTTCTTTTTGTTTAGAACAAGAGGTCATTATGTGCTCTTTATGTACGAGAGGCTGTTTGAGTTGGTTGGACTCTGTCAATGGCCACTGGTTATCAGGACTTAATGCTTATTGCTGACGGAATTGCTTTTACTTGGTGCATACTGGTATCTTCTTATTTGGAATGACAAACTTCAGATATCTATTATGATTTGCATGCTTAATCTTTGTTATTTTCTTTCTATATTTTAATGGTTGCCGAGCCGATTACTTTCTTGGTCTAATTTCTGAAGTATTTGGCTTGTTGCAGAAGCTTAATTTCTTCTGCTCCCGTTGCCTCTTTGGGACTTTGCCATTGTCATGGACATCGTTAGGGTTTGCTCTCCTCCTTTGACCATTTATTAATTGATTGGTTAGTTGGTCTATTTAGATGTTTTATGAGCAGATTCTGGATCTGTTATTTAGTGGATTGGAACTTTTTCTCTGATGGACCGATCTCCACCTCTGAGGATGTCATGTAAGGAACTGTAAATATGATTGGTTTGGTCAATTGTTGCATAGAATAAAGCATCCAGCTTTTGTTGGGACTGGCGATTCCTTGGCAGTGTATTGTTGGGTTGGTGGAACTAGGAGTACTGGGTGTTGAACTAAAACTTCTAATAATTTCCTGCATGGACGCTAATGTTTGTTTTTTAAAATTCATTCTTTCATTAATTATCTTTGGTTAGTAGCAAGAATCGAGATGATAATTGTCTATTCCTAATTGCTTTAGGTTGAAGGTTCGCTGAATTTGAGAAGTATTGATCCTTTGTCTTTCTTGCAAGGCCGAGAGGATGAATTGTGGAGACCAGGTTTTGTTTGAAATAGGAGAAGCTCTTATTTGTTGCATTCTGGACAGTAAATGGTTCCAATGGTGTTGACTCAATTTTTCTTTTTTAAATTAAAGCAAGAGGATCACCATTAAGTTCTCTTTATTTTATGGTCAGAATTGTTTAAAGCAAAGACCTTTTCCTTAATGGAATTATTCTACATGTTATTTATCACTGACTTTTTCCCTTTCAACATACTTTGTTGCACATTCCCTTAGAAATACGTTTCTTGCATATGCATTTCTGTTGACTTGGTGTGTATGTCTACTTGAAGTTAGTGTCCATGTTAAATTGGTTTATTTGAAGAATTTTCTGTCAGGTTTACTTTGTGTTTATATTAGATAGATTGTCGTTGTCTAGATGTTAATTTCTTTTGCTGAGTTATTATTTTGGTGTTATCTATTGCTCTTTTTCTCTATGTTATTTGGAACTTGCAGGATAGGTTCTTTCCCAAAAAAATATTTGTTTTTCACACTTTTTTATGCAGTAACATTTTCCTGTTGCCAATACTTTACTAAATGTCATATTATGTCATATTATGTCATATTTGAGAAGTATTGATGCTTTGTCTTTCTTGCACGGCCGAGAGGATGAATTGTGGAGACCAGGTTTTGTTTGAAATAGGATAAGCTCTTATTTGTTGCATTCTGGACAGTAAATGGTTCCAATGGTGTTGACTCAATTTTTCTTTTTTAAATTAAAGCAAGAGGATCACCATTAAGTTCTCTTTATTTTATGGTCAGAATTGTTTAAAGCAAAGACCTTTTCTGTAATGGAATTATTCTACATGTTATTTATCACTGACTTTTTCCCTTTCAACATACTTTGTTGCACATTCCCTTAGAAATACGTTTCTTGCATATGCATTTCTGTTGACTTGGTGTGTATGTCTACTTGAAGTTAGTGCCCATGTTAAATTGGTTTATTTGAAGAATTTTCGGTCAGGTTTACTTTGTGTTTATATTAGATAGATTGTCGTTGTCTAGATGGTAATTTCTTTTGCTGAGTTATTATTTTGGTGTTATCTATTGCTCTTTTTCTCTATGTTATTTGGAACTTGCAGGACAGGTTCTTTCCCAAAAAAGTTTTTGTTTTTCACACTTTTTTATGCAGTAACATTTTCCTTTTGCCAATACTTCACCAAATGTCATATTATGTAGTGTTTTCACTTATAAAGCAATGATGTGGATGGTTCATCAATAGCTTTAGCTTTCCATTAAATTGTTTAACAAGATTATTCTGGATTTTGTGGTGGATTGGCAGTCACATCTTTCCTCTTGGCGCACGATCTCTTCATTGGAGCATGTCGTCTGATGATGATAAATACATAGAAGATGGTCAGTTTGCATAATATAAGGTGTTTGGGCTTCGTGGAGGAGTGGTGATCTATTATGCAGTCTTTGTTTGAGTTCTGAAGTATTTTTTTTCACATCTTCAGCAGGCGATGGACTAATTTTGAAGCTTTCTAGGCTTTCTGTAGTTTTGAATTAAGTTTGTCTTCGGTTGATTATATTGAGAAAGCAGTGAGATGTATCATCAAGTTCTAATTCGTTTAAAGGATTAAGTTTTGCTGGGTTTGAGAAGTGCTTTCTTCTGTGGGGCTGAGTCATGATTGTTTAAAATTAGACGAGCAGCAGCTTCGTGGATTCTAGGCAGTACTGAAACTTCGAAGAATTATAGGCTTTTTGTAGTTTGATTTAAGTTTGTCTTTAGTTGATTATCTTCTGGGAACAGTGTGATAATTATCATCAAGTTATAATTCTTCTACAGGTTGAAGTTTTGCCGGGTTTGAGAAGTTTTGATCTGTTGCGTTCTTCTGTGGGGCTGAGTTGATGATTGTTCAAAATTGGACAAGCAGTCACTTAGTGGATTCTAGGGAGTCATCGATTTAAATGAAGTTTGTTCTCCACTTCTGCTTTTTTCTGGGTTATGGTGAGATGATTGGGGCCTAGTTCTCTTTCCTTTGATGCAAACCTCTTGTGGTTCGATGTGGACTTCCTTCAATCTGTGATGGTTCTTTCTAGCTCCATAATCTTTTATTCATTTAACAAGATCTTCTTTCTTTAGAGAATCTATTGGGGAAGATAAATAATCATCGACTATTCTCCATTTTAGGGATCATTTGTGAGTCTGGAAAGCTTGAGGTCCACTAAGTTCTGGCTTGTTTCTCTTCATTCTTGTAGTGCATGCTGCAATCACAAAATTGATTGTTGGTGAATCATTCAGATATTGATTGCTGGTGAATCATGCAGATATTGCATGCTATTCGTCTTGCTTTTTTCCCCATAAATGCTAGCTTCAGATAATACCCAGGGCTTTCATTCTAAACGATTGATGTGTTTTCTTTTGGTACAAAACCTTTGGTGGAACTTTTTCATTTATCGGGTGATTTCTATGCTTTAGGTGGTTGTTGAGGAGTTGTCATGGACATTATTAGTGTTTACGCTACTTCTTTGATCTGATTGATGGATTGATGCGATTGATGGATTGATCCATCCTTCTGTTGTTTTACAAGCTGTTTTGGATTTTTATAAACCAGTGGATTGATGGTAGCTTTTTTTCTCATGGAGCAATCTCTTTGATTGAGCTTTTATAAACCAGCTGTTTAAGGAATGGTACATATGATGAGGTTGGTCAATTATTACTCAGAATAACTGAGCTTTTCTTGTGTTCGACGATCTCTTCACATCTATCTTTGGTTGGGTTGGTGGATGGGCATTGCACTTGATCAGCTTCAGGACTAGGTGAAGAACTGAAATTTTGATAAATTCCTGCTGTGTAGGCACTTGGTGTTTTGCCAGATTTTAGAAGTGATGATCTGTTACCTTTTCTGTGTTGGTTTTGATGAATATTGGTGTCTGGGCTTGGTTGGAAATTGGATAAGCTCCCACTTCTTGGATTTTTGGTTCTTTTGATATCCTCACCCTCCATGTATATTTATATGGATCGGTCCCTAATCAATTGATAATTTGGCCATGCTTTAAGGATAGGGTGTGCGAGAACTAGCGAGGTCTGAGATCCTCACTCTTTCCTTTGAAGCAAACCTCTTCTGGTTCAATGTGGCCTGTCTTCAATCTGTGATGGTTCTTTCTAGCTCCATAATCTTTATTTCATTTAACAAGATCTTCTTTCATTTGAGATTTTATTGGCTTTTCTTGTATTCGGAAGATGAATAATCATTGACTATCCTCCATTGTAGGGATTGCTAGTGAGCCTGGAAAAGCTTGAGGTCCATTAAGTTCTGGCTTGTTTCTTCTCGTCATTCTTTTAATGCATGCTGCAATCCCAAGATCAATTGCTGGTAAATCATGCTGATATTGCATGTTATTTGTCTTGCCTTTTTTTTTTTTTTTTTTGCCCCCGAATACTAGCTTCACACAATACACAGGGATTGCATTCACATGATTGATGTGCTTTCTTTTGGTGCAGAACCTTTGGTGTACTTTTTCATTTATCAGGTGATTCCTATTATGTTGTTTAATGAGCTTATTTTCTCTCTGAGGATGTCTTTGATTGAGGATGTTGTCTAAGAAAAAGTACATATAATGAGGTTGGTCAATTGTTACTTAGAGTAGCTGAGCTTTTCTTGGGTTCAACGTTCTCTTCACATCTATTTTTGGTTGGGTTGGTTGATGGGCAGTGTCCTTGATCATCTTCAGGACTGAGTGAAGAACTGAAATTTGGATAAACTCCTGCTGCATAGGTGTTTTGCCAAATACTGGAGGTGATGATCTATTGCCTTTTCTGTGTGGCTGAGTTGATGAATTGCGGTGTCTCGGCTTTGTGGCTGATTGGATAAGCTCCCACTTCTTGGATTTTGGTTCTTTTGATGTCCTCACTCTCCATGTGTATATATATGGATTAATCCCTAATCAATTGATATTTTGGCCTTGCTTTAATGATAGGGTGTGCGAGAAGTAGCTTGACTATGATGCAAACCTCTTCTGGTTGCAGAAACCCCCTTGCAGAGATCCTTGAGGGTTTCACCTGGCCTCTTTGGGATGAAGCCTGTGGTTATCGGAATTATCTTGTTTATGCTCAGTGATTGATCGGCCGATCGGTCTTTGCGTTATAGTTTTTACCAGCTTTTTCTGGATTCTTGTTATTTGGTGAATTGGTTTTGTGGCTTATCTCCTCTTGAATCATATCCCTTTTGTCTAAGGATGGTCATTATGGGAAGTTTTTGGTTGAGCTCCTCCTTCAATCCTTAATTGCTCCATGGACCAACTTTCTTTACAATTGTTTTAAGTCCTCCTTTGACCCTTGATACAGTGAGCGATCAATCTCTCTGTTATTTGGTGACTTCGCTGTGGTTTCTTTCCTCGTGCAAACTGTTTGCCTGAGGATGTCAAGGATGATGAATGCTGTTAATACTATGTCTCGGATGTTTGGGCTTTTTGGAGGAGTGGTGGCCCTTTTGCTGTCTTCTTATTTTTTTCTCGGTTGAGATGATGAATTAGTAGTCTCTGATCACGTCTTAAGACTGAAATTTACTGGGTTTGATGGGAAATTTGTTATTCAGTTTTTTATCTTTGGGAGTTCTGTCACAGGTTGGAGTTTTGCCAGACTTGACAAGGGTGCTTTGCCGCAAGCTGATGATCATCTGAAATTGGATAATCTCTATCATCTTTTGAGGCAGTTATTGGTTTGAATGAAAATTGTTCTCCAGTCCCATAATTTTCCGATTAATGCAAAAGCCGATTCTCATTTCTTTGGAGTTTAGAGTTTGGCTGATGTGTGATCTGTGATGGTTCTTTCTTTCCAAGGTGTACGTGCCACAACAGATCACATCCAATCCAGATCAGCTTCCCGGTGTCTCCTTCCCAGAAATAGCCCTCCCTCATGTCCTCATCCTTCAGTCTCATCTTGTGTCTATGATTGTGCATGCGTTCCTTTCTTAGTTGACAGCCTCTGCAAAGTACTCTTCAGAGGAGACATCACCAAAATGCACTATTGATCCTTGTTCTTTTCTTTTTGTTTCTCGATCCTTTATTGATACAATGACCGATTGATCTGTCTGTTATTAGGTGAATTTGCAGTGGTTTCTTTCCCTTTGGAGTGAAACTGTTTGTCTGAGGATGTCAAGGATGATGAATACTATGAATACTATGCCTGGGATGTTTGGGCTTTTTGGAGGACTAGTGATCCTTTTGCTGTCTTCTTTTTTTTCTCGGTTGAGAGGATGAATTATTAGTCTTTGATCACGTCTGGGACCCTCCGATGGAATGAAATTTACTGGGTTTGATGGGAAATTTGTTCTTCAGTTTTTTAATCTTTGCGAATTCTCTCACAGGTTGGAGTCTTGCCAGACTTGACATAGGGTGCTCTCTGCAGGCATTGTCTGAAATTGGATAAGCTCTATCCTCTCTCGAGGCAGTTATTGGTTTGAATGAAATTTGTTCTTCAGTCCATAATTTTCCGATTGATGCAGAAAACAATTCTCGTTCCTTTGGAGGCCGTAGTTTGGCCGATGTGTGATCTATGATGGTTCTTTCTTTGCAAGGTGTACGTGCCACAACAGATCACTATCCAATCCAGATCCACTTCCCAGTGTCTCCTTCCTAGAAATAGCCCTCCCTCGTGTCCTCATCCTTCAGTCTCATCTTGTGTCTATGATTGTGCATGCGTTCCTTTCTCAGTTCACAGCCACTGCAAAGTGCTCTTCAGAGCAGACATCATTCCCAAAATGCACTATTGATCCTTGTTCATTTCTTTTTGTTTGACCCTTTATTGATACAATGACTGATTGATCTTTCCATTATTTGGTGATTTCGCAGTGTTTCTTCCCCTTTGAAGGGAAACTGTTTGTCAGTTTAATTCGAGACAATTTGGTGATTGATTCATCATTGATTGATCTTTCCATTTAATTGTATTATGAGCTGATTCTGGTATTCACTATTCCGTGAATTGGCAGTGGCTTCTTTCTTCTTGGAGACATCATGTTTGTCTGAGCACAATGAACACAATGCAGCTGGTCAGTTGGTTACATAGAATAAGACCTTTGGGCTTTATGGAAGACCAATGAGGTAACCTTGCACTGTTTGGTTGAGCTGATGATCCCGAAGTCTTTGTATTTAGGACTAGAAGTCTTTGACTTTAGGACGAGCAATGGACTGAAATTTTGACAACCTTCTACTTTTACAGGTTGAAAGTTTTACTGGATTTGACAGCTGGTGATCTGCTGCGTTCCCTGAGGGCCTTAGTTGAAAATTGTTTGGAATTGGAAGAGCTCTCACTTCTTGGATTTTAGGCAGTTATTGGTTTCAATGGAACTTCTCCTTCACTTCTGTTATTTTCTACTGAATCCCAAAGGTCAGATCTAGTTCTCGCTTCTTGTGTTGTTGTTTTAGCAGCCTATTTTGGATTCATGTTGTTTGGTGAATTGGCAGTGTGGCTTCTTTCCTCTTGGATCATAGTCTCTTGACATATGAGGATGTCGTTATGGGAAATGTTTGATTTAGCTCTTCCTTTGACCCTTTATTGATACAATGACTGATCAACCTTTCCATTATCTGGTGAATTCACAGTGGTTTCTTTCCCCTTAGAGTGAAACTGCTTGTGTGAGGATGTCAAGGACGAAGAATACTATGAAGGCTGTGTCTTGGATGTTTGGCTTTTTGGAGGACCGGTGATCCTTTTGTTGTCTTTCCTTTTTATGGGTTGAGATGATGAATTAGTAGTTTTTGATCATGTCTAAGACCTGGCGATAGACTGAAATTCACTAGGTTTGATGGGAATTTGTTTTTCAGTTTTTTTATCCTGGCGAGTTTATTATTGTCTGGTCCTGATTCACTCAGGTTGGAGTCTTGCCAGACTTGACTAGTGGTGATTTGCCGTGATCTGATGATTGTCTGAAATTGGATAAGCTCTTTGGTTTCACGAGGCAGTTCTCGGTTTGAATGAAACATGTCCTTTACTTCTATTATCTTCTGGTTAATCCGAAAGATCAGATCTAGTTTTCTTCCCTTTTCAGATCAGAGTTAAGTCGTGGCAATACTTTATGGGGCCAAGTTCGATATGGAGTGTCTTGGATCAGTGATGTTCTTTCTTGCTGCATACGCATACACATCAATTCCTAATTTGTCTTCCACTTCTGTTATCTTCTAGTTAAGGTGGAACTATCAGATATGTTCTCTTTCCTTACGCAGGTCAGAGTTTGGTCGAGGCAATAGTTTACCTTGTCAATTTCGATATGGTCTGTGATCAGTATTGGTTTGTTCTTGCTGCATAAGCATCAAATCATAGGGGAAGCTCTTCTTTCAGAGTTCTTTCTTGTCTGGAAAGGTCCACACAAGGTCAAGCTTGTTTCTCTCCCCATTATTCTGTAAGACTCCTAATTGGACTTCCAACTGCATATCTCATGACTTGATGCTTCAGGTTCTCATTTTCCAGTGTTCTTTCCCCTTATGAACAAAAGTTTTAGTGGGGGTGAATAAAAATGAAATTTTGAAGGTGCCTTGCCATTGATTGAGGGATCTCTGCTACCTTTCATCGGCTTTAAGATAATGGTGAATTCAATCTGGTGAAGATGGTTGTTCAGACTGAGGTTTTATCCGGTTCTGATCACGAAATACCATCATTAAGTTGGGCAATGTTGAAACAAATTGCTTTTTATATGGGTATGGTATCTTTTTTTTATTTTAATAGCTATGGAATTTGATTGGGACGGAGAAGATGTGCTAATTGCAGGAGTCTTTCAATTATTTCATAGTTGTTGTAAGGATAGTACTCGCCTTGTGGCTGGATATTTAGCATTTGGCACACTCCCTTGCTGGTAATTTCACTTGAGTTCTGAAGTAGTCTCTGATCACATCTTCAGGGTGGGGATGGACTGAAATTTTGAAAATTTCT